>CM068840.1:31149577-31749577 GCA_028554795.2 Sinohyriopsis cumingii
GTCAATTTCAGCTTCATTATTCAGAGCTTACAGGTCCCGTGGATTTTAATTTGCAATATTCAACAATGGACAAGGTACATTGTTAAATGGGTGGTAAGGTGGAAGAGCTTAACAATCAATATTTGTCCGATGGTAGTTTCCTTCTTTTATTTCTAGTAAGGAAATTGTCAAGTACTTCCCCATTCTGCACCAGACGAACCCCTGTAATCTGGTGATTTTAATCAGTTTCATTGTACTTAGTGTGAAATGCCAGTTGCCATACCTCACTGGCGTAGGAAGTAATAGTCGTTGCATACTTGTCATTGTAATCTTAATATTGCAAAGTAAAATCTCTTTATGTTATGCATCCAACAGTCATATGACTACATACACATGTTTACACATTAGTCAACGGTAAGTCAAAGTCTATTCTCTCTCTCTCTCTCTCTCCTTATCAACACCACCACCACTTCAGCTTCCCAGTGATCTGCCCCATAAATGCTTCATACAATCGTGGTAAGTACCCGGTATCATCATGAAAGAAAAAAGTGTCATTGAAATATAAAAGTACATTTATTTTCACAGTAATCGTTATTTTCCTATTTATAACTACATTTAATGTCAAAATTTGTTTGTATTTTAATTTAAATAAACGATATCTTTACTTGCTTCATTTCCCTACATATTTACACCACCACATTGAAATTAAGGTCATTACGACAAAGTTTTCGAGCGCTAATGGTCACAATGTAATTGTGCCCCCTATATGACAGCCTGCTTCTTAACAAACTCTTGATCCTCTCCATTGCAGAAAACAACCTCTCATAGCCTGAAATAAATGGATCATAAAATTTGTTATAGGATGTTCAAAAAGATACAAAATTACCTAAAGTCAATTAAATGCAGCACCAAGGAAAAAGTATTTAAAAGTCACGGGATGACTTTTCAAATACTCATGACTGCATAACTATCATAATAAATATTCATTTACAGAGAGAACAACATGTCAGTGTGTGTATCATAGTTTACTTATTTCACTGAGAACACAGACAACTAAAACAACAACAACTACTGCTGCTGCGACAATATAGATAAAACTATTTTAATGTATTAATGCCCTGTTACGTATATCTGATTTGATTCATATCTATTTTAATTTAATTGTTTGTCAGTTTTAAATTTTGTATTCTATTATATGCTATTATAATGTAATTTTATCCGCTGGAAATGGTACGTTTATCAGAAAATCAGTTGACCTGAATCATTCTTTCGTAAACACCAGGTGTTGATCTAGATCCTGACTTTGATTCAAAATTAGTAGCAACCACGTAAATAAGTTCTATGTTTATTTTAAAATGATTGGTTGTTGTCGAAGTCATGATTTAAGATGTAAACAAGTATTTTAATTTTTATTCTAGGAGTAAAATCATTGGTCTAATCAAGGCCATATTCTGTGTACCTGATTTTTTTAAATGTAAACACGGTCACGTGGCCCTGTGTTTCGCAATTCCGTTTTTTCCATTACTGCGCATTTGTTAGTTTTAATAGAGATGCGTAGAGAGAGAGAGAGAGAGAGAGAGAGAGAGAGATTCCTCAATTTCGGGCTTTTTGCAATGATGTCAAGTTATTTTGTTGTAGCCAGATTTTGAGTTATAATTTTCTTCAGATCAGTTGGATTATTCAAGGATTAATTCTTTTTACTCTGGAAATATTTTGAGGAGTGCTCACACAGAAATTTTCAAAGGATATTGCTTACAAATTCAATTTGGATTTCCAACACCGAATTGTCATTTATTGTATATCTACAAGGAACTGTAAAAACAACACAGTTCAGACTACAGCATACGTCATCGTCATCCATCTTGGATTTTCCATCAAGATTCGAACTTGAACTTATTAGAACATTTTTTACTAGGACTTTTACAATTTAATTCGTGGATTATTCTTGGATTATTTTTGGATTATTCTTGGATTATTTTTGGATTTGACTCTTGAAACCGTAAGTTCTTCTCCTTTTTCATTTTCACATAATTTTTCCATGGAAACAAATTATTTGCTAAATTTAAAAAACTTGTTGTTTTCACTCTTACTGTGTTACTGTTTATTAGAGCCTAAACACGTAACAGCCCTAGGATTTTCATGTAATCCCCCACACGTATTTCAACCAAGTAGTTCAGGACTTTGGATCCCATCCAGCCATTTACACCCAAGGATATGAAATCTTACAGTTAGAAAATAACCTGTAATTTTGCAACTTTTTCAGGGGAATTATTTAATTATGACTTATAACCGGTTCAACTTCAAGACAAAGTTACTTCGACATCAACATGTCTGTGCAAGAACTGCCCATATGTTTCTTTATAGTTCTCTTTAGAAATGCACAGGAGATGTTGATCATAAATATGTTTGTTTGTTCTTCAGAGATCTAGTGCCATAGACATCGTCTGACCTTTCGACTCCTTTTTATGATTCCGTTTTTCATAATTTTTTTTGCTTTAGCAGCATTCATTTCATGAGTCAGATCAAGGGAAATAAATGAGCCTTACTTGATATTAAATATGGTTCTCTCTCTCTCTCTCTCTCTCTCTCTCTCTCTCTCTCCATGAACTTACAGGAAGGGAAACATTGAGTTCTGAAGAACTAATGCTAATAGATGATGTTTGAAACTTCTGTATTTATTAGTGCACAGTGAGGTCTTTGGTAATTTACCCACATAACAACAATCCGCCTTCCCTCTCAGTGATTTCTGATCAAAATATGCAACATCAGATTCAAATCGCCGATTAGAATGTCACAACACAACACTCAACTCTTTTAGCCAAACAAAGCCTATTACATTCGTTTCGAGCCACCCTACATTAACAATTTACCACATAGCTGCTAATGAAGATCATGTTCATACGACTTGGGGCAGAGAATTCCAATAAGAGTCGACACGATTTTGGTTTTGAAAGACCGAATTGCGTAGAAACCTAGAAAAACTCAATCGCCTCACCAAGCCTAGAAATGTGCCAAATGCAAGTTTCTGTTGCACAAATAAATAGCCTGGTTTAAAATAATCATGCTTAGTGACAAATGCATATCACTAGTAAGACTCACCCAGAACACTCTATCCAACAGTACTTTACAAGAGTACACGACAAAGCTCCCACTGTCATCTTAAATTACGAATCCATTTCCTCTTCATATAAAACGATCATGAGATGTATAAGTTCATAATCATTGTCAAAACAGAATAAGCAATGCTCCAGCCATTATACCGTTTCTTGAAAGAAGACAAGAATAACATGTCCATGGCCCCATCGAATCGGAGAGACCAAACCGCCAACATACATCCTATTTACAAAGTAGAAATATTCTAATAGTGAAGAAAGCAATGGATTAATAATAATAAATAATAATAATAATAATGAGACATTTGTATAGTGTCTAATCTTTAGAATCTCTAAACGATTTGCAACATTAGACAACATATATAACATACAAAACATATATAATGATATGATTAAAAATAAAAAATGAAATTACAAAACATACAAACATGTTGAAAATATTTAAAGTAGGAAACATTATTAGGTCTTTAAGTTTGTTATTGCGGTCAAAATAGATGAGTTTTAATAGCACTCTTGAATGGGATCGCTGTCTTCGTGTCTTAGTTCAGTGGGCAATTGGTTCCACGTTGTTGGGCCCTGGTATGCAAAATATCTTGTTATTACGACTTCATTTTTATAGTGGGAATAATGAGTATATAATTGTCAGAAAATGAGCGTAAGAATCTTGCCAGTGTTTATACATGGGTGAGGTCCGATAGGTATATTGGACTGGAGTCCGTCAATGAAATTAGCACAGAGAAAAAATTTTGTGTTTGATTCTGGATCGAATGGATAGTCAGTGTAGGGTACAGAACAGGGGGAGGTGTGCTACGATCGTAGTACTCTAAAGATGATCCGAGCCGCATGCAAACGAAGCGTTGAACCTATTCAAAGTACACAGCCTAGTATCTGATGTCACATGTTTAATTTCTCATTCTTCTTAAACGCCAAGAGGCCAAATTCAACATACAATCTCTTTCTGTGTAAACTTTGATGTTGTGTTTTATTTAATGCTGGCATCGTTCAAATGTGGCTAGTATAATACCTAACACAGGTCAAACCTGTGTATCGATAATTGAGGACAATACTACAGGACTGTTGGTGAATTATTTTTTTCAGAATAACAAGAATAAATATATATTATTGGTGAATTATTTATTTTTGTTTGTGCTTGTTGAGTTATAAAGAAATATTCGTGATGTGTGTTTAGCGCGGAATGGCAAATAAATATATGTCGTAATTTGTGGTTATTAATTCACAAAAAATATTTTGTTCTTTGTTTGCCTTTGCTCATGGTATAAACATATTACATTTGGAAAATTACTTTATCTTTGTTCTGTGTTTGTTATGTTGCAAAGAAACATTTCCACGAAATATTTATATAAGAATAAATAAAATAACATAGTTCATGTTGTTCGGCGCGGGATAACTTTTAATTAAACACCGGGAGTGAGACAGAATGGTTATCGAAGTTTCTCCACCAACCATATATACCCTTGAGACTGAGAAAACTTCCAAAAATACACACAAAAAATTAATATCACGGAATGATGATCAGTTGCCATTATATCATCTCCGCCGGAAAATCCGTGACAATCTGTTCTCATATTCCTCCAAATTTCATCATCAATAAAGTTCGATTTCGGCGAGACGGAGTACGGTAATGTATAATCGATTGGTATTTTTATTATCATCTGATGTTAAAGTTGCTCCCAATCCCTTGTATACCAATTTCATCTTCTCTCTGATATTCTTTGTTGTTATTTTTGTTTATTTTAGCCGAGTCTCAGGAAATATGCTTGTCCAAATTGTTATCAGGATGATATATCTGGCCATTTGAATATTATCGTGTATCATCACTTCGATGCGATTCTTGAGGTCTTCTCTGGATATCATGACTAAATTCTCGCTGAGATCTTTATCTTGCACTATATCAGGGAGATTCAGCTTCGTCAGGAAATCTCTGATCGTGTTAAGTTTTTTGAGGGGGCTAATTTTATCAGACCGGAACATCGTGGCATCGATAGCGAGGCCGTTGTTAAATGTTTCCACGATAACTTTCTGAGCTCGTTTTAGTTGTTTAGATTTCTTGTATAGTGTTTCAATTTTATCCGCGGGTTATTTTCCAACATGACATTAAAATAGGTTATTGAGATATGATTTCTTTGCGACGTAAGGTTCTAAGATCTCGTCGGGATCATATTTGTAATATTTTGTCGTGATTTCTTTATCAAGTTCCACGTTCTTTATTCGATCGCCGATACTAGTCGTCAAGAAATCATAAACGATAGGATTGTTTTTAATTTCCTTAATCCGCGTGGGTTTGTATTATTTCATAACCAGTCTCTCTCATCATCGAAATTAATCGCTGAGTTAAATACATCTTAGAATTGTTTACATCGATGATATTGTTGATATATGCAAAACCACATGGGGTGTTTATTTCACCTAAATTTGGTGTCCTAAACAATTTAGTTTTTTTCATCGAGCAATCTTTCAGTAATGATTTTCACTTTTTCTTCACGAGTTTTAGGTAATTTATCACGATTTCTTGTTACTGAGGAATAATGATTTTAATTACACTTCGAAATCTATGCAACGATTGTTTCGTTGTTTTGACAGATCATAATTCTTCTGAAATTACATATAGTAATTTGAATCTATCGTCGAGTATGCTAACTCCGGCCTTCATTGTATGATTGAATATAACAGCATCAACTTCATCATATGCGCGATTTATGTTGGAGAAATATAGTTTCTTTTGCGCTGGGTAGGTATCAACATGATAATACCTTACACGATATTCTTTATGTTGTATTTGTTTTGCAAGACGTTCTACGTAATAATTTGTGTTTGACTTATGTTATTTCAGCAGATATAAGAAATTATCCTGGCGAGAATTTTCCACGATGATTTTTTTTTATCATGGTCTGGTTTATAATTGTTAATGTTAATGACAAATTTCATCGTCGATTTATTCATTTCGTCACAAAATAATTTTAAATCATCATTATTTGCAACTGCGTCAAGAACCCTTAATCGTTTGCATGTTGTAACTAACCCCGCAAATTTATCCCATCGCTCGTGACTAAATTTTGCTGATGAGAATTGTTGTCTACGAAATCCATGCCACTTATCAACAATCATCACATCCGGAATTCCCTTTATTCGATACAAAGATTCCCACTGGAATATAACCCTTCGTTTATTACCTAGTTTGAATGTTATATCGCCGGAAATATCAGAGTAAGATTCCGCTTTTAACTTTTATGTGAGTGTTTTTCTGTAATTAACCTCAACAACAGATTGATCAGGACACAAATAGTTCGATGCTGCTTCCGATTTTCCCATTCTGCATGCAGAACCATCGATATAATCATCTTCACGTATCACTCGACATCCTTGACCTTTTTCATTTGCAGGCCCTGCATTATATAAATAATCAAAATTTCTCTCTGAAAAATTTCTGGGATAATCTCGCCGATGATAATTAGCTCTCATTAGGTAATTCATGAAATCTCGATCTTTCTGAGATTCCGGTAAATTACAAGCGACTTGTGATATCGCTGTATTATTCGATTCTCCTTCCAGAAATTTCCTAATCTCTTCATCGATATTACGAGAAACTGTTATTCGCTTACCAGAACTCCGGGTACACACTACAACATAGAAGTCCGAATAAATTCTGATGAGACAATTATCACATTTGTCCTCGATACGTTCGCGGAAACCATTATATCCATGTCGACGCTCACAAATGTTGCATTAATGCGCCAGATGTCTTGATATAGTAATTTTATTTTTCGCTGGATGAAATAATACGTATTAATTGATCATGTTGGCATGTCAACGGACAAGAAAGTATATTCATATCATCTTGTGAAATCTAATCCCAATTAATATTTTGATGATTCTCGACTTGCTGATTCTTATACACTTCTCATGAATTCACGTTGGACAAAAAAGCAATTCTGTAGCCGGAAATTTATCGTTGTGTGAAATAAGGGTCTTACACAATCCTGCAGCGCCTGATTTGTAAGAGCTTGTACCGGAGAGTTTTATACCGTGAATTCCAGCCTCCCTGTCAATATGCCAGTCGGGATTTTTCTTATCGGCGACTTTGGGCTTTGTTTAACAGTTCTTTATGTCGGTGAGCAGATACAGGTGTTGATTTACATAATACGTGATATCCATTATTTGTCTCAAACAAAAATACTTTATTGGCAGGACAATCGCTTAATTGTGAGAAATAATCAATAACTTCTTCGGGATTTATTTTCTCATCACTTGGTTTTATCTCTGTCTCTTTGTGAAGATAAACACATTATTCCTGCCACTACTTTGAATCAAGCTCGAACACGGGATATCTTTTCCGGTTCGTTTGGGTTAACTTCGGTAACGAATGATTGGCCGATAAATTCATCAAAAACCAAAATAAAATCTATCGAAATGTTGAATAATTATTCCTTATAGCCGATGCTGATATTCCAAAATATATTTACCGCGTCTTGTTTACTATCGAAATAAACAGCGTTGTTGAGTGAATCAACATATCGTGAGAAATACTCATGAAAACAAAACCAACCGACTTTAGCGACATCCTGTAGTTCATCATCGGGTGTACTTGAAAACATCCCATCGATGTCATCGGATTCATCATTACCACCATCCGATTTTGTATTTGAAGGTTTGACATAGATATATTCAACGGCTTCATCGGATCTCATCGGACAACCAACTTGGATAATTTCGCATAAGATGTCACAAAGATGAGTATTCCGCGTAATAGGGTTTATTTTTGAGTTTTGATTCATTATTGTTATATTTAATCTCTAACTAGAATATATCTAATTAAACATACAATTTAGATATTATATAATCATCGTAGCACAACCTGCCACAAACAAATGCAAATGCCTCTTATGTGATTTGGTGGGACATGATGCCACATGCCTGAGGCATGTTGCCCCAGTGCTAGACATCACTATAAACTATATATATATATATATATATATATATATATATATATATATATATATATATATATATATATATATATATATATATATATATATATATATATACAGCATAATTATCTACATCCATTGCAATTTTGTTAAACCCTTCACATAATGAAATTCTCGTAAATAAATCTTCGAGGAATCTTAAATTGGTAAGTGAATATTATTTATGGTGGCTGAAGTTTTTGAAAAGGGCTTTAGAATTAGTGGTAAGCTTATCAAAAGTTTAACACCTGTATATGAAAATTGTCTAATCAACGGAGATACCTCTCCAGTGAATACATTTACATTATAATATCATATAATAGAATACAAAATGTAAAATTGACAAACAATTAAATTAAAATGAATATGAATTAAACCAGATATACGTAACACCTTCCCGATAAAAACGAAAGATTTATATGATAAAGCTTTCTTTTTACCATAGATTAATTATACATGAGTTGTAAGAAAAAAACATAAGAAGTACTCTTATGAATTATAAACAGTGTACATGAAATAATACATTTATATACACGGGAAAGTGCATTTGCTATTAAATTATCTTTTCCCTTGATGTGCCTGACGCCACAGTTATATTCATGTAGCAACAAACTCCACCTTTGTATTCTTTGATTTTTATTTTTCATCTTGCGGATTAAAGTAAGATGGTTGTGATCACTAAACACAATAATCGAAGAAGGAACTTAACTAAGGTAAACTTCACAATGTTGTAGTGCCAATATCAAAGATTCCTTCTCGATTGTTGAATAATTTATTTGGTTCTTATTTAATGTCTTAGAAAAATAGCACACTGGATGATACCATTTGTATCTTCTTGAGTCAAAACCGCTCCAACCCCAACATCACTTGCATCAACAGACAGTTTAAAAGATTGGCTGAAATTTGGAGCTGTAAAAACTGGCGAGCTTATAATTATGGATTTCATCTTTTCAAAAGCCTCATGCCATTTTTCAGTGCAAAGGAACTTGTTTTTCTTACTCAATACATTTTTCAGGGGTTCAGCAATTATAGAAAAATTGGAACACAAATTTCGATAGTTTACGCATCCCAGGAGTATTTATGATGTAATTTAAATCATTTATTTTCATGTCAACTGTGTAGGGACCATACTACTTGGCCTGAAGAGGATTTTGTGGTATTGGCAAGAGATCCAGGACTCTATCACCAGGCTGAAAGCTCATTTCCTTCGAGTGTTTATCATATCTTGAATTCATTTTGGATTGAGTAGAGTGAAGATTTGCTCTTGCAACCTTACAAGCCTTTGACAACTTGTATTTAAAATTAGAAACATAATCACGAAGATTAGTTTCAGCATCTTCACTAGAAATAATTTTCTCTTTCAATAACTTAAGTGGTCCACGCAGTGTGTCCAAAAACCAGTTAAAAGGGACTGACACCTAAAGATTCTTGAACTGATTCCCTAACAGCAAACAATAGTAAATGAATGCCTTCATCCCAATCTGTATCCGTATGAAAACAATATGATTGAATTATGTTTTTCAAAGTCTGATGGAATATTTCTAATGCACCTTGGCTCTCAGGGTGATAGGCAGAGGATTTGAATTGTCAAATGCCCAATTCGTACATAACTTGCTGGAAAATTCCAGACCTGAAATTTGAGCCGTGATCAGAATGTACGGGTTTGGGAAGGCCAAATTGAGTAAAAGAAACTTTATCAAAGCTTTTACTAATGTTTCAGATTTTTATTCCTCAAGGGAACTGCGTCTGGACACCTTGTTGATGCATTCATAATGGTCAACAGCTATTTGTTACCTAACTTGGTCTTCAAGACAATCTACCATTTTTCTACTAAATGGTTCGTCAAAGGCAGGAATAGGTTGTAGATGAGCCTTGGGAGATTTCTGATTTGGCTTTCCTATCATTTGACAGGTATGACAAGATCTACAGTATTTACAAACATCACTTTTGATGACTAGGCAAAACAAGTGAGTGAAGATCTTGTGATAAGTTGTATTAATCCCAAAATGACGAGCCAAATGAGTTTCTTGGGCCAGACTAAGTATTTCCTGTCTGTAAGATGTTGGAACTACAATTTGATCGCTCACTGACCACTCATCACCAGCAGGTACTTTGGGAGGTCTCTATTTTCTCATAAGAATTCCATTTCACTAATGACTCTTTGAAACAAACATGAGATCTCATGATCTTTTTCCTGTTTGACGACAAGTGCTTGTCGTTTGTCACCCTGATTAGAATGAAGAGAATGAGTCGTCAAAGGAGGATCACTGTGATCAATACATTGTGAATGATCCAAACAGGGAGTTAGTGAAAGTGACCTCATCAAAGGCCGGACCAATACATGTGTCAGCTAAAGGACTACTTTCCCTATCCCCATCTTTCTCGAGGGCTTTCTTTGCGATAGTTCTGGTAAATGCACAAGCTGGAAACACATCAGGGAATTCTTTTTTAATTGGATCGACTTCCTGATCCAAGCAAGGCTTGTCAGTTACAAGTGGATTAACCACAACCTTGTCTCCAGTAGATCGTTGCCTAGTAATAAATGAATGCCCTCAACGGGTAAAACAGAGACTGTTCCGATTGTCACGCGTCATGATACTAAGTCTGATGACAAATTTACACAATGAAGAGGAACATTAACAAAGCCGCAGTCTAGTCCCTGAACAATAACACTTTCTATAGAAGAAGACTTCTCAGAAAAAGGCAAAGTACCTGACAATAAAAGACTCTGAGAAGCTCCTGTCTCGCTTAAATTTTAACAGGGATGGGATTGGCCAAATCACACAAGAGCGATATAGGACCCTTCGATATGAATGGTTCATAATTCTCCATAATAAAATCAGACTTGGGTTTATTAGACCGAATAAATGTATTGCTTTCAATACATGATTGTGACCTTGACCTCTTAGAAATAAGAGCATTTGGAATAGATCTGTCTTGATTCTTATGTCTATGTTTCATTTGGTAGCAATCAGAAATAACGTGTCTTTTTTGCAATAGGTACATGTAAGAAGAGTCAAGGATCTTGAATCAAGCTTCTCTGAAGCTTGATTGCTAGAAGTTGTGCCAGTTTGAGTCTTAGAAGGGCTTTATTAGGCTGAAATACCTTTCTGCCAGAAGGCTGTTGAGTATAATTCTTATTTACGAAATCAACATTATGGGTTAAAACATACTAATCAGTGGCATTTTCCAACGTTGCGATCTTGTTCTCGTCAAGATAAGTTTTAATGTCACTATGGACACAGTTGTTGAACTCTTCAAGTAATACAAGTTGTTTGAGATTTTCATAATCGTTTTCAACTTTCTTGGCTAAGCACCATCTATCAAATAACTGCTCTTTTTCTCTAGCAAATTCGACATGAGTTTGTCCATCTTCTTTTCTATAGTTACTATAGTTTTGCCGACAAGCTTCAGGGATTATCTCATAACACGTTAAGATGCATTCTTTAACCATATCATAGTCCCCACTTTGGTGAACCGACAGTGAGTTGTAAATATTACTGGCCTTGCCAGTGACTGCACATAATATAACTGAGTCCAATGCTCCCTTCGCCATTTCAAATTTACAGCGACTTTTTCAAAACCTGTAAAATATTTATCTATTTCTCTTTCTCTGAAAGGGGGCACTAACCTAAAGTTCTTTGCGAGATGAAAACTTAACTTTGAATTTGAAGTGTGAATGTCTATTCACTTGCCAGTTACATTTCTTTCATTTTACATTGATATTTCCTATCTTTCTTCTCTCCCTACGATTGTCAATGCATTTGTTATTTTTGCAATTCCATTTGTCTTTCTTTCTTTCTTCAGCTTGTAAATGCATTTGTTTTTCTTTCTATCCTTCCCCTCTCTCTCTCTTATTTCTCATATTGTAACTGCATTTGCTTTCCTTGCATTTGTCTTTATTTTTATTTTTCTTCTGCTTGGAATTGCACTTTTTTTCTTCTTCTAATTGCATTTGTTCTTATTCTTTTTCCAATTTCATTTGTTCTTTCTCTTTCTCCAATTGCAACTGCATTTGTTTTTCTTCTTTATCTTTCTGAAATTCCAGCTTCCTCAACTCCAATTCCATCTTATATTTTAGTTCTCATTCAATTACTTTAATGTCAGATTTTCTGATCGAATCCAAAGCGCTTTTATCAAAACATTATTTTCTACCAAATAAGGGACCAAAATCTTTTTTATGTCTTGTTTCGTTAAGGAAGCCTTTACCTCAGAAAGATCGTATGTACTGGCAAGTTGAATCAATTGAACATTTTGAAAAGATATATTTGTTCCTTGGTAGGATATGAAAGAAAGATTTCCACTTTTGATGCCATTTTAGAAATATTGTAGCCAAAATTCAAATATCCAAGAACGAGCACCCAATTTCTATGTTACGTGTTCAGGCTCGAATGAACAGTAACATATAAAGAGTGAAAACAACAAGCTTGTTAAAATTTAACAAATAATTTATTTCCCTGGAAAATATCTGCAAAAATGGAGAAAAACCTACGGTTTCAAGAATTAAATCCAAAATTAATCCAAGAATAATCCAAAAATAATTCAAGAATAATCCACGAATTAAATTGGAAAAGTCCTAGTAAAAAGTGTTCTAATAATTTCAAGTTCGATTCCTGATATAAAATCCAAGATGGATGACGATGACGTCTGCTGTAGTCATTACTGTGCTTATCTACAGTTCCTTATAGAAATACAAATAATGACACTCCGGTGTTTGAAATCCAAATTAAATTTGTAAGCAATGTCTTTCCAAAATTTCTGAGTAAGCACTCCTCATAATATTTCCAACAAAAAAAATTAACCCTTTAAAATCCAACTGATCTGATATCCTATGGGATTTGACTGAAAAATCGGTATACGAAAAATTTAAAATAAAACATACGGATGAATATATTTACCTCTGCCGTGAGTTTGAACAGAAAAAGAGAACAATTGAACCAGAAAACGTTTCAAACGTGACAACCCTTTTACCTGGCTCATTAAAAGTACTTTTTGAAAACTAAAATCATCAAGATTTAGCAACATCAGTTTTGTCAAGTGGTCAATGGTCCGAAGATGTATCACTTTTGTCCGATAAAATGAGCATGAGAGCTCATGTTAAAAAGAGAGTTTTCGCGAATGCATTGCAGTATATTAGTGACCATCTCTAGTTGATATTCAGCTGTGATTCGTTGAAGGATGTGAACACTGTTATGATTGTTGGTGGATTCTTAGTATCGAAAATGTTGCAGGAAATGGTATTAAATATGTTTCCCAAGAAGACGGTCATTGTACCGCCACAGGCTGGCCTTGCCGTTCTTAAAGGAGCTGTTTTGTTTGGCAGTGATTGGGCACAGAGTTTGTAGGTTCAGCTATTGAGTGAAAACATCGCTGCAATTTATAAAATGAAAACAGAGAGGACAAGAGAAAGACCGTTGGTAATAAAGATATGTGTGTGGACATATTTGATATCCACATTCACAAGGGACAAAGTGTAAAGCTCAACGCAAAGTTAGTCCCACTGGTATACAAACTACAAAAGCCAGGGTAAACGATCGTCAGTTTCAAATTATATTCCTCGAGTGCGTGTAATCCCATGTACGTAACTGACGAACTGGGAAATATCATCGTTGATGTCCTGGGAGAATCAAGGATGGAAAATGCAGTAGAGGTCAGCTTCAAGTTTGGTGGGACAGAAATCCAAGTGGAAGCCAAAGACAAGAAAACATGGAAAGCAACATATACTAAGGTTGATTTCATAGAATAGAGAGTGTTTGTATGTACATGTACCTTCTAGTACTAATGGTGAAATACTTGAACGTTTGAACCATCTGCTAGCTTTTTAATCTGATGGCAAGGAGGAGTTCACCTCTAGACCTGTTTTGGCCCACATTTTTAAAACTTAATAGCTGACCACTACATGTTTGCGCCCCACTCCCAAAATAATTCTGCGCACGTCCCTGCTTGGTGGTGCAATTCATAATTATATTATCTACGAGATTCCCGGTAAAACAAGCAAAATAAATTTAATATTAATAGTGTTTTATGAAATAAGTCAATTATTTATCATTGTTCCTTGTATTACCCGCACCCTTACAAAAAAAAAATAGCCGCAAACCCCGCTAGCTTTGCTGTTGGTGCATTGTAATACGTATTCTCCTGACAATGACAGTTCTCTCCGACCAGAAATGGAACAATGATGTGAATGAAATAATCATGCTGTATGCTGCAAATCAAAATTCTTGACCAGACCAAGGAAGACAAAAGTTCACTAAAGCGCCAATGCTTAACAAGTTTTGCATCATTGGTAAGAGGAAGATGTTTCTGACAATGGCAGAAACATGTGACTTCGAAATCTAAATATTTTTCTTCTTTACTCTGCGAGCCATTTCATAAATGCGGTTTGTGAACAACATCTTCAACTGGATTATTACTGAAATGGCATGAAATTGTCCTCGTCATCACGAGATATTTCTACTAAGTACGTGATTAAGACATATTTATGTTCCTGCAGTATAACAACATAAGGGTGTGAATTAGTCGTTAACTCTGCCTAATTATGTAAATTCAATTCAAATAGTAGCGAGTTTTGATTACGTAATGATTACTTACTTAATTACTGAAACAAAATGAATTACAGCTTAATACTTCCCCCCATATGGGGCAGAATGTACATACACGATATGACATATGTGTTTTGTTCAGGTTCAACTTGGTAGAAAGATGTATTGATACGTGTTGGCCTGAAAAACTCTAAATATTTATACAAAGTTGTGTAGTGTTGAATAAGAAGTGACACAACGCAATAAAGAAGCGAGAGAACGCGTGTTACTCAGATGCGAGGGGCAATGGCTGGCGCAAAAAGTAACTCCTGTTAATGCACAGTACCAACCAAGTTCTTTCCTCATTTGATACAAATGTAGCATTTTTTATTTGCATGTAAGCCTATCTTTTAATCTAGAAATTTAAGTGCCGATAACAATTGCATCGTCGGTATCGTAACGATAAGGATAGTGTCGTTGGTTCTCTAAATCATTGTAATGAATATCCATGCCATTAAATGAATGCACAACAGTTGAGCTATGGATTCCATCCATGCTTGCATATTGACAGCCAGTCATGGGCCAATGCTACAACTGTCACGGAACTTGGAAGATATTATTTAGCAGATTTGTTATGTTATTAAACAGTGTGTTTTTCTGTGATTTGTTCCATGTTGCCTTAATGCTTATATCTGAATATATTGGACTGGGGCCTATACAACTAGATATTGTCCAAAATATGTGTTTTTATGACACAGACCTAGGACAAGTGATTGAAAAATTACTTGCCCTGACTTATAATCTAATTGCCCGACAAGGCCATATTTCATTACTATTAAATAATCGGCCCCTTCTGCTTGTAATATTCTTTATGAAATCGGATCCTCGTTCACATTCTGTTATCGAGGGCACACAGCTAACATGATCACCAGTAGTTAAGTGGGGCACCCTAGGGACAATGGGACTTAGCATTAAAAAGGCCCCTGGGCAACTCTAGGGACAATGGAAATTTAACATGGAGAAAAATCGTGGGCAACTCTAGGGACAATGGGAATTTAACACAGAGTTTGGGTCTGTCTAGGGACAAGGGGAAATTAACATGGGAATAGAGTTTGGGCTTGTCTAGGGAAAAGGGAAATTAAATATGGGATTTTTTTTTTTAAAATTTTTTTTAAAATTTAAATTTAAATTTAGGCAATGGAAAGGCTATCTCTTTTCGAGAAATATGGCTGGCCCTGAAAAGGGCCTTTGGGTTTATGTTAATGTATTCATTAACATAAAGGGTACCGCATTGGTCTTCTTCTTGTCCTTAGGCTACGTCTCACTGTTGGTCCGTAAATCAGCACTCTTTTCAGGCATCCTTGTCTTTCAACGTAGATCCTACGTATCCACAGGCTGGTGTTTGTCCTGTGGACAATGGTCCACTTGGATCGGACATACATGGGTATGTCCGTCCGGAGCATCATGGAAGACACAAGCGTAGAATATTGCACATCGATCCACATCTTGAAGCGACGAGAACAAGTGAATCAATGCACTGAACTGCGCTTATTTATAGGTAGAGGTAGGATTGAAACGGATTGAGTTCATTCACCAATCCAAACACGCGTTACAAAATTCAGTCAGCCCGCATCCAATCCGAAGAGAGTAGTCTGTGACGTCAGTTGGTCTATATAGATTCGCTAGCGCTTGTGTGCAGGTAATCTATGCGACAGTGATTCAACATGACGGAAACTCAGAAAACGATCCATTGGGGTGCACCAGCAGGGGAGACTGCCCAAGGGAACCCGGACTTACTTTCAGAAGAGGTACATTGGGATTTTGTGGATTTTCTTACCTCGCAAGAATTTGTTCCGGAACCTTCGTTACCTTCTTCATTACCGCAAGTGGGGAATTTTAGACAGAGACAGAAAGAAGAATTGGAGAAATTTATGCAACGACAAAAGGAAGCGGAACAAGCTTTTCTCCTACAGCAACAGCAACAGCAACAAGAAGAGGTAAGAAAAAAACAACAGCAACAACAGCAAGAAGAAGTAGCAGCAAAGAAACAAGAGGGTGAAAATCAAACGGCTACGGTACTGTTGGACATTTTAGCGGAGTTAAGAAGTCTGAAACAAATGTATCAGACTTCTTTATCACGACCGAAGAGAATACGACCTTCCCGAGCTAAACACGCCAACCCTGTGACTAAGCCTGTCGTACCACCCTTAGTGATTTCAACCCAATCATCAGAAGTAGGCCTTGGCCGTGGCAAAGGCTTAAGGCAGTTAAAGTTGATTGGTTAAACTCACCCCTACACCAAAATAAAAAGGCCCTTTTCAGGGCCACCCACATTTCTCGAAAAGAAATACAATTTCAATTTGCCAATAACTCAAAAATAAACCCCACCCATTTTACCCTTATAGTACGTGTCTGTGTATAAGTGCGTGAGTGTAGCTTCTTATTTTAAAATCAAAACTCAAAGACACTTACCTTATATCATTCATGTATTCTTTTATCCATTGTTACAATCCAATTCACAATTCACCACAGAACACTTTAATTAAAAGTTCATTGACTTCTTCTTTCTCCTTGTTTAGTCTCTCTGTTTTTTGAATTTCTTCACCGTCGCACTCTTTTCCTCTTCTTCTTCCTCCTCGCTTTCTTCCCTTCTTCTTTTTTTCTCCTGTTTCTTTGCTTCTTTTAAATAGAATTGTCTTTTTTCTTCCTCTTCTTCCTCTGAAGAATCCCTCTCTTCTTTCGAAGAATCCCTCTCTTCTTCTGAAGAATCCTTCTTTTCTTCTGACTCCTCTTGTTTCTTTTTTGGGCAATCTGGAGACCAATGTTCTTTGTCTTTACAATAATAACAGGTATCTTGACTTTTGTCTATTTTAGCCCCTGTTTTTTTTCTTTTTTGACGGTCTGGACACTCTGAAGACCAATGCCCTTTCTTCTGACAGATATAGCAAGTATCCTGACTCTTATCTCGAAAGGAAGGAGAGTAGTCCGTCGGCTGGTCTGAAGAGAATTTTCTAATGACCCCTCGCAAAACTCTGACGAAACGTTCCATCTGGGTAGTCTCTTCCATCGTTCTCCTCGGTTTGAGAGTGAAATGAATAGTGAAAGGACAAGACACACCCTTTTTATATACGCTGGTTTGCCATGACTATAAATTAGTCTATGGTGTTTGAACTTGAGTCATTTGACGTTTTGCACTCAAGATGAAACGATCCTATTCATTCGAGAAGAAAGAAGAAGAAGAAAGTAAGAGGCAGAAACGTGATCTATCGCCTCGTACCAGGGATGAAATCTTGGCACAAATTCATGCCAGTGATTTTGAAGAGGACATGAGTGAACCAGAATCCGAACCCTCTAAACCAAGTTCGTCACCCTTAGTCAACCCTGAAAAATACTATTCCATTCGAGAGACGGAAAAGCGCTCCTCTAGAAAATTTAGAACCACGGCTTACACCTACACGGTGAAGTTTAAAGATTTCAAGGCCGACGTACCCTTAGAGAAAGCAGAAGGGTTTATCACCGAGATGTGGGATTCTTTGCTCACTGCACTCAAGCGACAATGTCAACCCAAAGAAGACGATCGCTTGACACTATCCATAGATCACGACGGTTTGAAATCCCCTGTTTGGATCGAGTTTAGCAGACCCGCAGAACTGACCCCTTCCAAAGTCATGGACAAGATTCAACACGTACAACAATCTAATGACCAGTTTGACATCACCGATGGTAAAGCCACACTGAAAATGGCTCACGTCTCTCTTCCTCAAGGGACAGGACGCAAAAAGATGTTATTGGTGGACGACCTTCGCAACACCAAAACAAGTCTCGTCCGAATTAACAACCCTCGAGACCAGATGTGTTTAGCTCGAGCCATCGTGGTGGGACGAACCTATGCCAACAAGAACGACACGGTAGAATGGAAAAGAACCTGGGAGAACATTCGAAAATCGAACCGAACCAAACAACGAAACGAAACAGAACTCCTGTTGCAACAAGCTGGCCTGTCCAAAGACACACCCTGTGGCATTCCTGAGATGCAAAAATTGCAAGATGCCCTAGCTCCACGCTACACCTTGAAAGTACACCCTCAAGAAATGCGCGGGTCTCTGTTGTTTCGAGGCCAGGATTTTAAGGACGGAAAATACATTCATGTCTATCATCACGATGACCATTTCGATACCATTACCAGTATCACCGGATTCCTGGGATACAGTTATTATTGTGAGAAATGTGATTATGGTTATAACAATCGAGAGCAACACAAGCATTGTGGATTGAAATGCCCAGGATGTTTGGCCTCTCCACCCTGTCTGAGCGAAGAACCAGTGCCTTGTTCGACTTGTCTGCGCACGTTTGTCAGCCCTGCCTGTTACCAGCAACATTTGAAAACACAAGGTTCACAGAAGAAATGTGCTTGTCAACTCCTGAGATTGTGCCCTACGTGTGGACAAGGCATACTTACCAACAATGCCAAGGCACACGTATGTCGAGGAAAGAAAAAATGTCACATTTGTCACCACATCGTGGACTTGGAACACGAATGCTACGTGCAAAAATAGCAACCCCCACCAGAGAAAGAGGACGGTCACAAGAAGAAAGGCAATTTCATCTTTTTCGATTTCGAATGCATGCAAGAGACCGGCATTCACATTCCTAATTTCTGCGTGGCTCATCGAGCGTGCGAGAAGTGCATTCAAGAACCTATCTTCAGTCATTGCCCTCACTGCAGCAAGATTCCCGGAGGGCGTGAAAAAATCTTTCGGGGACCAAACACGTTAGCCGATTTTGCCCAATGGGTTTTAGACCCCATCGACAAGACGTGGAGCCAAGAGGACATCGAACGTTACGGAGATTGTCATCGTCATGCCACAGTGATGGCTCACAATTTCTCCGGATACGATGGACAGTTTCTTTTGAGGTACTATACGGAACATGGCACCGAACGTCCTAAAGTGATTTTGAACGGAGCCAAAATCATTTTCATGCAAGTGGGACAAGTACAGTTTAAAGATTCGATGAGTTACTTGGCCATGCCTTTGAGCCGAATACCTAAAACGTTTGGAATGACAGAAATGGCTAAAGGGTACTTTCCACACTTTTTCAATACGGAAGCCAATCAACATGCTGTTCTACCCCATTTGCCTGAGGCTCACTATTACGACCCCGACAACATGCGTACCGAACAACGAGAAGCTTTCTACGCTTGGTACCAAGCTCACGCCTCGGACCCTTTCGACTTTCAGGAAGAAATGTTAAAGTATTGTCGTTCCGACGTGGACATTTTACGGCGTTGCTGTGGAAAATTTCGAGAACTGTTCATGGAACACGGAGGGGTCGATCCTTTGAAAGAAGCTTGCACCATTGCCAAAGCGTGTTCCTTAGTGTACCGCCAACGATTCATGCCTGAAAACACCGTGGCTGTCATCAGTCCTCAAACGACCCACTATGTCAAGCGTCAATACTCGGTCAAAGCCCTACGTTGGTTACATTACTTGTGCGACAAGGAAGACAAATGGATTCAGCATGCCCGCAACGGAGGAGGCGAAAAGACCATCGGAACGTATTCGGTCGATGGCTGGGACTTAGAAAACCCCAAGATCGTGTACGAGTTTAACGGTTGCTTATTTCACGGATGTCCCGTCTGCTACCCTGACCGTGACACTAAAAATCAGTTTTTACAACGGACCATGGAAGACCTGTACCAGGACACTTGTCAGCGACGCCTAAAGCTAGAACAGCAAGGATACCAAGTGGTGGAAATGTGGGAACACGAATACGATCACCGTATGAAAACCGATCCCGAATTTAAACGCCTCGTGGAAAGTTACCAGTTCATGGACCCGCTGAACCCGAGGGATAGTTTGTACGGAGGAAGGACCAATGCCACCTGTTTGCTGTACCAAGCCGACGAAGAGAAAGGAGAAGAAATCAAATACTTGGACGTGTGTTCGCTGTATCCCTACGTGTGCAAATATTGTCGCTTTCCTGTAGGGCACCCGCAATTGCTGACGGAACACATCGACCTGAAAAACATTCGACAATACGAAGGCTTGATCAAGTGTAAAGTTTTGCCTCCCACGAACCTATACCATCCCGTCTTACCTCACCATTGTCAAGGCAAACTGATGTTTCCCTTGTGCCGTACTTGTGCCGAAACGTGCAACCAGGACCAACCTTGCCATCACAGCCAGGAAGAACGGGCCTTGACGGGAACCTGGGTCAGCGTAGAATTGTTCAAAGCTCTGGACATGGGATACCAACTGTTAGAAGTGTACGAAATTTGCCACTTTCCCAAGACACAACAGTACCACAAGGGTGACCCTACTCAGAAAGGCATTTTCGCCGACTACGTGGATGCCTTTTTGAAACTGAAGCAAGAAGCCAGCGGCTATCCTTCCTGGTGTCACACTCCCGAAGACCAAATACAATTCAAAGAGAAATACCGGGAACAAGAAGGCATCTCTTTAGACCACATCGAGAAAAACGAAGGCAGACGGTCGTTTGCCAAAGTGATGTTAAATTGCTTGTGGGGTAAAATGGCACAACGACCGCGTTTACCCAAGACGGAATATTTGACATAACCTTCCCGCTACTTCCAGATGATTCACGACAAAACCAAATACATGAAACACGTGGACGTCGTTCGAGAGGATTTGATCTTGGTCAATTACGAAGAAGATCTGGACTTTGTACAAGACGACCCTTTTGGAAATGTTATCATTGCGGCTTACGTGACAGCTCATGCTCGCTTAAAATTGTACGAAGCTTTAGAACTGTTAGAAGAACGCGTCCTGTACTTTGACACGGACAGTTGCATTTACATCCATCACCCGAGTCAACAGCACCCTGACATCGAAGGAGACCGTTTAGGAGACTGGACAGACGAGCATCCCGACGACACGATTCTAAGTTTCGTCAGTGGTGGTCCCAAAAATTACGGCTACGAATACCGGGACAAACAAGGAGAAGTGCACACGACGTGCAAAGTGAAAGGACTGACTCTGAATCATCGTACCAGTCGAGTGGTCAACTTTGGGGTATTGAAAGAAGCCTTGCAATCGGGAGAGGATGGAAACTTTAAAGTGACCACCTATCAACCGAACAAGATTGTACGTTTACCCACTCACCACATCGTCAGTCGACCCTTGGAAAAAGTCTATCAAATTGTATACCAGAAGCGAGTGCGACTTCCCAATCACTTCACCTTACCGTACGGTCACGTCGGTATTGGTCTGTATATGAAAAGGTACCCTAGGCAAGATCGATAGTTCATTGTTCATATGAAGTAACTTACCATGTCGTTGACGAAGAAGAAACCAGATTGGTTAGGGGTCAAATGTTGGACATCACCGAGACCAGGGTTTTGAGGCTTGGACACAAGAGGTGGCCTAGTATGCACGAGAGTTATTCAAGGAAAAAAGTTACTTTTCAACCTGTGTTAGTGACGGTGCCAGAAGAACCCGTCACCCAGGACAGGACTGTCGTGGACAGGCCTGAAAGACCCTTTCGGGAGGACACTTGTGTGACCTTACCCCTACTATAGAACTGGTTAGAACTTTACCCAAAACATGTTGTACAGACACTTGTGTTTATTCCACGTTCATGGTTATCATGTGCCTTTTATTCTTGTACTTAAGCCTTTGGCTTTTATGTATTTTTTGTCTTTCGTATTCATGTTTGAAAAAAAACATTCAATAAACGTGTTCTGAAAAAGTATATAAACTCTTGTCTTGTTTGTTTTTCGTGTCACAAGTGACATTTCTCACACCATGGCTACCTCTGCTGTCTCTGCTCCCTCTTCCTCTACTGTCAAAGTCATCGACGAACACTTAGATCGTGCCAGTTGGGAGGCTTTGTATCTTCGCCATCCCTTTAACATGCTCATTGCTGAACCTAGCGGTTCAGGCAAAACCGAATTCGTCAAACGTTTGATCGAACATAAACATCATTTGATCGATCGACCCCCTCAACGAATCGTGTGGTGTTACAAAGAGTGGCAATCGGCGTACAGCCTCTTGCGAGAAAGTCAAGGCGATTCCATCGTGTTTGTGGAAGGCATTCCTAAAGAAGACGATGGCATCGTCTCTGACTCCCGTCTAACCCATTTGGTCATTTTCGACGACATGTTAGGAGAAGACGAAGAAGAAATTAAACTGTGGTTCACGCGCAAAGGGCATCACCGTAATGCCAGTGTCGTTTACATCACCCAAAATTTGTTTCAACAAAGTAAAGCCCATCGCACCATCAGTCTCAATGCGCATTACGTGGTCTTGTTTAAAAGCCCTCGAGATAAATCGCAAGTGCAAGTCTTAGCCAAACAGTTAGGAACGCCTTGGTTGACTCAAGCGTACGACGATGCCACTCAAACTCCACACGCCTATTTACTCGTCGATTTGAAACCTACGACTCCCGAGGATTTGCGATTTCGTACCCACTTGTTTCACCACTGGTGCCAAGACGGAGGGCCTGTCCTGTACACGTCTCCGTCCTCGACTTCATTTCACTCCCCATAAAAAAAATCTATAAAAACCTCAGACCCTTTTTCGTCTGTCTCACTCTCAGTGCGAACATGACGTCCCTTCAGTCGCATCTTCCCGTCAAATTGATTCGTGCCTTGTATGGCATCAGTCGAGAAAAAGATCCACAAACACGAGCTCGTGTCTTAAAAGCTAGTCTCAAAGAAGTCTTACGATGGTTCACGGTGACAGCACGTCAATTACTCCAAGGAATCATTCAGATTCCTCATCAAACCAAACGCTTTTTCGATCGAAACAAAGTCGCTTTGGTCCAACTGGCCGATCCCCGCATCGACACTCAAACCAAAAAACAAATCATTTTGAAACCTGGAGGGAGCGGTACTCTAGGAGGGGTCATCATTCGCTCACTCTTAAGATGGGATCCTAATGCCCCCAAAGTTATCCCCAAGACAAAAGTCCAACGAAGCCCCAAGAAGAAAAATACCAGGTCCCCAAGGAGAACTTCTCCAGTGGCAGGACCCTCCTCTGACCAGACACCACCACCACCCCGGAAAAAGAAAAAAACCCCCAGAAAAAGAAAAGTCCACAGAAAACTAGTCGCAAGAGAGGCACTTCGGCCAGGACGCAACCTTACACTCGCAAACCACGACCTGCCACGGCGGTGACTGCGTCTCCGGCAGCTTCACGTTTGTCCACTTCTCCGTTAATGACACCCAGAACTGAAGAGTACTTGGAGACGTTGATTACACCAAGAACTTCTCCGTTGATGACCCCCAAAAGAACTTCCCCAGTGGCAGGACCTTCCAATTTAGTGGCAGTGGCTGCTGCTCACAAAGTACCTTCTCCCAAAATCAAAGTTCAAGAAAGATCGGGCATGTTACAAAGTTTGCTGGATTTGTCCAAGCAAGAACTGGCTCGATTTAGTCCGTTACGTACCCCTGCACGACGTGTCATGCCTGTCCTCAAACTAATACGACGTAAAGACAATCAGTGGCGACGCGTTCCAGTATAAAAAAGGCCTGTGACCAAGTCGGGTATCAGTGTTTTTTTGGTGCTCCTGAAGACTCAAAGATGTCACCCTCCAGAAAACCCCAAGGAAAGAAAAGGAAAGGACTGCCACCACGTTTAGCCAAACATGGGGACATGTTATCTGTCCTGTCCAAAGCTTCTCCACCCCTACGAAAATAACTCATTCAAACAGCCTCCAAAGAGGTCATCGACACCGTGTGCGAATGTTGTTTGAACGTTTTGAAAGGCACGATCCCTTTGTCCAAACACCAGAAACAATGCTTAGGCAAACATCGTCACGTTCTTCGCCAAATGGTTCAAAAGAAAATTCCCATTCGTCAAAAAAAGAAGATGTTAGTGCAATGTGGAGGTATTTTACCTCTCTTGTTAGGCCCCATACTGAAAGGAGTCTTGGAAACCATGTTGGGAGGACTGGTGGGAGCAAGATAAAAAGGCCCTCGGAAGTTCCAATATCTCAGAATCGACCCCTGACAACCCCATGGAAGGACGAAAACTAGCTTTAGTACCTTACAAACGATGGATGGAATACCATCGGTGGCAAGAACAACGCACCCCGCATTTACCTCCCAATCCCCATTTGAGCGAGATGTCCCAGTTACAACACGAATTGCAGTCCTTGATGGATTGCCAAGATTTGTCCGAAACAGAAAATCCGCAAAAGTACGGTCAACTCTTGCAACGACTGCAACTCTTTCACCAGAAAGCTTTAGACGAAACAGCTCTACCCACTCTGAAAGATTTTAAGACCTTGATGAAAAGTCCAGCACCATCACCAGTACCAGTACCAGTACCAGTACCACCAGTACCCGTGACCAAGACAGAAAAAGGAGAAGAAGAGGAAGGGTTTCAAACTCCACCAGAAAAAGTACGCAAGTTAACAAGACCACCTACCTCCAGAACTGGATGGATTAAAAAGATGATGGCCACCCCTTCTTCCTCACAAGAGAAAAAGAAAGTGAAGACAGAAGTGAAGACAGAAGTGAAACAAGAACCGATATCCCCCGCTCAGACATCCTTCTCCTCTTCGACACCTATTGCTGGCCGCACACGCAAAGCATTGCAATCCAAGAAAATACCCCAAGAGAAAAAGAGTAGCATCCTCCAAGAGTGGGTGTCTTATTAACACACCAACCAACACAAAAAAATGGAAAAAGTCTTAGCCAGCATTTACTACGATCCCTCCCATCCTGCAGGTTACGCAGGAGTTCAAAAATTGTATCATGCTGCCAAAACGCGACTGAAAAGTCTCCGTTTACCTCAAGTGCAACGATGGTTACAAGAACAAGCTACCTACACTTTACACAAACCCATTCGACGCAAGTTTGCCAGAAGTCGCACCCGAGTGGAAGGCATCGATCATCAATGGCAAGCCGATTTAGCCGATGTCTCTCATTTAGCCAGCTACAATCGTGGCTACAAATATTTGTTTTGTGTCATCGACGTCTTTTCCAAATTTGCCTGGGTCGTGCCCTTGACTTCCAAATCGAGCAGCGAGTTAGTGCGAGCCCTGCAACGAGTGTTGAAACAAAGCGGTCGTCACCCTCTTCGATGGCAAACGGACAAAGGCACCGAATTTCTGAACCAAGGTTTCCAAAAAGAATTAAAGAAACGTGACATTCATTTTTTTACCACCGAGAATCCCGAAACCAAAGCCAGCATCGTGGAACGTTTTCAACGCACTTTGAAAGAACGCATGTGGAAATATTTTACGCATCACCACACTCTGAAGTACATCGACATCTTACCGCACCTGGTGCAAGCGTACAACCAATCTTACCATCGAAGCATCGGACGTGCCCCGCAAGACGTGACTCCCGACAACGAAGTGTTGGTGTTTGAGCGCCTGTTTGGTACGTCCCCGACGAGGGCTGTCCCCGAGAAAAGTGGAATGTTGGCCGTAGGAGATTGGGTGCGCATTTGCAAAACCAAACGCACTTTCGACAAAGGTTACTTACCTAACTGGACGACCGAATTGTTTCGCGTCACTGGACGAGTGCATGGCCGTCATCCTGCCGTCTATAAATTGGAAGACATGAACGGAGAAGTGCTCAAAGGAACGTTTTATTTGCCCGAGTTACAACGTGTCACCAAAAAAGAAGACGACGTGTACGACATCGAAAGCATTCTCGAACGCAGAACCCGTAAAGTGGGCAAACGACGTGTCAAAGAAGTCAAAGTACGTTGGAAAGGATATCCACCCAGTTTTGATTCTTGGATCGACGCTTCGCAAGTCATCGACTATAAAAAGAAGTGACCATCATGCCTTTTCACACAGCAGACGCAGCTACGTCGACCACTCCTCCTTCACCTAGTTCTTCTGTGCAAGATTTACAAAAACAACCCTTGTGGGTGTGGTGTGGAGAACGTGTGCCTAAAACGCAAATCGTCTTTTTCTGCCAAATCTTCGTGGTGTATTGTGTCTTCGGGGCAGCCATCGCCAATTTGAGTTTGCAACAAGGAGACAAACAATTGTGGACCATTTTATTGAGCAGTTGCATCGGTTACCTGCTTCCTAATCCCTCCCTGAAATTCACCTCGAAAGGGAACCCCGGGAACCTTGTGCCAGTGCCAGTCACCACTTCAATCACAACCAGAACCCCATTTTAGACGGAGACACGCCTCTGACGTCCAGTAATATCCTCTCGGACAGCCACAGAACTCTGGAATTATGAGTCACCAAAACCAATTTTACTTAACTTTACCCAGTGACAGTTCCATGGAGGTGTTTCCCAAGAACACGTTGTGCTGTTACACGGCCAAATTACCTCAGGCCATCCAGTTAGATCACGAAGCCCATTGGGAAGTGGCTTTAGTAGAAATGATTCACCCGACCCAAGTCCTCAATGTCCTTCCCAATCAAAATTTTTTTGATGTGGAAGTTCATGACGAGCAAATGCAACAGTGGATGGATAGCAATGTCAAATATGACAAGAAAACCCGTACACAAAAGTACACCACCTATCACTTGTTCATTCCCCCAGGCTATTATTTTAGTGGTCAACATTTGGTCAGCACCATAACCTCCAGGTTTAATGTCGTGTTTCTGAAAGCTTTGGAGCATGTCAACAAAAATGTACCACAAAACAGCTCGTCGCTTCTTGGTGAAATTTGAACGGAGTAAAATCCTGTCCATTTTATTTTGTCCTGAATTGTATGACATGTTGGGCGGAGACATGGACATGAGAAAGACCATGATCAAGAAAAACGAATTACCCATCGTTTACGACAACGAGTCTTTTAGCAAGTTATTTCGTGCCCCGGTAGAACTGAACCAAGGACTGAATTTGATGTTCGTGTATTCCGATGTGGTGGAGTACAACGTGGTGGGACACACCTCCGTACCGTTACTGCGTGTCATTCCTTTCAAAGTGGATTCTGCCACGAACACTGACGAGGAAGGTGGAAACACTTACCACGTCCACCGCGAATTTGTCCATCCTCACTATTTGCCTGTCAGTAAGTCGTATTTGGACACGGTCAACATTGCTATAAAAGGAGATCTGGGACAAAATATTCCATTCACCAAAGGAAAAGTCACGGTGAAACTCCATTTTCGAAAACGGTTCTCTCACGACTCTTAAGTCATGTATCCAGTGTACCGAGGGGTTGCTCGACAGCGAGGACACGGCTTAGGAGATATGTTAAAATCGGCCTTTCGTTCGGTGGCCCCGGTGTTGAAACCGATGGTGACACGCGGATTGCACGCCTTGAAAGATGCGGCACTGACGCAAGGCAAAGAATTTCTCCAAAATGTCATCATCGACAAACAAAACCCTAAAGAAGCCTTCATGAGGGCAGGCAAAAATGTCTTGCTGCAAACGGGCAAAGACATTTTAGGCCAACGAGAAACACCTATAAATGCCCTGCACGCTACCGAGTCAGGCATTCAGCAAGGACAAGGCAGAAAGAGACGACGAAGAAAACACCGTTTCACCAGACTTCAAGCGAGAAAGGCCAAGAAAAGAAGAACCGTTCGAAACTTAGACGTTTTCGATTATTGAGAAAAGAGACAAAAAAATGATGCACCGAGAATCTTGCGCTTGTTCCAAGACGGAACTGGATCTGTTTGCCATGCCCCCCACGATGATGACGATGCAAGAATCCCAGTGGGTGGAATTTCACCCCGTCTCCTCACTGACCGATTCCGCTCCCATCGAGTTTGAAATCAAAGGACAGCCCGAAGATTACATCGATCTGAATAGCAGTTACTTGTACCTGAAAGTCAAAATTCTAGATAAGACTGGAGGTGCTATAGACGATGAAGCAGTAGCTCCCGTCAACAATTTCATACATTCCTTGTTCAGTGGAGTGGACTTGTACTTGAATAACAAACTGGCCAGTAGCAGCATGGATACTTACCCTTATCGTGCCTACCTGGAAAATCTCTTGACGTACGGAATAGATGCCAAGAACACTCATCTCAATGCCTGTGTGGTATGGGAAGCTGACGAACCTACCAAGTTTGAAATATTGGAAACTGATGAAAAGAAAGACAACAATGATGGATTTGTAGAACGAAGAAAGAGAATCACGGGAGCCGACACAAGTTTAGAACTGATGGATCGTTTGCATTTGGACATGTGGTTGCAAGAAAAGTATTTGCTGAACGGGGTGGATGTCCGCCTGAGACTGAATCGTAGCAGTGCCGCTTTCCATTTGATGGCTGATAGTGACGGTTACAAAACCAAAATCCTAGAAGCCAGACTCTACGTACGCCGTGTGGAAGTGTTACCTAAAGTGGGAAACGACATCAGTCAGACGTTGAGCAGAACGATTGCCAAGTATCCCATACGACGCGTGGAAGTGAAAACCTTCACCATTCCCAAGGGACAGCGATCCATGATCGAAGATCATCTGTTCCAAGGACAGTTACCCAAACGTTTGATCGTTGGTATCGTCGAGAATACAGCCTTCAACGGAGCTGCCGAAAAAAATCCTTTCTACTTTCAACACTTTGGCGTGTCCAAAATCGAAGTCAGTCGCGATGGCAAGACCTTGTGTACCCGACCTTTCGAACCTGACTTTACCAAGAAGAATTACTTGAGATCGTACTTGTCCCTGTACGAAGCCACCGGACAGTTAGGATCCAATACCAGTCACGGTATTACGTACGAGGATTATGCAGGAGGCTACGCTTTGTGGGCTTTCGATTTCACTCCAGACCAAGGCAGCGACGAGGGACATTTCCACCCTATAAAATCCGGCCAGATTCGTGTGGAAATTCAGTTTAAAGACCGAGACCCTGATGAAACGGTGAACGTCATCCTGTATGCAGAATTCGATAATACCATAGAAATCAACAGTTTGAGAGAAGTCATCCTAGATTACTAGAAACCATGGAAGACTGTTATCCCTCTTTACCTAGTGGAGAAACTTTTAGTGTTGGATTGTTGTTAAAAAATGTTAGAGTTGTTGTTGTTTAGTGTTCAGTGATTTTTGAATAAAAAATGTTGTGTTTTGAAAAAATTGTTTGATGTTATATTGTTGGATTATTGTTAAAAATGTTAGAGTTGTTGTTTAGTGTTAAGTGATTTTTGAATAAAAAATGTTGTGTTTTAAAAAAATATGCCTTTGTCTTTTGTTTAGCTATAATAATGTTGGATTGATGCTCTTTCATTTCTTACTATCCCTCTCATGACACTCACTAAACGTTGCGACTCAAAAACCGTGTAGGGGATGTTTTCCTTCACGTCCGCGCTTTGACTTTAAGAACCGGGTTGTTTCCAGTCTAACCATCCATTGTCGACTCATCCTCCTAAGAAGATGTGCTCCAAACTAGCTAAACTCAACGAAGCCTACGTGAATTTGCATAGGGTCAGACACAGTCTGATACCGAAGCCAGAAGAAATAGAGAATGTGAGAATGTTAAAAATCACTGAAGACCTGATAGAAGAGCTCTTCAGAGAAGAAATGAACAGGGAAAAAGAAGAATGGACAGAGAAGTACAGACTTCAGAGACAGCAGCAACAGCAGCAGCAACAAAAACAACAACAACAGCAGCAGCAACCTGAAGCTGACAGAGGCTTTGTCGATTGTCGTATCGACACCAAAGAGTTCTTCTTCTCTTTCCGAAGAAGCAGACCTATCGCCAGAAAGTCTATCCTCAGAGGACATCGCATTCTTAGAAACTAAAAAGAATGCCATAGCAAACAAAAAAAAACAGCCTTTTCAGGGCTACCCCAATACTCTAGAAAAGAAATAACAATCGATTTGCCAGTGTGTGTAGGTAGAGTAGTGTGAAAATAAACACTAACTCTTTATTGATAGTGAGAGTGTATGTGTTTGTGTGTTTGTGTTTGTAAGTGGTTAAGTAAGTTGGTATGGATAGTAGATTAAAATGATGTCTTTTTTTGGTGTTTGAGGTGTAAATTTGGGGTTAGATTGGATTGCTTTGCGTATGTGGATAGTCTATTGAAGTGATTTATAAAAAATTTTAAAATAGTGATGGGTAGCATAAAAAAGTGAGTGAGTGTTTCTTTTAGGTCCGCGCGTTGTTGTTTTTTGGTCATGATGTAGGTAAGATCAATTTTATGTTTTTAGGGGGATGTTTTCCATCACGTCCGCGCTTTCACTATAAATTGAAACTCGTTCGGCAGTCCAGCTACCCTTGTTGATTGATCAGCACCAAAAATGAACACGAGACTGGAGAAACTGTTGGAACTTCATGTGCATCTGGAATATGCCAGGCGCATATTAAATGAACTGGCCGCGGAAGCCATTGTGGAGGAGGGAAGGATAAGAGAGGAGGAGGAAAGAATAAACAAAGAAGAGGAGGAGAGAAGATATAAAGAAGAAGAGGAAAGAAGATACAAAGAGGAGGAGAGAAGATACAAAGAAGAGGAGGAGGAGGAAAAGGAGAGAAGAAGAAGAAATTTCAGAATCCCAGAGAGCGAAAATTGGGATTCTGAAGCGACATATCCTGCCTCTGCTCTCTCCCCCAAAAAGGTAAAAAGTAACTGGGGGACAAGATGTGTATGTGGCGCCAGGCCTGGAAGGTGCCACCATTAACCAGGTGTCCATGAAGTTCCAAAAAAAACAGCCCTTTTCAGGGCTACCAAATAGAAAAGAAAAGAAATAACGATCGATTTGCCAATGTGTGTGGGTAGAGTAGTGTGATTATAAACACTAACTCTTTTTTAAGATAGTGTGAGGGTATGTGTTTGTGTGTTGGTGCTTGTAAGAGCTAAGGTATGTTTGTGGGAATAGTAGATTATGGGTTTCTTTATTGTTTCTTAGCGTAGGTGAAGAGTATAGTTTGGGTTTTGTAAGCGCTCACGTACGATTGTGTGGATAGTAGATTATGGATTTTGTTTATTGTTTGTTAGCGTATGTGTTTGTGTGTTTGTGTTTGTGTGTTTGTGTTTGTACCCGCTCACGTACGATTGTGTGGATAGTAGATTATGGATTTGTTTATTGTTTCTTAGCGTATGCGGAGAGTATAGTTTGGGTTTTATTATATGAAATGAAAAAGTAGGGGATGTTTTCCTTCACGTCCGCGCGTTGTTTGGTCATGATCTAGGTAAGATCAATTTTACGTTTTAGGGGGATGTTTTCCTTCACGTACGCGCTTTAAGTATAAGAACCCACAGTATTCGTCGTTCAAACCATTCTGCAAAGAATAAAAAAAGAAGATGGCTTCTAACCAAATGGACAAAATACAAACATTACAAGACGTTTTAGACAACTTAGGAATGATGGAGCAGATGTTGATAAGACTGGTTGAAGACCATTATTCCTATAGTCCCAATCGTGTAAAGATGGAAATTAATAACTTAAAAAAGGTAAAGGACAAGATTAGTGGTGTCATGAAAGAGATAAAGGAGGAGAAGGAGGATGAAGAGGAAAGAATAAGAATAAGCAAATGGAACGAAAAGATTGAAAAAGAAGAAGAAAATGAGAAGAGGAAGAAAGAAGAGGAGGAAGAGAAGAAGAAAGAAGAGCAGGAGAAAAAAAAGAAAGAAAAGAAGAGAAAGAGTGTTGGAGATAAAATAAGAACTTGGTGGAGAAAAAGAAGAAACTAGAAGCAGAAGAAAACCCAAAGGCCCTTTTCAGGGCCAGCCATATTTCTTGAAAAGAGATAGCCTTTCCATTGCCTAAATTTAAATTTAAATTTAAAAAAAATTTAAAAAAAAAAAATCCCATATTCAATTCCCCTTTTCCCTAGACAAGCCCAAACTCTATTCCCATGTTAATTTCCCCTTGTCCCTAGACAGACCCAAACTCTGTGTTAAATTCCCATTGTCCCTAGAGTTGCCCAGGGGTCTTTTTAATGCTAAGTCCCATTGTCCCTAGGGTGCCCCACTTAACTACTATCACCAATGATTTCAAGGTTTCTACATGTCCAGGTGGGGGAATCTGAATGATCCAAACTCTCCTTGTTTATGGGTGAAAGTTTAAACCCTAAATGAACTCAGATAAACACTGATCTTTACTTTACATCCATAGGTTAAACACTAGCTTCCAGTTTCGCAATTGTTTTTGCGATAGTACAGTGAATGTGTCACAGGTACAGAAAACACCCAGCATCAGTAAAACAGCGACTTCGTACTCTTTCAGGTTATTGGATTGATTTCAGCTCTTTCAGGTGGCAACCATTGCGGCTTTTAGTAGTCACTAATGCCTCCAGCTTAGCTTCTTTTGTAAACAATCTCACACATGTCGCTTGATACTAATATTTAACTAGCGATGGATTGCATAGTCAGAGTGAAAACGTTACAGCTTATTTTATTCAGGCAGTACAAGTGCTGAATAAGTATTGGTAACTAATGAAATGTGGAGATAATTACTAGTAATGTTCCGTTTTTGCTTGCTTTTTGTACAGGTTGTTAGCGTCCTTTTTAGCGTTCTATACGGGCCCCGAGTGGCTGAGTGGTCTAAAGCGCTCTCCGTTACGGATCACTGCCATCTCACCTCTGTCTGCGCCGGTTCGAGTCTCGGATTCAGCCAGTGTGGGTATGTGAGAAAGCTTGCCGGTAGCTTCTCGTGGGTCTGTGGTTCTTTCCAGGGTTTTCCCTGGTTCTTCCTCCACCATTAATACTGGCCGCCATGTATAGCCTATCGTGTGCTGAAAAATTGCGTTAAACCCCACAACAACAACAACAACAGCGTTCGATACAATTAAGCAGACGATCTTCAAAAATTAGAGGAAAAACAAATATAGCCTCAGCACGGGGCTTAGTATTAATAATTCACCAATGAATTTCAAGAATACCAAATTGATACTGTCGCATTTCGTCTGCGTATTCTTTCAGGCAAATTATATAACAGCTTTTCTGACTGGTCTGACAGGGAACTCAAAATACTGGAGGGACGCAATCTAGATTTAGAAAGGCTACGGTCGTCGTGCTATCCAATTGTTTGTGCTCTGTTTACTCCATGTATTGGGTCAGTATAATGCTCCATAAAGCCATAAAGATCGATTATAACGCTTCATATAGGTCCCATATAGCTTGTGCATAAACCCAATAACAAACATGCTTTGCTTGGGTATGGTCTGCATTCTTTTCAGTGTACACTGCTTCATTTACTTAATTCCGTTCATACATCCCATGGAAGTGACATACATTATAATTGGGAACCCACATTACAAACGAGGACCTATATTCAAAGGGAAGACCTGCATTACTAGTGAAGTCCCACACTATCAGTGAGGATCTACCTTATAAGAGAGGAGCCTTAACTCCATACATGGCTATGTGATAATATTACATGAAAATAAAAAAGAGTGTATTTATTGACGTAAACATTTATTTTACTTTGTTCTCATAATCCATGGGCTACAATGATACAACAAGACTAATAATATTTGATTGGATCCATATCCGTACGCACGTTATAAGTGTAGCAACGATATTCTGTAGAGTGAAAAACCACTGTATTACAATTACCCAATTATGAATATATTATCATACTGATCTTCTGAAATTCCTTTGCTGTTAGCATGATACGTATTAGCAATAATTATTACACAATACAAACACATTTATCTGAACTACTTGGGAGACACCAAGAGTATTCGGATAAATGTGAAATTGGACGAACGAGTTTGTATGCACCAGATCTGCGCATTGTCGGGACATGCACCCATGTAGTTTGAACATGCATCAGAAATTTGAATACATGTTTAGTTCTGAATTCTCAGACGTCGCACGTTTGATATAACATGTTGATATATCGAAGACAGAGGTTATCGCCTCCATGTATTCTCATGCTATATTAGATGCATTCTTTCTTCCGACTCTGAACCGCGTATGCGGGTTTATATTTATTTTATGGATCCCTTTTAAAACTTTGGACTTAGAAAAAAAAAACTTCATTTGAATGAATCTGAGAACATCGAGGTATGGACGTCAGTAAAAACATTCAAATTTTTCCAATCTTCTGGTCGTGAGAGAGGAAAATTTAAACTGATCATTCGTATGGAGCACCTGCTGAGTCTTGTAAAAAATATCCACACGTACACACACACACACACACACACACACACACACACACACACTATGAATGAATGTGGGTAAATTAAGTTATCCTGCATCAAGCAACAAAGTAAGAGTGGTAAGAGTTTACCAATTTTATAAGTGAAAAACAAAAGTCATATTGATAACGGTATACAGAAAGATATCAGAACATTGTCTGAAAAAGTCGCTGTCCACTGACAGATAAGAAAATACCTTAGTGTATAGATTCAGCTGATGGGTTATGATTCACTCTTTTAGGTTGAATCGTGATGTATCTATATAATTTTAAAACTCTATATGCATGCACGATTACAATCCGGAAACTAATTCCTAAAAGTTCATTAATTGAATTAACTTTTAAGCACATTTATTACATATCTCATACTTACTGTTAATACGAAATAAATTACGCACCCATGAAGTGAATAATGGACATGTGTTTATACATCATTTACAGCTGGTATAAATTAAACGCATACACAATAAATATATGCATAATATATAACATATCTATAATAAAGATGTACATATTATATGTCATGTGTATGATAACGATCTGTATAATATATATATATATATATATATATATATATATATATATATATATATATATATATATATATATATTGTCAGTTATATGCCTCTGAATTTATTAACATATTAATTTGCATATATTCAAATGTAAATAAAACCACTAGATTAAGATTTTGACTTAAGATTTTGACTTAATATATCCTTAAACTTCTATAAAGAGCAATCAATTAGAAACAGTGCAAGTTTGTTCTCTATAGATAACATGTTATTTATTTTGTGTTTGCATGTTTTGCGTCATTTGTATTAGGATCGTGGATTTTATTGCAATTTATCTTGCATATGTTTCTTCCTTAAGAAAAGAAAAACTGATAAAAAACCGAAACAAAACAAAAGAAACGCAAAATATCACCGTTGCATATTACGCAACAAAAAAGTATGTCTATTAAAATAAATTATACGTTCTTCCCAACTATTGACTGACACTTATCAAGTGTTACAATAAACCGGAACATCATCGGCAGATGTACTAAAGACGAAATCATCATCAAGTATGGGAATCTATAAGAGTCTTGTTAATACATCTTATTCTGAGATAAACTGCGATGATGTATATTGTTAAACCTACCATAGTTAATGTATGCATGTAAAGACCATCTGAAGATAAAGAACAAGATTGATAGGTATCGTTTTTCAACAACAATCAGCAATTCTTTGCCTGAAACATAAAACAACTTGGTCACATAACGACTAGATATTTCCCAGAATAGTTACTGTATCATACCCCCTTTAATAAAGGTCAGTCCACATTGTTTAAGATATGTAGGCTTTATCTGTACAAAGAACAATGATTTAAAAATGCTCTATGCGTAAGTGTCCACTATAAACAGATTTCGCAATACATACCGAAATACGTAAGTTTTATGGTAAAATCTAATTCAACCTACAAGTCCAGGTCATGATTTCTCTTTCTTGGCTTCATGGTCTTCAGTACACATTAAGCTACTGTTTCTAGCTGGATATACTCTTACCCTCTTTCAAATAAAATTGAAGTTATCTTATATGCTACGTAATACAATACAGATGCCTTATACTGCATACATAATGCTTTTCGTCAAAATCAACAAAATGCATGATTTATTTTGAAACGGACGCGCACGCGCCTTGATCTTTGCATGGTTTAATTTTTTTCATTTTTTTTTCATTACACGCTATTGTAACGAAAAATGTATTCACTGGAGATGATACTTTTTCCAACACTAGCTTGATTTTGACTATTCGATTTATAAACACGAGGTGTTGATCTATATCCTGACCTAGATTCAAAATTAGTAGCAACCACGTAAATGAGTTTTTTTTAATTTTAAAAAAAATGATTGGTTATTCTTGAGGTCATGATGGGACTACGGGTTTAAGATCCAAACAATTTTTTTTATTTTTTTATTTCTTAGAGTAAAATGATTGGTTTTCATCAGAGCCACACTGGATGTAATTGATCTTTAACAAATACATAATTTCTACGAGGTTATGGAGCATGATCACGTCACCCACTTTTTGAGTTTTGGAATACAATATAACCTTTGTTTTGGAGAGATATTCTCAGTAGAAGCTTGGCTTTTTCTTACACTGGAAGTTGTATGTTGCACTGTTTGGAGTTTTTGTCAAATTACTTGGATTCAAAAGAATTAGTTCTTTTTCCTGAATAAATATGTGTGCTCATGTGAACTTCTTGCACAAGGACAGTTTTATAAACATTTATTCAGATTTCCAAAACCGGAGAGATAATTCTTGTTTTTACAAGGAACTGTGGACTTCAACACTACATATTACAGCATACGTCATCGTCTTCCATCTTGGATTCTTCGTCGGGATTCGAACTTGAAATCACTAGAACATTTTGTTATTAGGACTTCAAAACATTTATTCGTGGATTATTCTTGGATTATTTTTGAATTTGATTCTATAAACCCGTAAGTTCAATTTTTTTTTTCATTTTACAGAATTGATCCAGGGAAATAAATTATTGTATTTTTCAAAGCTTGCTGATTTCACTTTTTCTTGTGTTACTGTTTATTCGAGCCTAAACACGTAACATAAGACGTTGAAGTAAAACGGTCATAAAGCTCTTCCAAAGAACACCAGGGAACATACTGCCACGTATTATGTTTTCTAGTGACCAGCTATCGTTGTGGGTTAAATCAGTATCAGAAAATGATTACGTGTGTGTTATACTTATCACGACAATATTCGGACAGAAAGTGAATCTCCAAAATAAAGAGCTATAAACGTAGACAAGAAGAGCTCATCATGAGATGGGACACTTTTTATAATATAGCATCTTCAGTGTGTAGCGAAAAAGTGCTAACTATGAGATGGGACACTTTTAATAACATCTTGAGTGTGTAGAGAAAAGGAGCTCACATGAAATGGGGCACTTTTTATAACATCTTCAGTGTGTAAAGAGAAAGAGCTCTCTTTGAGATAGAACACTTTTTGTGACATGGTCTTTGTGTAGAAATAAACGTGCTCACTATGAGATGGGGTACCTTTTAATAACATCTTCAGTGTGTAGAGAAAAAGAGCTCACTATGAAATATAGCACTTTTTGTGACATGGTCATTGACATTGTGTAGAAATAAAAGTGCTCACTATACCAGTGGACATTGTTTATGACATCGTCAGTGTGTAAAATGAAAAGAGCTCACTATGCTATGGGGCACCTTTTAATAACATCTTCAGTGTGTAAAGAAAAAGAGCTCACTATGAGATATAACACTTTTTGTGACATGGTCATTGACATTGTGTAGAAATAAAAGTGCTCACTATACCATTGGACACAGTTTATGACATCGTCAGTGTGTAAAAAGAAAAGAGCTCACTATGAGATCCGACACGTTTTAAAACATCATCAGCATGTATCTATTTTAATTAGCTTTTACCCAAATGAAAAACTTTAAAATACACGGAAGGGGAATTATTTCGAATGCAGTTATTTCATTTAGTTTATTTATCAGTACAAACATAAGATGAAGATGTACTGCATTAATATAGCATAGCATTGATATCATAGGATGGTATTATTTTACAAATCTGAATTTGTTTCGCGTAAGTGTATATGGAAATAAAAGTAATACAACTTAAAAAAATATTTTTTTTTAAAACCAAGTTGTTTCCAGAATATAATCATTGACCTCACGGCCCTATTTAGATATAGAAACCCGAATCAGGAGAGGTACTGACAGAAAATAAGTAAGTAATGTTATTGTATTCCGAACATAAGGGGAATGGGTGGGTGGGTTATGGAAATATAATTTATGACTACGTATATTTATTCAACATCCTTGTGGTAAATCGTATTATTAAACTTCTAGCGACTTTGTCAGATAGTGACATGTTTAATAAAATTATCAATAGGTGTCTTTGTTTTCATATATACAATATCTGGGCAAGGAAAAAGACAGAAATAGAGCTGTTTTGTAGAAATCTTGTTCGTTTAAGTCTCGGTGACAATGATCATTCACCTATTGACCGCAAAATCAATAGACGTCTTCTGTCTCAAACGCAATGCATTCACAAAGTTTGGACATGGTTTGTGGCACTGAACGTGATTTCGTTTGTAAAAACATACGTCTTTTTTGAGTTACTAAGACCATAGTCACTGAGCTTTAAACCCAGAACAAATATAGTGTAATTCTTGTCTGACATGCAATCAATATGCAAAGATCTGACCAGACCTGTGATAAGTTAAGTCGAAACCGTGCAACCATTTTTTTATTCCAGCGATCTAAATGAGAAAACATGGACTGATAATGTTTCCCCATTATAATTCTTGACCCCGTGGCGACATGGTTAGACTGAACTGTTTCCCCATTAAAAGTATTGAACCCATGGCGACATGATGAAGAAACAAAGGACATCTAAGTGCGAAAAGTAGGGTTGCGTCCACACACAAAAAAATAATCCTGACCACGTGGTTTAACCAAGGGACAGAAGTGGTACTGAGAGAAGCGAAGCAGACTATGTGGTAATATTAATTCTAAATATAAACATAATCGGGTAAAGGGGTTAGTGAGCTACAAGTCTCGGAAGAGCTTAAACCGAAGCTTTTTACGGACTCATCCAAAGACCCATACATACATATTCCAAAATCAACTCAACAAGAAGCGTACACCATCTCTGGGACACAATAATAAGATGTATGCATTCATGCGCCACAATTTTGACCACACTGATACCGTTTGGCGTAGGCATGAAGTATCAAAATCTAAACGATACAATCGTATCATGATAATACTAATAATGATAGCAAAGAAACCATTTAAAAAAACAACATGAAGATAGCCCTTACACAGAGCGACAATATTTTAATTTTAAGCTTGGCATTTTCCATATATATATATATATATATATATATATATATATATATATATATATATATAGCATAGTCCGTACACTTTACCTATAGTGTGTCCAGTTTAATAGTTATGATATTACAACATTATAACATATAATTTCATTTGATTCTAATCGGTCTCAATAAGCTCATGATATTCTTGTGCAGCATTATCTTTGCTGATTCGCTGCGATCGTTAGAAAATTGTGTTTTCCCGCCTACTGGAACATTTTCTTTTTATTATTACTACTAATATTTAGGCGGCCATGTTTTCGAATCAGTTGGTCCTATGAAACTTCATATATATCTGAATATAACCCATTTACTCCTACATGCGCTCGTTACGCCATATATATACATCATGCACTAAAATAAGGCGTTAAACCCCAAAACAGCAACAACAACAAACACAAATAAAACTAAGGGAACTGGTCAATAGATAGCATGTGAGTGGCAATGGGTGGGGTATACTTGTAACATGGAATCTACCGTATATACAAGAGTGGTTTAAATGTTAACTATAGGAATAAATAAATTCACCTCTGGTCACAGAAAAATGTGAACATAAACCAGTCTCCAAACTGAAAGAACGTAACCCAAATACAGCATGTTTACGCTGTAATACGGCTCTTAACATGTTATGCGGTTCAGAATTTCTCTATGTATACTATAGTTTGCTGTTCCAAATCTAATAATGTAAATACCCGGTAAAAATGTAATGTAATTCTGGAATATCTGCATCCATAATCATCCGTTCTTATTATCAAACAATTTGAATGCTTAGAAGTAAAACCCATAGTGGTGCACTCTAGCGGTTTACCATTTCTCTATTTGACATCATACTGACCATGCTTATAACTTGTGTTGAAAAATCACGTTGATTGATTCCAGTATTATATTTATTCGGAAGTACATTTGCACTTTCAATAATTAGTAAAATATTTAACTAATACATTTAACTAGTTATAGAACAACGTAAATATTCCAGAGACTATTTTTATTTACTTACAACACATGAAAGATGGAGAGTTCGAGTCATAATAAATGTACTTATTGTTTCCTCTTTCACTCATATTGACATTAAAACTACTATGTGAAAACAGAATCTCAAATAGGTAATGATCTAATATTGAATTTATGAAATCCCCAAAGCTCGAAAAAGTTGGACATTACTCAACTCATTTAATAAATTCAGTATAATTACCAAGCTGAGATCATCCCTCCCACTCTCGCTCTCTCTCTCTCTCTCTCTGTATATATATATATATATATATATATATATATATATATATATATATATATATATATATATATATATATATATAACCAGGGTTATTTCTGTCGAATCTAGTTAAATTTGCTTGAGTGAATTTTGATAGGAAATATAGTTTCTATTTCATTTCCAGTAACGACTGTTATGACTGCTAAGGAACAGGTTTACTGGCACTAAGATGAAAGCCATTATTATCATAGTAACTTACGTCAAATGACCAAATTTAAATCACCGTAGTCTCTTGCAAATGGTCATAGAATACATGTAATCGTTATTGTTGTGAAAAAGGCTTGAAGGCCCTCTTAACCAGGAAAGGAGGTCAAGTGACCGATGTGGCCAACCAAATGTAAGCGCAAGGATACGGGGAGGGGACGGTCAATCCGAGTAGGTAGTCTCTCATATTATACCAGCGTTCAACGGCTGCCCTTCACCAACCACCCCCTCACCCCACGGCAGTTAAACATGTTTATCTTTGCGTTAATTCAAATTGAAATTCTGAGTTTTATTAGAAATGTTGTGTTATGGTTATTAATGGACAGCAAGGACGGCGTTCATACCTCTTGTATGGCGGTTTTATCATTTTCGATCCCTCCCAAGTCCGCTGGCTGTGCTGAAAAAAAGTCGTTTCTTTCTGGAAGAGGCCATCAAATGTAAGCATTGAATCCACAAGATGTTTAAAACTTTCCTTTTTGCTGTTGTAGGTGCTGTTGTTGCTGTCGTTGTTAACACCAGTTGGTCGCCCTGCTGTTAAATAGGAATACAATGAACTTACCGTAATGGGTGTATTAGTTATGTTTTCGTTTTTTATTCTTAGTTTTAAAAGAAAGTCTCGATCAGTACTGACAGAAATGACCAGAACATAATTATAGACAGTGAAAACACCAAGAACTCAATACAAACAAGCATAATTTAGTAGATTTTAAGGCAATACTGTGAATCGCATGTTTAATGCTCATCCATCCATGACGCTTTTAAACCTGTGTCCTAGTCCATACCTGTAATGAAGTAGTAGTAAAACAAGAGTGAACTCTGGGCCCCAAACAATTAAACAAATACAAAAAAAAAAAAAAAAAAAAACGAATAAAAGAAAAAAAACAGTCAAATTTTGCTAGATACGTAGCGTGCAGCGCAGACTGTTGAAAGACTAGATAATTAGTTGTTTTACAACAATACTTTGGACTTTCCTTATTAATTACTTTAGCTAAAATGTGCACTGTCTGATACCTTTTATTGACGCCTTCCTGTCTTTAGTTACTTTGACACTGGCAGGTTTGGTTGTGGTTGGATTAGGTAAAGGTATATCAAAGCCGATCCACAGGACGAAAACGACTTTCTACTTTGAACATGCAGGTCATATATAATATAGGAATAATCGAGTGAGGCACCTACCGTGCCATTTCATTTGTCCCCCTGACCCCCCCCCCCCCGAAGAAAAATCATGCTAAAGATGGCCACTGTGCCATATCATTTTTTGTCTAGGTTATTGCTAAGGAAAACTAGCGACCATGATTACAATAGTGCGAGGCGAAATAATCTATGTAGCCAACATAAACTGCTCTTCATGCGGGATCTTCTGTAAGATACGAACCGTATCGTGTGATATTGATGGGTAGTGAGGCCGCAGTGGTTCGGCTAGTAGTGCTATAAATAAAATGATGGAGGAAAATAAAAGTTTTCTGTGTCAGCGGTGTCTCGTATGGAGGCAAATAAATCGACGGTTTATTAAACATTCCAGCGAGTGAGCTGAATGTGGGCAGCCCATTACTCGAATGTGCGCGCCACGTTATGCTGACTCCTTAAGGCGCTTTTGGTGACGCGGATAATATTTTTCTGCCTGTCGAGGATTGCGACAATACTCTAGTGATTGATTGACAACATCTGTGAGGGGCGAAACGTTTTTTTCTTCACGCCACCATGCTAACATAATGTATGTGCTCTCAAAACAGCAGCTAAACGCACAAATATCGGTACTTGTAAATATTCGGCGCGATGCTGACAGGCGAGTTATGGTGGACATAATGTATCATTCGGTACACCGGTAAGCTGACGATATCCTTCGAGTAAGAAAGGTGTTTTAACCGCCGCCTGATCCTGTTTGTCGATTCCGCGGGTTCCGTTCCTGACATAAAGGTTATCATGACTTTTCATCTAGACTTTTCTGACTCTTTCTAAGAGTTAAAGCTCGCCCCGAGCTATCAGTTTGGTTTCTCGCTGCTGTGTAAATAGTGAAGTGTACTCTTTCTGTTTGGCAGCGTGTATTTTATTCCTGTGCGCCCAGTGCTGGTTAAGATTAAGTTTAAATTTACACTTTGGGATGCAGTATCTACCATCGTCCTGGATACCTGATTCACTAACGTATTCAGCTTGTGTATTTTTCCCTGTGGTGGTTATACAATAGCTAATGAAATTGCATGTGATGTCAACTAGACCACAGCTCAAAGTGCATCTCATGGACAATAACAATGGTAGTGTCTGCCTTGCTTGACCTGATTTTAATGCCTCATTCACCAGTGCATAGGGACATGACCGTAAGAGCAGGGTCAACTACATTCATCACGTGGACTGCGTACCGATATTATTTGTACAGAATTTTCATCTGTTAGACTATGTGCACAGGATATTTTCATCCTCCAAGATATTGTCTTGCTCAAATAGTGCGGAATTTGGACATTTGAGTAAAGGTACAATATAATACTTGCATGAACAGCATGATTTAAAATTTTAGTTGATCGGGGGAGGGTGGAGGATAGCAGTTTTCATGGTGTACTTGTATGACAGCAAGGATGTACAAAACATGTCAGTTTTCATGTCAGTATGGATCCGGAAATTATACTGTTACGACTCTATAGTTATAAACTAAGTAAAAGCAGCGAGCAAAAGCTAACACGTTTTGGAATTTCATTCACACAATGATGAAACTTCAATATCCGGGATTGTGTTGAGGAGCATGTAGTATATATTGTTCTAATGTACCAATGGCCGTATTTTGACGATGTGCTAATAGTCGTTTGATGTATCGCAATAATATAGTCCAAAATCGTCCTTTTCTGAATTAACTATAATTCCAAATTAATGTTGTACTCCAAGAATGTTATTAATTGCAGCAAACTGTGCCACTTGAAACAACCTACTCCGCAAACTGGTTATCTCAACCTGGGGTGCTAGTGCTCAGATAATCAAGACATCAGCAGTGGCCCTCTGTTATTTGACAGCCGAGTATTGTGCTTCTGTCTGGGCTCGAGCGTCCTATACGAAGTTAATTGATGTCCACTCAGCACAACAATGCTCAGAATCTCGAGAACACTACGTCCTACTTCTTTGCCATGGCTGCTGATATTCAGCAACATTCTTCCTCTACATTTGTGTTGCCAGGAAGCAACCACAAAAGCGTTGGCTAAGGTCTATGCCAGTGAGAAACTTCTACTTTACATGGACATCACCTTATATTCGCTTGACTTCGAGACGTCTAATCTGGTTAGATTCATTGCCAGAGGATATGACAGCTATATCGGCATGAAGTATCGAATGGTCTTCAAAGGATGTTGTAAACAACTCCCTCGTAGCTGAATCATCTGTCTGCCCTCCTGGCATTAACCTTCCATGTCATTTGTGGACCACACTCAACCGCTTTTGGACAGGACTGGATCGTTGTGCAGTCCACATTGTCCGATGGGGTCTGGCCACTGACGCTTCCTCTTGCAGTGAAACTCTACAAACCATGTCACACAGTGTTAACAACTGCCCACTTTCAACGTTCCCCTGCGGACTGTAGGCTCTGCATCTTTCTGATGATAACGCTTTTAAATGGCTAAACAAACTGCACACGATAATATATAATATATATCGATGAGCAGCTTGCATTTCCAGTGAAAAGAATTTGAAAAAATAAATCCAAACAAAGTAAAAACTGAACATAATAAACGGGTCTTCGAGATAGGCTGAATAACGCTAAAGCTCTTTACTTCAGCAGCAGAGAGGCTGAAAATACCTTTTTGCTGGAGCGTCATTTTTGGAAAAATAACGATTCCTACGAAAATGAAAATACAAGGTTAATAACGCCAAACCAAATCCTCTAACTAACCGAGAGTTCCTCTAACTGAATTAGTTTTATTTGTTACTTTATTGTTGTCTATGATGGTTTTTAAAAAGTATGCGCATTTGGTTACCCACTGTGACGCTTCAGTGAGGTCACACCATATCTGCTGCTATAAATGTATAAGTAATTAAATCAAATAATGGTATAAAATAATAATGTGTAATAGTAAGCCAACTATGGAATTTCGCACATATAGATTAGCTCGAGAAAGATTAGAAACAATCAATAAATTTCTTCCCGTACGTGATTCTGTCAGACGAAGACTACTTATTTTGAATCTAGGTTAGGATCTAGATCAATACCTTGTTGTTTACAAAACAAACAGTCTAAGTCAAATTATTTTCTGGACAAAGTATCATCTCTAGTGATTAAATTTATATTACAATAGATTATAATGAAAAATATTTTTAAAAAATGTAAAACTGACAAACAAATAATTAAACGTATATGAGATATAATTAAATCATATATACATAACACCATATATCTATTCATAGCTATAACCTGTTGAAATTCCTATGAAATCCCACTATATATTTATAGCTACAACATGTGGAAAATTCCATTTGAAAATCCCACTATATATTTTTAGCCTCAACTTGTGTGACGTTCATGTTTAAAAACCCTAGTATCTTTCATAGCCACAACTTGTGGAAAAACACACGGCTATATGTATAGTCTCAAAATGTCCAGCTTCAATGACGTCACTGTGCTGGTCACTAAGGGAATAATGGCAACAGTGTTGCAAGTGGCTGTCTGTAGGTAGGTCGGAAGGTGCAAATTATTCGATTAGGATAAACGGACTTTTATAGAGACAAAGACCAATACATACAAACACAGACATACGCGCGCACACAGAAACAACAACAAACACACACGCGTGCACAACACAGAGGGAAGAAGAAGAAACAAACCCAAACATGCTATCCACACAATGTCAGCGAACGCTTACAAACTCCAAATATACTATTCAGATAAGGGGAGAGGAGAAAACGAACCCCAGATATACTATCTACATAGAGTGAAGAGGAAAGTAAACAACAAACAAACACACACTCTGCTATCCGCACAGAAGGGAAGGATAAAAACGCAATATCTACTATAAAATATACCACATTTCTTACTATCAACCACCCCAATATCTACTATTTACATAAACGTACGCACACGGAAACAAACCCAAAATATACAATCCACAAAACGTACGTGCATGCATACTAAACACACACACACACACACACACACACACACAAAAGGAAGAATAAAAAAAAATATACTATCCATACAGAGGGAAGAGAAAAACAAAAACAAACTCCAAATATACTATTCACACAAACGTACATGAACGCATAGGCCAATTATACTATCCACATTCGGGAAGAAGAAACAAAAAACAGATTTATTATCCACACAAACGTATGCGAACGCATACAAACAGAATATCTACAATCCATATAAACGTACGCGATCGCACACAAACCCCAAATATACCATCCACACAAGGTACGCGAACGCATACAAAACACACACTCTACTATCCACACAGAAAGGAAGGGAATACAAACCTAACAATATCTACGATCCAAATAAACGTATGCGAACGCATAGAAATACACACTCTGCTATCCACACAGAAGGTAACGGGGAAAATCACACTCTACTATCCACACAAACGTACTCTAACACATGTACTCTTTCTTACTGGATCGGATCGCTGTAAATGTTGATTTTAGGGAGAGGGGGAGAGAGAGAGAAGTCAAAGAGTATGTATACTGATGCATATTGAAAACAAACGACAGACACATTTTGTTTCAAAACACAGCCTTTTTATTCAAACAACTATCAACCAAGATATAATCCTAAAATATTTTGTCATACAAACAAGCAATTTTTCAAACAAAAAAACAATTTTTGGCAAGGTTGACAACGTTGTGAAGTCAAGCAACACTTCCACTGATGGAAGTCTTTGAGCCATTGATGTACACTACGTGTCCTAGCTAAAGACAAGATATAACCATAATGGTCAGAAACCATTTATCTACTTTTTCATTGATTCTAGAATATTGACGATCAAACTAAGTCACTAAATGTTCTAAGGAATATCCAGGACTGCATTGAAGAAGAAAATACACACAATATTGTCCACACATTATGGAATGTGTGCCTTGTAATTTCACATTATTGAATCGTGTCGTCTGGTCATTTCTTCTTATAATTTTGATAATGTCGTCTTCCAAAGGTGGCAATCCATGGGAATCAAAATACTCCACACAACCTTCTTTAGGAATGTAGACGGACACCCAGTGTGTTCCTGGGAGATGACTGTCGTCCGTGTAGGTGACATAAGCTTGAAGGTCCTGAGGCTTGCGATTCAGCCGTTAATCTGTAGTACACACGTTTCAAAAGGTTAAAAAATTCCCAGGTATTCATTTATTTTGTGCTGTTGTTTCTTTCTTGTCTGTTTTAACAGGTAATGATGAGTCATCAAATCAGTCCAAAAATTTTGATTCAAAATCCCTGACAAGTAACCGGTTCTTCACTTCGTCTCAGCACTCTGAGCCAAGATAGCTTCGATGTGATGGATCTCTAGAGCCATCAATAGAGGAGATGAATAATCACGCAAGTCTTCATACCACTGATGCAACACTGCTTCTTCAGAGACGAGACTCCAAGCTTTGTCCAGATACTCGTCCAATTTTTCTTCCTGACCCAGCATCATACATGTATCGTGTTGAAGTTGACTTGGTTGATCGTTGTGATATTCATAGCAATCTTTATTGATCAATTCCATAGTTTCTTCTGCCACGTGTTTCGCAAAACAAGAGACTAAATGTTGTTCTTGTTCTGGTCATCTGGACTATTCGTCCTTGTCTTGGGATTATACTTCCACGGTATCCTCCCATTCTATTTCCATAGATTTTCCGCTATTTAAAGTGGGATTGAAGGCTTCCATGGTTTCTAATAGTCTAGAATGACGTCTCAGAAACTGTTGATTTATATCGTATTATCGAATTCGGCATAGAAGATAACGTTCGGCATGTTGTTTACGGGTATTGGCTTTGCAAACTGAAGTTCCACGGATTTTATAGGGTGCAAATGTCTCTCGTAGCTGCCTTGGTCTGGAGTGAAATCAAAAGCCCACAAAGTGAAAACTTCTGCATAATCCTCATACGTAATGCAGTGACTGGTGCCGGTTCCTAACTGTCCCATGGCTTCGTACAGGGACAATTACGTTCGCATGCAATTATTCTTTTCGTCACTAAAGTCAGGTTCGAAAGGCCTGGTACACAACGTTTTGCCATCTCGACAGACTTCAATCTTGGACGCGGTGTAGTGATAAAAATCAAAAGGATTTTCCTCGAAGACTCCATTAAAGGCTATGGTTTTGACGATACCATTGACCAACCGTTTGGGTAACTGTCTTGAATCAGGGACCTCTTTTTCTTGGGGACAGCCACCGTCGGGGACGTACCAAACAGGTGCTCAAAAACAGTTACTTCGTTGTCCGGAGGCATTTATTTGGGGGCACATCCGATGATCCGATGGTAAGATTCGTTGTACGCTTGGAATAGGTGAGGTAAAACGTCAATGCAATTGAGAGTGTGCTGTTGCGTAAAATACGTCCACATGCGTTCTTTCAAGGTGCGTTGAAAACGGTCCGCTATGCTTGCTCTGGTTTCGGAATTCTCGGTGGGGAAATTGAAATTTTTCTTTTCTTTATTTCCTGTTGGAAAGCTTGGTTTAGAAATACGGTGGCTTTCTTGGTTTGCCATCGAAGAGGGTGACGACCACTTTGTTTCAACACCCGTATGAGGGCTCGCACTAACCCACTACTCTATTTTGGAAGTCATTGGTACGACCCAGGCAAATTTCGAAACGACGTCGATGACACATGGTCGTCAAATATTTGTAGCCACGATCGTAGATGGCCAAATGTTAGACATTGACTGCATCCGCTTGCCATTGATGATAGATGTCCTCCACTCGGGTGATACGTCTGGAATTTTTTTTCCTCGAATGGGTTTGTTTAAAGTGTACGTGGCTTGTTCTTGTAACCATCGTTGTACTTGAGGCAAACGGAGACTAAAGACGGGTTGTAGCCGCACGATACATTTTCTGAACTCCCCCGTAACTGCAGTATGGGCTGGATCGTAGTAAATGCTGGCTAACACCTCCTCCGTTTTTTTAAATAAGTCACCCACTATTCACTGAAGCTACTTTGGTTGGGGCGAAATAGTGGTATGGAAAACGGCTGTACGTGTCCGACGTGCCACGGCAGTAGAAGTCGAGTGTGATGGTGGCAGTGGTGGTGGTGGTAATAGGATGGTTTTGGTCTTCTTTTCTTTTTTCATTTCTGGTTTCCCTTTTTATATTTTGACTCATGTCAAAGGAGGTGTGGACATCATCGTTTTAACACAAGCTTTAAGTTCTTCTCGTTTGGAGGTTTAGGAAAGAGTCAGAAAAGACGCCGCAATCTTACTAGGAATGGGAGCTGCTGACGGTGTTTTAAAGACTTCTTGTACCTCTTCTTCTTCAGACAACTCAAACTCTTTCATAGTTGTCAGAGATGTTTCGTCTAAATTTCTCTGGTGAAAATGTTCCAGTCGTTTCAACAGGTGACTGTACCTTTGCAATGTTTATGTTTGGACAAATCGTTGAGATCCATTAACGATTGCAATTCATGTTGTTCCTGGGGCATCTCGATCAAATGAGTATTGGAAGGCAAATGTGGGGTCCGTTGTTCTTGCCAACGATGGTATTCCATCCATCGCGTGTAAGGCACTAGAGCCAGTTTTCGTCCTTCCATCTGATTGCAATAGTCTCGTCTGAGATCTTTTGACTCCAGAGGTCCCTTGTATGTTTTTGGTCCTTGTTTATCTTGCTCCCATTTTTTCCAATACTCCTTTCGGCAAGGGTCTTAACAACATGGGCAAAATTCCTCCGCATTGTATCAGCATAATTTTTTTTTGACGGATGGGTATTTTCTCTTGGACCATTTGTAGAGGAACTTGTCGATGCTTGGCTAAGCATTCTTTCTGATGTGGAGACAAAGGTATCGTACCTTTCAAGACATTCAGGCAACATTCACACACGGCATCGACGACGTCTTTGGAGGGTGTTAGAATGAGTTTTTTTTCTCGCATGGATTAAGGAGCTTTGTACAGGACAGACAACATGTCCCAATGTTTGGTTAAACGAGAAAGGAGTCCTTTCCTTTTCTTTCCTTTTTAAGCCAGAGAGTGGTGTGCACGTCTTTTAGGGGATACCTTTGGGCATTCAGGATCGCAAAAACACTGATCCTCATCCATTACCGTAGGTCTATTTATACTTAAATGCGTCACCACTGATTGTCATTTCGTCGTATCAACATGCTGACAGCCATTACACGTGGGAAGGGGTTCGCAACTGACTAAATCGGGAGAATTCTTGCTTAGACAAATCCAATAAACCCTGTAACATGCCCGTCCGCTCTTGGACTTTGATTTTAGGGGCATGTACTTTCTGAGCAGCTGACACTGCAGTTAAACAGAAGGAGTGTGTCACCGCTGGATACGTTACTTGAGACAGACGGAGATTTCCATGTTTCGTCATATGAGGAAGAACGAATGTCGAAATGGGCCTGGCTGGCATCACTAGCAACGAAATGGAAGAACCTGAGGCTACTGGAGACGCGGTCATCGTCCCTGTAGGTCGTGGCTTCTTGCGTGAAGACGTTGTTCTAGGTGGTCTTTTCGGGGTGTGGTCTTTTCTTTATCTTGTTCTGTATGCTTCTTTTCTGTTAATGTAACCTGGTCTCAACCCCACTGCTCTTTTCCTTCTTCTGGGTCCGTTTGGCTCTCTTGGGAGTGGTTTTGTTTGTCTTGTGGAGGACTTTGGCGGCATTTGGATCCCATTTTAAAAGGCAACGAATGATGACACCTCTTAGAGAACTGCTGCCTCCATGTATCAAAATGATTTGCCTTTTGGTTTGAGCGTCGATGCGGACAGCGGCCAGAAGTTACGTCAATGTTAATTTCTTTCTCTCAAAAAGGCGTTTGGTTTGAAGTGGAATGTGAATGATATCTTGCAGTAATTTATGTGATATCACCGTAAACGATCGTAAGACTTCCTTGAGACTGGCTTCTAAAAAACGGGCACAGATTTGTCCATTTATTTCGCGACTGATGCCGTATAAGGCACGAATCAATTTGACGGTAAGATGAGACTGAAGGAGCGTCATATTAAAGCTGCGTGAGACAGACCTAAACTGTTCGAGTTTTTTATTATAGATTTTGTTGTTATTATTGTTGTTAAGTCGACGATGGGGACCTGTACACGACAAGTCCTCCATCTTAGCACCAGTGGTGAAACAGATGGGTACGAAATTGCAAATAATCGGAGGTAGTGGGTTTTAATTCTACGAGTAAATATGTGTGTAGAATTTGAGTGGCATCGTCGTACGCATGAGGCAGCCATCATTTTCCTGATGGGTTAAGACTTGCACTTGCGATTTATCTTTAGGGCTTTTAAACATGACCACGTACTGAGCATTAAGACTGTTGGTGCGATGGGATTTGCTTTGTTGAAACAAATTTTGGGTGATTAAATGACACTGGGATTACGATGATGTTCTTTGCGCGTAAACCACAATTCCATTTCTTCTTCGTCTTATCCTAATATGTCGTCGAAGATGACCAGATGGGTTTGACTGGGGTCAGTCACGATCCCGTCTTCTTCTCCAGGAATGCCTTCTACAAACACAATTGAATCGGCTTGACTTTCTCGCCAGATATTGTATATCGATTGCCACTCTTTGTAAGACCACACAATCCGTTGAGTTTGACGATCGATCAAATGATGTTTTATTTCAAACAAACGTTTGACAAATTATGTTTTCCCTGAACAGCTACGTCCGGCAATTACATGTTAAAGGGATGTCGAAGATACAAGGCTTCCCAGCGAACACAGTCTAAGCATTCCTTGATGACTTTGAAAGTGGAAGAACAGGGGGAAGAGACAGCAGATGTAGCCATAGTTCAGGGAATGTCACTTGTGACTGGAAGACAAGACAATGGTTGCGTGTTAGAGTTTATTCAGTGTGTGTATGTGTATTTGTGTGTTTGACTGTGTTTGCGTACGTTTGTGTGGATAGTAGAATGGGTGTTTGTATGTGTTCGCGTACGTTTGTGTGGATAGTATATTTGGGATTTGTATGTGTGAGCGTACGTTTGTGCGGACAGTATAGTGTGTTTGTAGGCGCGCGAGAGTGTTTGTGTTGATAGTATATATTTGGTATTTCGATAGTAAACATTGGGAATATTTTGATAGCAGATATTGGGGTTTTTCTCATCCTTTCTCCTCTCTCTGGTGTGTATGTGAGTGTGTGTCTGTTTGAGTGTGTGTATTAGTATGTATGTATGCATGCACATAAGTTTGTGTTGATATTATATTTTGGGCCTGTCTGCGAGTACCTACTATTGTGTGCATAGTATAGTGTGTCTTTGTATGCGTACGCGTACGTTTGTGTGGATAGCAGATTTGCGGCTTTTTTATAGTAAATTGTCCGCTTCCATTCTATGTTGATGGTATATCTTGGCTTTGTTTCGATCTTCTTTCCTCTGTCCTGTGTGTGTGTGTGTGTGTGTGTGTGTGTGTGTGTATATATTTATGTGTTTGCATGCTTGCGCGTACGTTTGTGTAGATATTAGATATTGGGGTTTTCGAGAATAAATATTGGGATATTTTCGATAGTATATATTGTTTTTTTTTTACCCTTCCCACCTTTGTGTATAGCATATTTAGGTGTGTTTTTCCGTCTGAGGTGGATTGTCTGCTTTTTTGCGTTTGTTTGCATGCGAGCACGTTTTTGTGGATACTATATTTGGGGTTTGTAGGCGTCCTCGTATGTTTGTGTGGATAGTGTTGTGTGTGTTTCTATGCGTACGCCTACGTTTATGTGGATAGTAAATATTTAAGTAATTTTGATAGTACATAATGATTTTATTTTCCCCTTCCCTTCTGTGCGGAGAGTATATTTTGTCTTTGTTTCTTTCTTCTTCGCTCTGTGGTGTGGGTTTGTATGTGTGTATATGTGTTCGTGTGCATGCGCGTACGTCTGTATGGATAGTTTATTTGGGGTTTGTAAGCGTGCGTGGACTTTTGTGAGGATATTTGAGAGTGTGGTTGTAAGCGTGCGCGTACCATTGTGTGGATAGTATATATTGAGGTATTTTATAGTAAATGTTGGGGCATTTTTGATAGTACATAGTTTTTCCCCTCTTTTCTTCTGTGTATGTGAGTGTGTGTCTTAGTACATAGTTTTTCCCCTCTTTTCTTCTGTGTATGTGAGTGTGTGTCTTAGTACATAGTTTTTCCCCTCTTTTCTTCTGTGTATGTGAGTGTTTGTCTTAGTACATAGTTTTTCCCCTCTTTTCTTCTGTGTAGATAGTATATTTTGGCTTTGTTCTTTTTTCTTCTTGACTCTGTGGTGTGTGTGCACTTGTCTGTTTGTATGCCAGTGCGTACGTTTGTGTGGATAGTATATTTGGGGTTTTGTATTCATGCTCATACGTTCGTGTGCATAGTAGAGAGTGTGTGGGTTGCTTGCGCCTACGTTTGTGTGGATAGTAGATATTGTTTTTTTATAGTAAATATTCGGGTATTTTTTATTCTTGATAATGGTTTTACTTTCCGTTTCCATTCTGTGTGGATAGTTTATATTGATATTTTTCTTCTATCCTCTGTGGTGTGTGCGTGTGTGTGTGCGTGTGTGTATGTGTGTGTGCGTGCGTGTGTGTGTGCGTGTGTGTGTGTGTGTGTGTAAGTATGTGTGTAAGTATGTGTGTGTATGCATGCGCGTACGTTTTTGTGTTTAGTATATTTGGGGTTTGTATGCGTCCGCGTAAGAGTGTGCAGATAGTAGAGTGCATATTTGTATGCGTGCGCCTATGTTTGTGTGAATGGTAGATATTTTGGGATTTGATATTAAATTTGGGGGTATGTTTGACAATACGTATTGGGTTTATTTCGCCATCCCTTCCGTATGGTTAGTATATTTTGGCATTGTTATTTTTCTTCTTCCCTTTGTGGTGTGTGTGTGTGTGTGTGTGTGTGTGTGTATTTGTGTGCTTGTAAGCATGCCTGAACGTTTGTGTGGATATTATATTTTGGAGTTGATTGCGTACGCGTAGAATTGTGTGTGTAGGAGAGTGTGTGTTTGTATGCTTGCGCGATCGTCTGTGTCGATAGTTGTACTGGGTTTCTTGATAGTAAATATTGTTGTATTTTCGGCAGTAGATATTGGGATTTTTACCCTTCGCTTATGTGGGTATCTTGTCTTTGCTTTTTTCTTCTTCCCACTGTGGTGTATTTGTGTGTGTATCTGTATGAATAAGCGTACGTTTGTCAGGATAGTGTGATGTGAAGTGATTTGGATTTTTAACGTAACTTTAACAATTGTTCAGTCATATTGCTACAATGTCTGCACTGCAGTTTATTGTGATGTCTAGCACTGGGGCATAATGCCACAGACATGTAGCATGATGTCCCACCCAGTCATATTATTCTGACACCAAGTGAACCAGTCCTAATGCTGAGCGCCAAGCGAGGCAGCTGTTAGTACCGTTTTTGTAAGTCTTTGGTATGACTCGGTCGGGTATCGAACCCACGACCTTCTGCATCCGAGGCGGACACTCTAACCACTAGGCCACCGGAGCGGTCGTTTGTGAGGATTAAATATTTGGGTTTTGTACGCGCGCTGGTGTGTTTGTGTGGATAGTACATATTGGGGTTTTTGATAGTAAATAGTGGTGTAATTTTGATAGTAGATATTGGGTTTACTACCCTTCCCCTATGTGTGGATAGTATATTTTGGATTGATTTTTTTCGTCTATCCTCTGTGGTGGGTTTGTGTATGGTGTGTGAGTATTTGTGTGTTTGTATGCATGTGCGTACGTTTTTGTGGTTAGTATATTTGGGGTTTGTATGCGTCCGCGCAAGATTATATGGATAGTAGAGTGTATATTGGATGGGTGCGCCTACGTTTGTGGAATCGTAGATAATGTGATATCTAATATTAAAATTGGGGGTATTTTGAACATTATATATTTGGTTTATTTTTCCCTAATTTTGACTTTGTTGTTTCTTCTTCCCTTTCTGGCGTGTGTTGTATATTTATCTGTTTTGTATGCATCCGCGTACGTTGGTGTGGATATAATATTTGGGGCCTATATTCCCGTTGGTGCGTTTGTGTGGGATGTTTTTGATAGTACATATTGGGTTTCATTTCCACTTCCCTTCTTTGTGGATAGTACATATTGGCTTTCTTTCTTTATTTTTCCTTCTGTGGTGTGCGTGTGTGCTGTTGTATCTGCATGCATGCGTGTACGTTTGTGTGGGTAGTAGATTGTGTGTATGTAAGTGTACCCATATGTTTGTGTTGTTAGTAGATGTTGGGGATTTTGATAGTTAATATTAGGGTATTTTTGATAGTAGATAGTTGGTTTTTACCTTTCCGTTCTGTGTGGTTAGTATATTTTGGCTTATTTGTTTTGCTTCTTCCCTCTGTGGTGTGTGTGTGCATGTTTGTGTCTGTTTCTGTATGTGTGTTTTTGTATGCATGCGCGTACGTTTGTGTGGACAGGAGAGTGGGTTATTTGGTAGGAAATCATGGGGTATTTTTGATTGCACGTACTGGGTTTATTTTCCCCTTCCCTTCTCTGTGGACAGTATATGTTGGCTTTGTTTTTTGTTTCTTCTTCCCTCTCTGGGGTGTGTGTGTGTGTGGGTGGGTGTGTGTGTGTGTGTTTGCATACGCGTACATATGTGTGTATAGTATATTTTGGGTTTGTATAAGTGCGCAAACGTTTGTGTGGATATTATATATTGCGTTTTCGAAAGTAAATATCGATGTGCTGTTAATGGTAGATTCTGGGTTATTTTCCCCCTCCCTTCCGAGTGGATAGAATATTTATACTTCCCAGTGTGGTGTGTATGTGTATTTACATGTTTGTAGGCATGTACGTACGTTTGTGTGGATAGTATATGTTGGCGGTTGTATTCATGTGAGTACATTTGTGTGGATATTAGTGTGTGTGTGTGTGTGTGTGTGTGTGTGTTTATATGCATGCTCGTACGTTTGTGTGGATAGTATATTTGGGGTTTGTATAAGTGCGAGTACGTTTATGATTTGTATTAAGATATGCCGAATTCTACTGACCGGTGTTCTGAAATAAATTATTTTAAATATTTTTCGATATTTTTAAAAAACACAGCCAGAATATTTCATGGTGAATCAGCATCATTTGCATCAATCAGAAATCGGTATGAAGGGAAACTACTCATTGACTAATATTTTGAATTTTTGTTTAGCAATTGTCATCAACAGGCTGTTTATATTCTATGTTGAATAGGTGTCACATGCGCAAATATGAAAGCACTTCATGCCAGTGTCCAACCTGCCGAATGTGTTGAAATTCCCTTCGATGGATATGAGGCAAATTTTGTATATTATTAGTAACAACAGTCTCTTGTGATGAGAGTTCGGCATTATTTACACTAATTTAAAGCACTTGTTGTGATCATAATGTTTGTGAAATTTATATAAAAAAAGTCCACAGTTCTTTTATGCGTGAAAATCTTCTGGCAAATCTGGTAGAATCCGGTTGAGCGATTCTCGAAAAGAGCTTGATTTTGGGTTTGCTGAACTTAAGAATGGTATCCTTGTTTTTTAACCGATCTGCGTCATGTGTGTTCACCGGACAGACCTACGTAGTAGTAGTAATAGCCGATCTGCCTCATGTGTTTACACCAGACAGACCTACGTAGTAGTAGTAATAGTCAGCTTTGAGGCCAGTATAAATGCTATTTTGCTAAATAAACGGACAGTTGATTTCATATCATGGGGCGCATAAAGTATGTAGTCTGACGAGGAACGAACACGTTTATATGGACACCTTGGTGGCCAAAAATTCCCTGTGGACACAAACGCTTCAACCATCACATGATAATTTTCGTCGATATAGAGATAATAACAGACTACTGACATGCAAGAAATGCAAGACAGCACAAGTTACCTGTCACTGCAAATGCAGCCAATGTGGAGATGGTCATCAGGCCGCCAAGCTGCGATGCAGAAACAAGATGTCATATAAGAATTAGGAGGGTTCTAAGCAAGCTGCACAATAAAGAACATCCATGAGCCTTCTGAAACCAACATCTACTTTGCATATTGGAGTCATAACTAAGCAACGGGTCCGTTGAATGCCGGTCTTGCCACGCCTTGCCAAAACAGGGCCCACGAACACAAATCCGAGTTCGACCTTCAGCATATTAGGCTACTTGAGTTGAAACCCTATGTAGATCCGCGTTAACGCAGTGGCAATTTCAGTAGCCTCCATGCTACTCGGGTATTCTGTATCGATTGGCGACATCCAACTCGGTTAGCGCGTATTTGCGCATACGCCGTTTGACTTTCAGTAACAGGTCGGCGTGGTGCACCTCTGGTGATGTCGAAACGCTAACATTCAGTTGGACGATTTTACGCGGCGGAATGAGGTAGACCTGTCACACGCTATATCCGCAGCCACTTCCTTCCATTGTATATCGGGACTCGCGCTGCCCCGGCATGTTTTTCAATAATCACGTGGGCTGTAGTGGACTGATTCAAGACGGGCCTCCATTTGTACAAAGTATTGGGCCCGTCTTCAGATAAATGCGCGACTACTGACAGCGAGTTTGGCCGAGATCCAGCTGTTAACCGACACGGCCTTTCCATCGTTGATGAGGTCCAAAGTCGATGGTGTGCCATTGAATGCTTGGAATCATAATACGGGGAAAATATTAATTCTTTCAATTGCAATTATCAAAAATACTCTATGGAATATAATACTCATTTCATTTTTGAGTGCATTAAGGAAGATGCTATTGCACTTTGAATGTTGTCGAAATTTCAATACAAATTCGAAATGTGTACTCATGCTTTGCAACCCATGACATGGCGTATGTAATTCGGATTTGCAGAACTAAGAATGTACCGGTACATTTTTTAGGAATGTTAGGGTGTACAAATGTAACGATATGTTTAATATTCTTAATATCATCTAAAGAAGACACGTTTATGCATTGTCACTTGCATGCTATTTGTACGGAACCCATCAATTGTATGACCTGTCTGGCATCTATCGCTAGCCTAAATCCGTTACATTTTGTCACAAAAGTTAACGCGGAATGTCGCAAAGCAGCTGGTATGCGACAGTCCACGAAACAGCTGCGTTAGTTCATTCAAAACAAATTTAATCAAACAAAACGATAAGCGTCTATTACATGAGTGTACGTGACTTGTTTACAAAGTAGCTCCGAATACACCATTCGGCACACGTGTCGTCCACGTGAGTGTAATATGAAGGTGTGCAACAAGGTAACATATTGCACGATTCTGACAATGTAAAGGTAACGAAGAGAACAATGAGCATATAATAAGACATATCAGAGACGCAGTTCTCCTGGCATGTGCAGGCGTTTTTTAATTTAGCTGCTTTTTACTCTGCTAAATTAGGACGGGTTTAGACATAAACAATAGACTGTTGCACTTTCTAAATCTACAAGAAGGCATTCAATAATAAACTAACAGCATATTAACTATTAACAGCAATGCTAGTGGAAGAATACGGCAACTATCAATATTCCAACAGAGGTCCCCAAAGTGTCAGAGAATGTTGCCAGGGTATACTTGAGGAGGCGCCTTGAAATGAAAAGCTTCGTGTCCCATGTTTTGGCCAAGAATATCGTACCTAATGTACACCTTGCGACGAACATTGTGAAGAGGTTCAACCGTAGTCTATCCGAGAGGTTCTTTGGGCACCAGTACTCCATATGTTGGTTTCCGCTAGCGCGACTGAGTGTACAAAGTAAAACATGTGACTGCACCTGTGTTGAGTGACATGTTGATGGAACTTGTTGCAAATGCCACGCCTTTATCATCTGTGACGCGTGACTCGTCCAGAAGAAAAACTATGTCCCTTCAAATACCTGTCTGCGTTGCTTATATGCGCCTGGAGAACTAGACTCGGTGCATTACATAAAGGTCTAGAGGCTAGATCGTGGGGCACGAACTATTTATCTCCTTAGCACTAATGGTGCAGGGCCTAATAACGCTTTTGAGTTGGAGGTTATACCCCCCTACTAATACATACAGGGACCTTAGTAAACCTACCTGTTGCTATGATCATAAATCCTATATTGCTTGTCCTCCGGATCCGCGAGACAGTTTTTTCTTTAGAGAATGAAATCCTGACAGGTCAATAACGGGTGTCTCTTGGCGATGTCCATCCAAACCACACTGAAATGTTGCATGTCCTCCTTTTTACTCGTCAGCCCAAATCATCTAGACATTGCGGCTCGCACAGTGAATAATTTCATGTTAATTGAGATGGAGCACGTCATGGACCTTCACTAGTCGTGCGCGGATTGCAACGTAACCAATTTATTTATCCACCTGCTCATTGGAGACATGGTCCTGATTGATTAAGTAATTTTCGTCTGCTTGATTAACGTCGGTTCTCTTAACGGGTGTCGCATCAACACGATCGAGTTGAGACGTATAGTCTAAACGGGGAAAAGCCTGATGTATACGATTCATTCACTGCAAGGAGTTATCTATACATCAATTTTAGCTCCTATTGGTCGATCTCGGCGTAGCAAAGGGTTAAGCCAGAACCCTATACCAGAGTACCTCGATATTGTCATTGAGAACGTGTGTGCGGTATTCCTCGAGCAGGTTAGGTATTGGTACCAAGATATGCTGAACCCGTTTGAAATGCCTTCGATAGAGAAGAGGCAATGGCAGTTCTGGAAAGTGGTTTCTGTGGCGCACAAACAACAGCTGCTCGGTCCTGTCCCGTACGGTGGTGTGGTAGACAAGCATATGAACGGGAGTCCAGCATTTACATCAAATGTTTCAGCCGCTGCAGACTACGAGAGCATTACACTGACACTTGGCCCACACACAATTGAGGTTCTTTCTTTTTTGCTTGGTTTTCAATTGCCTCCTCCGTGGTATGGTATACATCCTTCACTTGTACGTCGTAGCCGTTACATTCGGCTGTCTCACGTAGCCAGTCATACGGAGCTAATACCACGATGGGGCATGGCTTATAGCTGTAATACCTCTGACTGATATAGGGAAGAAATAACAAAGTTGCATCACGGTGTTTTTGGGACTTAATCAGACATGGCGGTGAAGAAGAAAAGGAATCACCAGAAGACATACAATGTATACATATGAACAAATATGAATAATTAAAAGTAAATCAATCTCTCACAAGCAGACAACTCACAAAATGACAAGTCGTGGAATTATTTTAAAACCATTACAATACCGTTCTTAAAGATTTACCAGCGCCGTTTAGAATTATTATGTACAAGAGTATTTTTCTTCGATAGCATTTATAAAGTATTGACTAACTCGTTGAACCCAGAAATGTTGAAGTTGACTCCTTTATAGTCGTTAGCGAAGTGAACAATGGAACAGGGAACTTGCTGATAGAAATAGGCTGGTGTATATTAGACACGTGTAATGCAAGCACCCCATATTCTACTCACTCACCATACGTACGAGAAATCAACAGGTTTATTAATATTGGACATCTCTGTACCGAATATGTAAAACTACGATACCAAATGCACGCAGACAATAACAGTAACATACACACTGATTTACATAGCCAAAACAATGAATTGGTCATGCGGAGGGTAGGCAGAGGACACACTATATCATCGAAGTGTCTTATGTTTTTAATTAGCTTGGACATCATACGCTACTAACATGTCCAAGCCTGTCAATAATCACGGGGCATATAGTTATACCCTCTGGCAGTCACATTTATTTAATCTGACTGTAGAAGATTATGGCCTCGGACTTACTGCTGATGCCGCAGCTTGATTTTGAACTATTGGTCAGACATGGATCTCTGCCAAAAAACATGCACGTTCATTCGCTTGTCTCCTGACTGTCTGAAATGCTTGGCAAATATTTCCTTCAGAAAATATAATTTTACACACCACTGGGTGGTGCAAAGTTGCCAGACTGGAGTGCTCGTTGTGGACAATGTGCTTGAGCAATCCCCACACCAGTAATTACTGCTATTGTAGTTGTCTCCGCTGTATATATCTCTTAAGTGTGTCGCACTCTTGTGACTTTATCCAGAGTGACTACTTACTCCACGGATGCTTTATTGTGCGCTCGTGTTTCCCGCTCTTCCAGCTTTCTGTCAAATCCTGTCATATAGTGACGTTATTGAATTATCCCATCATGGTTAAGGAGGGTCCTCGACCTTTCAGCATAGTAACGCCATTACCACAGCAATAATGATTGCCATTTTCAAAGTTCCTTTAAATGAGTTTCTTGTGGATGAGTTGTTTAATTGGACTGGTCTATTAGCCTCAGTTCTTGCTGGAAAGCTATGTAATATACATAGTTTAAACTGAGTATAAGTTTGCAATGGCATGAACTATCTATCATATCCTAAATTTGCACACCCTGCACTCCTCCAGTGTTTGTGAAAATGAAGGCGGCGACAGCCAATAAATATAAATCATACTAAGACTGCATTCCTTTATAATGTTTCAGCTAAGACAATGACAAAAATGTTAGTTTCATGCTCAAGGTGGAATTATATTTAACAACCAAATATGTAAACCATAATTATAATACAATGTTGGAATCCGAGGTAAGACGCAAACTATTGGCCCAACTTGGTAAACATGTACTTAGGCTAAGGTGGTTTTCAGCTTGTTCTTTATAACGAGAACCAACACATTAGCAAGCCGGTTAAACGATTGCGTGCACTGTACTTTATAAATTTGAGAGTCGCTTCAGTGTGCGATTGCTGCTATCAGCTGATTTCCCGACTTCGAAGATGTATAAAAGACACAACTGTTCTGCTTTCAAAAGGACAAAATATTGAAGTAGATCCCACAAAAAGCATCTGAGCAATGCAGATTTACGATCTGGACAATATTTGTTTCCTTGTCAGAATTGCTTCATAAGTGAAGGCAATTGCATGTAAATTACGTGATGGTTTAAGCGCATGCAGATGTGCAAATAAAGTGATACCACACTGGATATGAATAGTTGTCCCATATCTATCTTGAAAGTGTCGAACAAAGCGTCGCGATAATTACGACTAGTCATCCGAGTGCAAAGGTTTGATTTTTTTAAATTACTAACACGATAAGACACGAAAACTATTATAACGAAAGAATAATAAATGCTAAAGTGTCCAGTAAATGGCTGGGAGATAATGGTGAAATGCTCAGCTGATCTGAGTATTAATGCATCTGTCTGAGTATTAATGCATCGATCTGAGAATTAGAGATGTGGAAATGAAGCCGCCTGTGCACGGATGTATGGTACATATTACTAGTCACTATAAATTATAGACGAAAATAAGACTAACGAGAAACAAACGTCAATGATGTATGAACCGTCAAACCTTAGCTAAGACCGTGAGTTTCAAGTTCAACTCCTATACTGAGTTAAATCCTATGTACGTTGCGGAAAATGGTTACTGAGAGTTGGGAAAGCGAAGTAAATATTATTGCAGATGAACACGAAGACTGCGCGGATGAAGTCAGTTTCAAGTTTTGATGAACTTCTATAAGGTGAAAGCTACACACAAGAAAACTGGAAATGCAGCTAAAGCTTAGTTTCACCTGGAATAATGAACCTGAGTACTTCAAATTAAATAAAATTAAGTAGGTAACTCAGTGGGTTTTCGATTGCTTCAAAGTAACATTTCAAATTTTAAGTAGTGCATATCCCAGCGATTACTTCACAATATTGACGTACTGACCGAAGACAACGCTAAATGAACCAGTATTTATGGACAGTCATTTAAGCTGAGCTATCTATTCAATGATATTTTCGTTTTGTTTAAGACTTTTCCTGTACTGACCAAAAGCAACACTAACTAAAAATAAATATTTATGGACATTCATTTAATCTGAACTTGCTATTCCATTTTATGTCGTTTTATGCGCAACGTATACTCAGAAAATTGAGAAAATGCAGGAGATGGGTCTGCTGCTTTGACTATACAAATTCATCTGAAGAAATGCTGGAAAGATCACATTTGCTATGTCTAAAAATAAGAAGACCAAGTTCAAAATTGCACGAGAGATCTTAAACATAAATATGAAACATTCATGTTTTTGTACATGATCTTACGCTGAATTACCATATTACATTAGATATACCAATACAGTAGAACTACCATGATAACAACGTCAAGGTGTGGTACATATTGTATTATATATCCTTGTGAAAATAAAAACATAAACTCACACCAGAAGAGTTTCAGAAACGTAATGCCTGTACATTATTTTCAAAGCTTAATAATTAATTGGAACAATTATGTTGGCCCTCTACGAGCCAGTAATTACTTGTATATTCGTCTTTAATCACAGCATGTTTCCTCAGTCGAGCAAAAAATTATACTATATACATATATATATATATATATATATATATATATATATATATATATATATATATATATATATATATATATATATATATATATATGTGTGTGTGTGTGTGTGTGTGTGTGTGTGTGTGTGTGTGTGTGTGTGTGTGTGTGTGCGTGCGTGTGTGTGTGTGTGTGTGTGATAGCATACTTTCTGCTCGTTACAGTGGATTTTTATATATCAAAGATGTAGCATTGTAATACGCGTTCAATATTCCTTGTAATGACTATGCTACATCTGCCCTATTTAATTATGGTATATGTTACAATGTAATTTGTCCATTTTTTCTGCTCCATTGTTTAAATGATGCATGCATATAATTTGTCAAAATATTACTGCTGCATGGGTCTTAAAATTGTATCAATGTAATTTTGTCACTTTTCATTGTGCAGTTGTCGTATTGTATGATACATTTATAATCCATTTTTCCTAATCTCCATTTTAATTTCCTGAATGTCTTATCAATGCTTCTTCTAATAACGTCGGCATATAACCTTAATAGGGTTCATAATAATGATGTGAACTGAGAGTATGACAAAACCTTACTTGAATTTACCAGACTTGAAATATATATGTAGCTTTCTCAATAACTTTCTCCTCCCCTGTGCAAATATCAGGCTGATCACGTGATCCAGTGTTTCACAAAATGCATACAAAAATAAAAGCGTAATTTACTTCCCGCTTGGGTTGGTTGCTATTGATTTCTTCTTTCTGCAATAGCCAAACAAGATCGAGTATACGCATATCAGTTATTCCGGAATTTATGCCTTCACAGGGACCTTAAAAGTTTACAAATTGCTTCTTTTGTGCCTTTTTAATTTCCATAAAGCGTACCTATTGTTGCAAGATTGAAGAATGGTAAGTAAATATTAGTTTTCTGTGTGATTGGGACAAAGTAAAGTTGGTCGTAATATTAGTTTTCAGTTAAATGACCTTGAACTTATACCTCAAATAATAACAGCGGATTATACGTTCTAAGAGGTATACATGTAAGTTCACATTTGTCAGCTGGAGTTATCGGAGTTAAATGGCATATCACGTCGGCACAATAGAATATTACATCGGCACATATTACTTTCATAACAGTTAGTGGCAAGTTAGACAACAGCTCAAAAATGATCAGTCAGTTCTGTCATACGAAAGCAGATCGATATAATTATATACAATAGACCAGAGGAAAAGGAATTTACAATATTGGAATTAGTGAGTGACGAAAGAATATAAATCACCGCACTGAAGAGCTTAAATAAAAGTATAGAGGCTGCTTTAAACATGAAATTGCTAAAAGTCAGTGAGGAAATGGTCAGTGTTAGATATGAATTGTTGATGTGAAAATAACAAACAATTATCTAAGAAGATTGAAGATTGAGAAAGACAATGAAAGAAAGGCATATTGCATCCAAAATTTAAATGAGCGAACCAAACGTTGAGGAAGAGAATGAATGAAATGGAGCAATGCACGATTAAAATAACCGAAACAAAATATGAATAATTGTACACAGACAATGAAGAAACTCACAGATTTAGCAGAATTAATCCAGTCCGAATTAATCCAGTCCGAATTAATCAGTGCAAGCTATGATCAATTGGCAATATAGACCTCTTGATTTGTAAGCGTTTTACACAGACGTACTAAATAGGATGGTTGAACATTTAGGATTTTAATTTCCAAGCCGGCTCCTTGAAAATTGTTGACACCATATTCCTAGTTGGTGGGTCTTCAGAGTCGACAATAATGCAGTGCCTTAGGATGCATTCTTGCTTTCCTGAACGGTGCTATTTTGTTTGGCCCTCTATCTAACGGGCACATATAGGTTTACTATCGGCTTTAAGACATCTGTAACATTTATTGTGTAGGGTCAACACAGACAACACAACAAAAAGACAAATAGGGACGAATACGCGTGGTGTCCTTGGACATATTTGATATCAATATTCGCAAAGGCCAAAGCCCAACAAGTGTCAAGCATCGTTGGTGTATTAACCGCGAACGCCTTGGACAATGACCGCGAGCTTAAAGTCGTGTTCGTCTATTATGTACAACACTGTGTACTTAACAGATAACTGCTGCTGCATAAAACACACTATGGCAACATAGTGGAGGTCAAATCTGGATGAAAGGAAGAGGCAGGAAAATAGTAAAATCAACTTAAAATAAAATAATTTCATCAAGAGAGATGATATGGATTATCTTGATTTAGCATTAACCCGGGAAGAAAGACTATATGTTAACAACCGCTTCTAAATAACATTTCAAAATTTAGGAGAATATATATTATGTTCGTTCTTTTCTTAAGAGTTTCATGGTACTGACTAGGAAGAGCATTACATGAGACTTTGTTTTATGTAGATTTATCTGACTTAGACTCTCTTATATGGTACTGAGGTGTGATGGAAGATTAATATGCAGACAATTTTAGAAATATCGGAGATGTGTTACATTTATGTATGACCACTGTTCACGTTCATATGGAGGTCTTCTGCCAAAAACAAATGTATCATTTATAAGAATAAGAAAGTAAAGTTAAATTGGAGTCTAGTTTTGTAATATTACTCACTATGTGTTTTAAAGCTCTTATAAAAATTAATGATACATGATTTAGATACCCCTCCGGTGGCCTAAGTGTCTAGAGCGTCCGTCTCGGATGCTGGATGTCCTGGGTTTGAACCCTGGCCGAGTTATACAAAAGACTTATCAAAATGATACTAGCAGTTACCTCGCTTGGCGCTCACCATTAGGATCTTAGTATTGGGACTGGTAGGCCTGGTGTCAGTATAGTGAGACTAGGTGGGACATGATGCTAAAATGTTTGCAGCATGATACCCCATTGCTCGACATCTCTATAACCTGCATCACTGCAGTCATCGTAAAGATATGGCTGAAAAATTGTTAAAGCTACGTTAACATTCGAAAACACACACACACACACATTCTTTGGACATGAAAATAAAATAGAACTACAGGGAGCGAGATACTTTTTCGTATCTTAAATATATATCATGCTAATACGTGCTACCTGTTACTCGTAAAACCATTATACACCTTCTCCAACAACAACTATAAGTTATGCTTTCTTTACATATATAACGCATACCGTATAATCCGTTGTATAAGATAAATTCCCAATATCAGGATGCATATATATACTAGACTAGCACACATTTGAGATATATGTTACGTGTGTCATTTATCCCATCCAAGATCATGTACTTAAAATTTTTATTCCCACGTATGTTTATTTATCCATAAAATATTTATTATGATTTTATGTATGTAATATAATACGTCAAAGTTTTCTTATGTTGCATGTCTTAATGCTGTACATGTGTAATTTTGCAAGTGTTAATAACGCACGAGCATATGATGCGTGTTACATTGTATGTATAGCTTGGTTTGCATATTAACTAACTGCATGTATTATAACTAAGTAAGTCATTTTAATAGCATCGCTATAATCGATTGTGACGGTTTCTGTTAATGTTGTGATCAACAAATTATATAAGCGAAAGCATGAATTGAAATGTACGTGCATTATATTTTGACAAGTGTATCCCACTGCCTGCAAAGACCAGAATACCCGCGTGGCAGTATGACTAATATAAAGACCGGGTGATTTACTTCCTTGTCGGGCTGGTTGCTATAGTGATTTCTTTGTTAGAATTGTCAAAATCAGTTCATATATACTCATATTAGTTGTTCTGGAAATGAGACCATCTTTGCCACTACTGTACTGACACATTTTAAAGTCAAGAGGTAGATACGTCTAAGCGCAGGAGTCGTTTGTTCATTTCATCCCCATAGGGCCATATCTACTGTGGAAGTGCGCAAAATGGTAGGTCAATAGTAGCTTTCGTAGTGATCGAGACAGAGTCTAAAGTCTTTTCAAATGCAATCATGTATTCAGTGATATAACTTTGAGAAAATACCAAATGTAATGTCAGCCGAACACTCATTTCACAAAGCATGTACGTGACTTAACAAAATTTGGTATGTAGTACATTTTGTTAAATAGCATATCCGATATTCCAAAATAACATGTTTATAATAGGGTCACTATCCATGCATCTACTATGTAGATTAAAATTATAAAGAAACTGACTGACTTGTCGGACGTACATTCTGCTCACATGTGGTAACCCCTTTCAGTCACATACTACACAATTCAGCTGCTGTCTGTCTGCAACTAACAAATATATTGTTCATGTAATAAAAGAAAATCAGAAGTCATCTGGGACAGCGGGTGGCGTTGGAACACTGCAATATAAATTATTAATACTAAAAGTGTGATTACTGTTAATGATATGTATACCTAAGATATAAATATTGGAATATAGCTAAATTGAAACTATACACCTGAACGTCACGTCCATCTTCTGGGGCTCTTAAAAACGGACATTTGATTGTGCGTGTAAATTTGTAAAACGGGTGCATGTGCGTGTAATGATGCATGCAGTAATGCAGGGTTTCTGGTAAACACTGTTTACCTCAACTACAAATCGAAGCAAAAGATTAATCATAGTCGCTATGTCAACAGTTGATAATCGATACTGGATTAACCACGGAGTAGTTTACTTACATTTCACATTCAACTGTATTGAAAACGTTTAGAATAAAAGGTCATGTGTGTAAGTTATAGGAGCTAACAAATAAATGATAATAGAAAGCAATAAACACTATAAAGCCACGACGTAATGACTGTAATATTCAGTACTGGCAATAATCTTCGCATAGAGCCTCTTACAAATGATGTAACATATGCACAGTTCGCACCTTGACATAGGGAATAAACTATTAAAGATACATGGATTTAATAGAGCACCTTACAAATGATGTAACATATGCACAGTTTGTACCTTGACATAGGGAATACACTATTAAAGGTACATGGATTTAATAGAGCCTCTTACAAATGATGTAACATATGCACAGTTCGAACCTTGACATAGGGAATAAACTATTAAAGATACATGGATTTAATAGAGCCTCTTACAAATGATGTAACATATGCACAGTTCGCACCTTGACATAGGGAATAAACTGTTAAAGATACGTGGATTTAATAGAGCCTCTTACAAATGATGTAACATATGCACAGTTCGCACCTTGACATAGAAAACAAACTGTTAAAGATACATGGATTTAATAGAGCATTTTACAAATGATGTAACATATGCACAGTTCGCACCTTGACATAGGGAATAAACTATTAAAGATGCATGGATTTAACAGAACCTCTTACAAATGAATTTAAAATTGAAATGATGTAACATATGCACAGTTTGCACCTTGACATAGGGAATAAACTATTAAATATACATGGATTTAATAGAGCATCTTACAAATGATGTAACATATGCACAGTTCGAACCTTGACATAGGGAATAAACTGTTAAAGATACATAGATTTAATAGAGCATCTTAAAATTATGTAACATATGCACAGTTTGCACCTTGACATAGGAAATAAACTATTAAAATACATGGATTTAATAGAGCATCTTACAAATGAGGTAACATATGCACAGTTTGCACCTTGACATAGGGAATAAACTATTGAAGATACATGGATTTAATAGAGCCTCTTACAAATGATGTAACATATGCACAGTTTGCACCTTGACATAGGGAATACACTATTAAAGGTACATGGATTTAATAGAGCCTCTTACAAATGATGTAACATATGCACAGTTCGAACCTTGACATAGGGAATAAACTATTAAAGATACATGGATTTATTAGAGCCTCTTACAAATGATGTACCATATGCACAGTTCGCACCTTGAGATAGGGAATAAACTGTTAAAGATACATGGATTTAATAGAGCATCTTAAAATTATGTAACATATGCACAGTTTGCACCTTGACGTAGGGAATAAACTATTACAAATACATGGATTTAATAGAGCATCTTACAAATGAGGTAACATATGCACAGTTTGCACCTTGACATAGGGAATAAACTATTAAAGATACATGGATTTAATAGAGCATCTTACAAATGATGTAACATATGTACAGTTCGCACCTTGACATAGGGAATAAACTATTATAGAGCCTCTTACAAATGATGTAACATATGCACAGTTTGCACCTTGACATAGGGAATAAACTATTAAAGATACATGGATTTAATAGAGCCTCTTACAAATGATGTAACATATGCACAGTTCGAACCTTGACATAGGGAATAAACTATTAAAGATACATGGATTTAATAGAGCCTCTTACAAATGATGTAACATATGCACAGTTCGCACCTTGACATAGGGAATAAACTGTTAAAGATACGTGGATTTAATACAGCCTCTTACAAATGATGTAACATATGCACAGTTCGCACCTTGACATAGGGAACAAACTGTTAAAGATACATGGATTTAATAGAGCCTCTTACAAATGATGTAACTTATGCACAGTTCGCACCTTGACATAGGGAATAAACTGTTAAAGATACATGGATTTAATAGAGCATCTTAAAATTATGTAACATATGTACAGTTTGCACCTTGACATAGGGAATAAACTATTAAAGATACATGGATTTAATAGAGCATTTTAAAATTATGTAACATATGCACAGTTCGTATCTTGACATAAGGAAGAAACTATTAAAGATACATGGATTTAATAGAGCATCTTACAAATGATGTACCATATGCACAGTTCGCACCTTGACATAGGGAATAAACTGTTAAAGATACATGGATTTAATAGAGCATCTTAAAATTATGTAACATATGCACAGTTTGTACCTTGACATAAGGAATACACTATTAAAGGTACATGGATTTAATAGAGCCTCTTACAAATGATGTAACATATGCACAGTTCGAACCTTGACATAGGGAATAAACTATTAAAGATACATGGATTTAATAGAACCTCTTGCAAATGATGTAACATATGCACAGTTCGCACCTTGACATAGGGAATAAACTGTTAAAGATACGTGGATTTAATAGAGCATCTTACAAATGATGTAACATATGCACAGTTCGCACCTTGACATAGGGAACAAACTGTTAAAGATACATGGATTTAATAGAGCCTCTTACAAATGATGTAACATATGCACAGTTCTCACCTTGACATAGGGAAGAAACTATTAAAGATACATGGATTTAATAGAGCATTTTACAAATGATGTAACATATGCACAGTTCGCACCTTGACATAGGGAATAAACTATTAAAGATGCATGGATTTAACAGAGCCTCTTACAAATGAATTTAAAATTGAAATGATGTAACATATGCACAGTTTGCACCTTGACATAGGGAATAAACTATTAAAGATACATGGATTTAATAGAGCATCTTACAAATGATGTAACTTATGCACAGTTCGAACCTTGACATAGGGAATAAACTGTTAAAGATACATAGATTTAATAGAGCATCTTAAAATTATGTAACATATGCACAGTTTGCACCTTGACATAGGAAATAAACTATTAAAAATACATGGATTTAATAGAGCATCTTACAAATGAGGTAATATATGCACAGTTTGCACCTTGACATAAGGAATAAACTATTAAAGATACATGGATTTAATAGAGCCTCTTACAAATGATGTAACATATGCACAGTTTGCACCTTGACATAGGGAATACACTATTAAAGGTACATGGATTTAATAGAGCCTCTTACAAATGATGTAACATATGCACAGTTCGAACCTTGACATAGGGAATAAACTATTAAAGATACATGGATTTATTAGAGCCTCTTACAAATGATGTACCATATGCACAGTTCGCACCTTGACACAAGGAATAAACTGTTAAAGATACATTGATTTAATAGAGCATCTCAAAATTATGTAACATATGCACAGTTTGCACCTTGACATAGGGAATAAACTATTACAAATACATGGATTTAATAGAGCATCTTACAAATGAGGTAACATATGCACAGTTTGCACCTTGACATAGGGAATAAACTATTAAAGATACATGGATTTAATAGAGCATCTTACAAATGATGTAACATATGTACAGTTCGCACCTTGACATAGGGAATAAACTATTATAGAGCCTCTTACAAATGATGTAACATATGCACAGTTTGCACCTTGACATAGGGAATAAACTATTAAAGATACATGGATTTAATAGAGCATCTTACAAATGATGTAACATATGCACAGTTTGTACCTTGACATAATGAATACACTATTAAAGGTACATGGATTTAATAGAGCCTCTTACAAATGCTGTAACATATGCACAGTTCGAACCTTGACATAGGGAATAATCTATTAAAGATACATGGATTTAATAGAGCCTCTTACAAATGATGTAACATATGCACAGTTCGCACCTTGACATAGGGAATAAACTGTTAAAGATACGTGGATTTAATAGAGCCTCTTACAAATGATGTAACATATGCACAGTCTGCACCTTCACATAGGGAACAAACTGTTAAAGATACATGGATTTAATAGAGCCTCTTACAAATGATGTAACTTATGCACAGTTCGAAGCTTGACATAGGGAAGAAACTATTAAAGATACATGGATTTAATAGAGCATCTTACAAATGAGGTAACATATGCACAGTTCGCACCTTGACATAGGGAATAAACTGTTAAAGATACATGGATTTAATAGAGCATCTTAAAATTATGTAACATATGTACAGTTTGCACCTTGACATAGGGAATAAACTATTAAAGATACATGGATTTAATAGAGCATCTTAAACTTATGTAACATATGCACAGTTTGCACCTTGACATAGGGAGTAAACTATTAAAGATACATGGATTTAATAGAGCATTTTAAAATTATGTAACATATGCACAGTTCGTATCTTGACATAAGGAATAAACTATTAAAGATACATGGATTTAATAGAGCATCTTACAAATGATGTACCATATGCACAGTTCGCACCTTGACATAGGGAATAAACTGTTAAAGATGCATGTATTTATAATGTTTATGTAGACCGTTTCTTAAAATATACTGTATAATATCTAGGCGTTTATTGAAATTAGTTTTCTTCAATAGGAGTACATCTTATGTATTTCGAAAAGAGGATATTTAAATGTTACTGGAGAATAGTCTTTGACTTGCATCATTTTATTCGCTCGCAGAAAGATGCGGCAGCATGTAAACTATGGTGCAAACAAAATTTGTTTCTGGAGAGGCTAAACGATATGCGTCTAATTTAAGGTAACAAATCTAATTTTAATTTACATATGCCAATAAACTTCTTACGTTGTAGAAGTTTGTTACAGTTTTCAGCTTTTGAAATAATTGCGTAAACCCAAGCTTGTTTATTATATTTTCCTTTATTGTCCATTATTACATCACCAAAATAATGCGCACGAGATATATGAAGAGTAAAATCAGCATGAAAAAATGATATTTTATATTTTATGAAAACAAGCTACTGTATTTCAGTATGGCAGACAAAGTTAGCCACATCACTAGATACACTGTTTATATCGCAAGTGTTCGTATTGTATATAACGAAAATATATTCATCAAACATTTAAAATTATAAGAGCTTTCCGGAATAACCGCCTACAATGTACAATATTGGCTGAAAACTATGCAAACAATGCGTTTTGAAAGCGCAATATAATATTAACAGGCTGGTACTTGTTGGCCATTAAGAGGTAACTGCTACGATCAGTGAACACAGCAAGTATGCAGTTGGATCAAATCATCGTTTAAATTATTTAGGTGTACATACGACGAAGTAATGTAATATTTTCCTTTTGTTTAGGTGGATTTGGTTCGTAGAACTTCGCGTCTTCATGTTGATGACAAGGATGATACGGAACAGGGAAGTGACGAATATACAAACAGTAAAAACGAGTCAATATGGGTAACCATTTTAGATATTACTACTTGATATTAAACATTCCCTTAAGAAAGTATGAATCTTGACATTCATCATGATAGCGTGGATACATTTTACGACCGTGTCCTGAGTCCCAGAGCTCAAATGAATTACTTTTAACTGAATAAATAAACACCGTCCAAACCAAGATATGGTCAATAATTATATTTGCTTGTCTCTTAGTTATCCAGATGAATTCCAAATTACACATTGGCGCCGACGTGATGTATAGAAGAACGTCCTTTTGTTGATTCATTCAACTGGTGTATGGCATTACGAATAAAATATTTAAAAAAGTAACCATTAAAAAATGTGTGCTTGCTGGAAATGGATCCGAACAATTTATATAGAAGCATGTAGTATGTTCTTAGTATTTTGTATTTTTCAATTGGTCCATGACCCGCTACTCTTTTTTCAGATGTATATTCAGACTACAAGGCGCTGACAATTTTTTAAAGTTCCCATAAAAGTGTAGTCTAAATTTTTATGTAGATCAATACAAATCCATTCTGGTTTATGGGCTCTAGATACACATTCTGTATATACGTATAAGGTATTTCTATCCTTAAAAATACAGGATGTGGGAAACATCAGAGGTCCTAACGTATAAACATGATCTGGTGAATTTAAAGTCTAAACACACACACACACACACACAGATATATATATATATATATATATATATATATATATATATATATATATATATATATATATATGTACTCAGTATTGTATCATATATGTATATATATTTCACTCTCTCCTCTCTTCTCTGGAATTTTACCATCAAGTTTCAGTTAAAGACTGCATAATCCATCTACTCTTGTTCCACATTCAAATCGTCACCTACACCAGCGTGATCAGCATCTACCAAGCATACTTATAAATAATTTTTTAAAACAAAGTAAATACAAATTGATTCAGTCTGATTGAAATCCACAGTTCATAGTCAAATACAATTGTTGGCTCTTACAAGCAAAATTACAATCCCTTCCTTTAACGCAAAGGCTGAAAAAGGAGTTAATTCACAAGTATCGACTAGCTCTGAGGTCAGACACACTTTGGAATAAAAGTAAAACGTATGAAGACAGACATATAAAATATTATTTTTAAATATATAACCCTCAAAATATAACAGTTGATTCAAGGCATAGAGATCTATAATTGTATTCCAACATCCCAGAGAAACTGCAAGACATGGCAATCCAGTGCATCGTCGCCTGGATGATATCTAGTCTGCCCTTTTCACAATATGATACTAATTAAACGTGAATTAAAACAACTCTACTGCCCCCCCCCCTCCAAAGCAATAGACAATATTGCAAGGATTATATTCAATAAACTACGATTACAGACGATGATATGTAAACGGTTTATTATATGTTATTGTAGTGAAGACATTTCCTGGGAGAAAGATTAGTATCTCTTGAACTTCTTTCTAAAATATGCAAAACATTCATGCAGTTGGAATATATGAACAGTTTTACTATTTTCCATCTATGTTTTAAGGTTTTATCGCTAAGCAACCTCAGCTGCTGAAATATTTTATGATCAATAAATTGCTAGTTACAAATGCAGCAATAATTTATATTTTGTTTCGTTGGTGTCTCATTTTTTAAAATCACATTTCTATGGAACATATTGAAAGTAGGTATTTTGCTAAACATAAGTATGATTTACCACACTGTTAATAGAGCAAATAATGAGTGTGGAGATCGTTAACAAGGTTGACTATTTACCTTTGCCTTCTTGTTTGCCAGATTTCAAAGAAATTGTCAGAAACATGTGAATTTTTGAAGATAATTATTTCAGGTGGAATATTTTGTCATCCCCGCTTTTAAACTACATGGGTAGTTTCACAGAAGATTCTTAGGTCACGCTATTACTTGATTTAGATGGCACGTAAGATACAGTCTGTGACATAATGACTGAAATATCCTTGATAATAACTAATGAGAAGTAATTAATAGTTTGATTGTTCTGGATATTCACTAAGCATCGGTTCGCAAAGCTCCTTCGTCAGTGCATATTATCATTACATTTCACAACTGTTCTGGTAAAAGACATATAGGTTACAATAGACGATAAACTTATTTCCTTACAATGCCTGATGTTTTAAAAAAATATTAAACTTAAGAGATTAAATTAAAGAGTTTTGAGTGTGGGTCTGGGATAAGGAGCATGTAAATCGAATATGGTCGGTGATGTCACAGTGTCAATATGGCAAGCATATATAAGCAATATTGTTAAACTCGTAATTATAGTACTTCTCAGCCAAACATCAAAATATTTGCTAGCTTTCGATAAAATATTCCCTTACTAATATTAAAATAGCAGCCGTTACTTTTAATTTTAGGCCCAGAGAAATCATGGCTTCTCTGTTTTCCAGTAATAGTTGTGGCGATCAGAGTATCATCTACGTAACTGATTCATGTCCGGAAAAATCGCAAACTTCTGCACCTCTGGGGACAAAGGCACAGTTAAAATAAAATTAAAAATACACGAATTTAAAGTGTAATTAAATTTGTATTGATGTTAAAAGAATATCATCATCATGCAACATTCTTAACTGTTGCCTATTTGGCACTGCAGTGTACACAAACCAAAGTTGTGACGCCATGAAACAATCTGGGTCCTCTGATACATTCTTATCATTTCAAGATCGTAACCAATCAATATGCCAACATCAAACCACAGGCAAAATATGAAAGTATAAGCAAATATTGAACTAAATTATATCCGTTAGTACGATCTCCTCCAAACGTTTGTTATCATTTCTGTAATAATCAAATTATTTTCTATCAACCAATAAAGAATGAAAATTTGCATAGACGTCTTCTTTAAGAGGAGAGTTGTTTTGTTGTCTTGACATTGTATCAGTACTTAAAATAGGCCATTGTGACATGGCCACTCATTTTTTGGCATGGGATTATGAGACGGTAATCACTGATTATGCATCCGCGTTAGATGGGAAATTTCCACCAACGCCATTAACATTTTATGACTGTAACTAGTCAAATTCCCTCTTGTTCTGAAGCAAAATTGTCAGAATTATATTTGTTCTCAAATTTTTTTGATTATTCTTTACATTGTTATTATTGCTATACTACTAATACAACTAATAATAATAATAAGATCAATAATAATACTAATAATAAAATAATATAAATATTATTATTATTATTATTATTATTATTATTATTATTATAGCAGGAAAATACGGATTATATTGTTGTTGCCGCCATTGATTTGGGCACAACCTACTCGAACTGGGCCTGTTCCTTCATACACGATTACAATAATGACCCGCAGAAGATAACGTGCCGAACTTGGAACGACAGCCAAAACATGTCCTTGAAAGCTCCAACAACTATTCTTGTCAGGGAGGATAAGAAAACTTTGGACAAGTTTGGATACGAGGCAGAGGACAAGTATGCTCAGTTTGCAGCAGATGGTGCTAAAGAGCTACACTCATGGTACTACTTCAAACGATTCAAGATGCTCTTACACGACCGGGTAAGTATCATTCATTAAGTACTTAGATTTTATTTTCTAGTTTACTGTGCGACTTTGGGAAACTTCAATTCGAACTCTTTTTTTCTGAATATAATACGACAGTGATAAGTTTAGATACAATTACTGTCAGCAATAAATAAAGGAATTGCTTGCTTGTCCTTTTTAAAGGAATTTTACTTGCAACAATACTAAAAGGTTAATTCTTATTCTATGTAGTAACATTACTCTATTTCTAAGCATATAATGCTTGTGATCTCCGAATCCTGATGTAGAACCGATAGTACATACCATCTACCAAACATATTTAGTAACATTTCCCAATCTCCAGGCACTGATTTTGTAATCTGATGTAGTAACAATACTACAACTGATGTAGCAACAAGGCTACATAGCTCTCCTGCTATCCCCCAAACCTATGTAGTAACATCATCCCATTTCCAATCGCTGATTTTTGATCTCTGAAACCTGCTGTAGTAACAACAATAAACAGCTCTCTTGATATCCCCCAAACCCATGTAATAAGATTACCCTATTTCAAGGCACTGATTTGTGACCTCCAAAACCTGATTTAGTAGCAATAATACATACTCATCTCCCAAAACCCATGTAGTAACCTTACCTTATTTCAAAACACGGATTGTGTGATCTCCAAAAGCCTGATGTAGTAACGATACTACACAGCTATCCCCCGAACCCATATAGTAATATTACTCCATTTTAAAGCACTGATTTGTGATCTCTGAACCTGATGTAGTAAGAATACTACATAGCATCCCCAAAACCCATATAGTAACATCACCCTTTTATCAGTAACTGGTTTTGTGATCTCCAAAACCTGATGTAGTAACAATAGTACATATATATCTCCACAAACCCATGTAGTAGCATTACCCTATGTCCACGCACTGTTATTATGATCTCAAAAACATAATGTAGTAACAAATGTAGTAACAATACTACATTGTTTATCATCAAACCCATGTACCAGTAGTAACTTTGCTCTTCTTCAAGGTAACTGGTGATGTTATGATCTTCAAAACATGTTGCAGTAATAATACTACATTTATCCTAAACCCATGTAGTAATATTATGCTATTTCCGGGTAACAGTGAAAATATCATTTGCGATCTCCAAAATCTGCTTTAGTAGCAATACTATATTGCTTTCTCCCAAAACCATGTAGTAATATTACCCTATTTCCAGGTGATAGTGTGAAACTGCTTTTTTGATCACCAAAACCTGATCTAGTAACAAGACTACATTGTTAATTACCAAACCCATGTAAAACAAATTACTCTATTCCCAGGGAACAGTGTTACACTGATTTTATGATCTCCAAACCATGCTGTAGTAAGAATACTACATTGATAAACACCAAAACCATGTAGTAATATTTCCATATTTCCACTGAAAGTGTGCCACTCATTTTGTTACCTCCAAAATCCTGATGTAGTGACAACACTACATTGGTAATCATAGAAACCATGTAGTAATATTACCCTGTTCCCAAGGTAACAGTGTATCACTGAGTATGTGTTCTCCAAATCTGATAGAGTAATCATGCTACATTGCCTCAAATCCATGTAGTAGCATGACCCTATAATTATCCAAGCAAGAGTGGAACACTGATTTTGTTTTATCAATTTCCTGGTGTAGTAATTTTGCTACAAGGATGAAGTTTAATCATATGCATTAATGATTTTTGTAACTATTGTAACATGACTACATTGTTACTACTGAAACGCATCTTATTGTGATATTTTTTTTGCATATGATGCTTTACTACCTAGATAATATCAAACACTTGCAGTACTATTTCCCTGTTTCCAAGGTAATAGTTCAGTACCATTGTTTTGACATTCGAAACCAATGGTTGGTACTACATGTATTGCTACAAGTCAAACATTTACTGCTATGCTATAATAATACTTATTAATGTAGCATTTCTACATTGTTAATCTCAATGCTCTATTTCCAAGGAAAACTGCAATAATTTTAGAATTTAGTTTTTCACTTTATATGCCACTGAAACAATGAACTCCACCGCATATCTTATTCCCCACCAACAAATCGTGCCGCAACAAATTATTATGATGCATTTTATTGCAGCTATTATACAGTTTGGTGGATAGCTCATGTTTTGTCGCAGATCGGTCCTTATGTTCCAGAACTGGCCTTGAATTCAATCATTGTATAAATGTTACAAACCCTCTTGACAGAGGACAAGAAATAGTCCAAACCGTCATGCTTTATTGAATCTGCAAATGAATAAAAATAAGGGGTATTGACAACGTTCAGTACTTTTGGACTTACTCAGCTTGTTTAGTTGGTCAGCGAAAAGCTGACATCAGCAGACTGGTCAAATCTTATATTTGGCTGGGACAAGATGTGAAACAGCGATATGGTTTAACAAGAAAGCAATATTAACCAAATCTTTAACAAAATTATCAATACAGCCGAAAAAATTCAAGCTTATCTAGCAAAAAGTCACTTTGACAGCATACTTTTAATTGCAGAATTGATTATCATTGATATGCATATATTCATTTCGACAACGAGCTTTTTGCATATAACAGAGTGAACAGAAAAACAATATATATATATATATATATATATATATATATATATATATATATATATATATATATATATATATATACATATATGCATATATATATATATATATATATATATATATATATATATATATATATATATATATATATATATATATATATATGTCTGTCAGTGTGTGTGTACCCTAATTTCATTTAGCATAGAATCAGCAACATAATGAATCTATTCAATGAAGAGTTCTTTTTTTTTTGATTACATACTTATTGCACAAAACGCAATTGTGCTTACGTGGTAAACTCAGTGGCATTTCGTGAAATTCTAAACAGTTTGAAATTGTGTCTCCATATTAAAGCCGAAAACGTTGACAGATATCTAAACATACAAAATCTCACGTGTAATTCTTGTTACCTAAAATGATTGTTTGGTATATATCTACAATCACAATCTCTTATCCAAGCCAAATTTTTCCCAACTTGCGGTTCCATATTTTTTGTGTCCAAGTTTTGAAATTATAAAGATATTTTTTTAATGTTTACCCAGAAATGTATTACCTCCAGGCACATGCCACATACCAGACCCATACTTCTATATTAATAGTCAGAGCCACAAATGAAGGTTAAGTGCCACAGTAAGAAGTTTTCGTGTCTATCATAATTACATACATTACTGTAGAATGCCTAAAGATGCCCATGCTCACTCGCACATAATACAAACCAATTCTTTGGCAGATCAGCTGGTAGAACCTCATACTCATAATGCGAAAGGTCGTCTGTTTCCGATATCAAAAGTCGACTGCTTCCGATATATCCTTGGCACATGGCTGACATAATGTGATAAAAGTGATACTAAACTAACCAATCAACAAAAATAAAGTTTAAAAAATGCGAGCAGAGACTCACTCGACAACCTGCGTATGAATAAAGTAAACAGTTTAATAGAACTATATCTTCATCCTCTTACCTTGCAGTACAAAGCCAGTTTCCTAGTTACGAGCAGTTCTGTCCAGGACCCCGATCTATCTACAAAGCCTAAAATACTAGATCTTTTAGTAAATAATGCAAAACATGTAACAAGAACCAGGTGCGGGGACAAAGAATGAGTGCCTTCCGTCCCGTGTTAAATGAATGCTAAAGAACCGAAACCTTTCCCTAGAACAGGTTTTCATTACAGTTAGATGGTTAAAATTATGCCCTAAAACCCCTTAAAATGCGGGTTCTATCCCAATGAGTTTGCCGACTTGTTTTTATAAACCCACCCACCCCCATTATATTTCTGGGTAAGCATGGGAACTAAATTTAGTGCACCATCTCGCAGACGCCATGTCGAAACAGGAACATACGTATGCGGTATAATTTAAGAATTGAACATGGCGTTCTTGTAATACGATATAGAATGCATTTTATTTTATATTCAAATATCAGTGTTACATGGGATACAGACGCAAGTATAGACCTTTAATATTACTCAAGTCAACCAGATATGGCAATATTTATAGATTTTTCAAGTATTAATCAGATCATATGAAATTTAGGCTTTTATTTTTTAGATCTTTTCAAGTTCTTAACAAATTATTTTTAAGTCTGCACTAACATCCACGAATTTACTGAATAGATTTTTAAGTACCCTTTCTTACCCAATTTCAATCAATTTCCATAAAAATTATAATTCAATATTTTTACATTTGTTGCTTTTACTGTTTTTTGCTAATAATGTACTCACCTTTTTATGTCATGATATTTTTGCTTCCTTTCTTTATTTTTATTTCTGTTTTAACCAACTGCAAAATGCACAAATTATTCCTTTGTTTATATATAGCGTTAACTGTAAAATCAAACAATTTCAAACCATTTGTCTGGTAAAACAAGCATGTTAAGACAAATGTTCGTATCACATGTGTCAGACTGTCTTGAGTGTCCGTCAATACTGCATTCTAATCGGGGCCCCAGGTGGACGATTCGTCTAATGCGCTAACATTTACAGTTGGTTCACTGGCATCACATCTCCGTCTCGGGCTCGGGTGTGTGAGAAAGTTTGCCAGTAGCTTCCCGTGGGTCGTTGGTTTTTACCGGGCTTTCCTCCACTAGTTATACTAAGTTATACTGGCCGCCATGTGATGACTGTCGTGTGCTGAAAAATGGCGTTAAACCCTTAACAACAAAGCACTCTGATATTAGCTTAGTCCTTTCGTCATGAAACCTGGTTAAAGTTTACACTGCCGCCCCCAAGTGATCCTGTCTACACCTATCTACACCGATACACACATTTTCAGGCATCAAAGTCTCTATTTTAAACTGCTTTTACATCCTACCAAGCCAAACGTCGTCGATCGCCTTTTATCTACGATGCATATCTAGTTATATATTATATATAGTAATAACAATAAATACCGTTGCGCTTTTTGATTAAACTACAAGTATTTACGAATAGAACAATATGAAAGTAAAAGTCAGTCAAGTAACCAGAACACACGAGTTTGTTCATTGATTATTCTGTTGTAAAATAAATAAAAAAGAGGGCAAATAAAATAATTTTGAAAGTGTAAACCGTCGCGGATTAGCTTTTTAGCAATTAATAACATCAAAAGTAACATTAACCATCATGGATACGGGAAATAAATGCTATCGGGATGAAGATTTTAACCTGAAGAAGTCAAAACGTTTCAACTGTATATGATGAAATCTGTTCTCATAGTTCAGATATAGAGAGCAAACATGGAATGTTATATATTTTGCGCGTTATGTCACAAGCACGAGTCAAAGAACACTTCTGTAAGCAAACGTGTACAGTTTGTGTTGAACGTCATTTATGGACCATACGAGATGTAATGAACATATACATTGCCCAACAGCCGAAACAGTTGCAAAATACAAAACGTTTGTTCCTATGTTCAAAGGGTCAGATAAGACACATGAAGATATGAAGATATTTCACAATAACTATCATTAATGTACCTTTTCTCTAGTCTAGTCCTAAACCATCCATAAGATCGGGCGAGTTGTATTATTATGGGGCTTTTGAACCTTTTTACTCTTACAGGTCCAAGTCATCTGTACGCAATGACTTTACCCTCGAATCACACTCGATAGCATGATTTACGCGAGTGCGAGCGAGCCCGCGATGCAAAGTTGCCAAGATTTCCCCATCCAAAGACATTAAACTAGTTCCATAACCAAACTAACGATTACGTAATCATACGATTGATGATTGTTGTTCCTAATCCCGCAACCATATGAGCGTAGGCTTATACGTGAAATTCTTATCAGGAGCTTCAGTATCGCCAGTTATAAGAACTGTACTTGTTTTGGTCGCTAACGCCCTGGTTCCTTGTCTGTGCGCGAAGTTGATGTTTTCCATTTCGACTAGCACAATTTCAAACTCAGCCATTCTAATCGTTTTATCTTCGATTGTCAACTAGTCCAGTTTACTTATTGTATTGAGACTGCTTTGTGCCGCCGAGAAGTTCCAAAAAAAACGTATTCTCGTATTCAGCAGCAGCGAGATTACTTTACAGCTCCTCAAGTGAACCGACAACAAATCCGATACTGTAACCGTGGAGATCCAACATGTGTCCGTCCGGGTCCACAATCGTAAAACGAAAATGGGTCAAACGGTCACTGTGGCATGAACGATACATAGGCTTCGCGGGAGTAATCAATAATAGATCACTCTGTTCCACATTTAGGGAAAACTCGAACAAGATATAAACCCGCCCCCTTGGGGTGGGTAGGGGTCATCGCTAGCGGAAGCTCAGCAACTGCTGATGTTGGAGATACAGTGTAAATTGATCTGAATAGCTGGGTAAGCCTGATAAATGCAGGTCCTACACGCATAATGTGTTGGCTTGTGGAAATCATATTAATATCTTATGGTCAACAGAGACTTGTTCTTATTAAAGACGGTGCTATGTCAACCAAGCACGGTGCAGATTTAATCAGGATGAATGAGCTGAGTGTGGGTTGGTGCTGGCTTATGAAAAGTGTAGTCTTTGTCAGTCATCAATGAAACCCTCAGTCGAATCTCATCGTTGATTCATTCAATGTCGTACACACCAGATGAAAGTTCAACTTTTGCCAGGTCGCACAAACAGCCATTAAAATCACAAATGTGTTATTCGCGGAAAGACCGCTCGAATGGCTACGAATAAATAATATGCCACCTGTAGTAAACACGCAGCGACACTAGAGTGCGGGGTTGGTAAAGAGAAAATCACAGCAAATCATGGTATCGTTGACAAATCACATCAAATAAATGTATCGCTGATGAAATCATCGATGTAATGCTCTGAGTTATATTTGCAACAACAGGGTGTCTTCTCTGATTGCATCAATTGTTCTCCAATGATTTCGATGCATACTTGGATTCCCATAATCACATCTTGCAAGTGTTCAATGGATTGGGTTTTTCTGACAATCGGACCAGGTTATTTTTCTGTTCCCATCAGCAAGTAGGTGATTAAGCGACTTCTTACATGTTCCGCCGTTTCACGCGTGGGTTTGAAAACCGATGCAAACGTTTCCTCAAAGCCCACTATGGGCAACTACAACACATTTGACACGTTACGGCCGACTACGAATGTTATCGGTCATTTCCAAGTGTTTCGTTGGGAGCAAAGAAGTTTACGTGTGTCAGGCTTTCCATGTCTACTGGTGACGCAAATGGGTCTACAAATGTCAGTGCTGGCGCTGCTACGTTAACGAAGATACTCTGGACACCACGGAACAAATACCTTAACATATTTGGATCCGTCTATGACCTATTCACAATTATTACGGGCTTTGAGAAAAGCCGATATATCGCGTCGAAACTATATGTTACAGAGTCGTTTAAAGCGCTCGTCTTTATCGATCACTGTGATCTCACCTGTCCGAGTGGGTTCAAGTCTAAGGTTTGGACAATGTAAGTTTATAAGCTACCAGTAGTTTCTTGTGGGTTGGTGGTTCTTTCCGGTATTTTCCCAGGTTCTTCCTCCACCAGTTATTCTGGCCGCCATGTATAGCTTACTATGTGCTGAAAATGATGTTAAACATAAAGCAACCTGATACCGACATGATCTCGCGTACAAACCATCAAGTGCTATATGTGTGCCTCAACCTACTTACAGTGCGATCCCGCCATAACACAAATTCGGATATAACGCGGTCGTGGCGTGGCTCCCGAAATTTCGTATATTCATTCGCACATGAATAAATATTCTTTGTTCAAAGTACGTGAGATAGTGTATAGAAAGTTCTTATTTTGGGGAAGAGATCGAATACGAATTCGAACGTAATACGATCGTAACGTGGTTCCGGAAATTTTAAATACATGTATGTGTAATGTTCTCGTAGCGGGAAAACTAATTTTTGTTCAAAGTGCGTGAAATAGTGTATAAAAAATTTATTATAATTTTGGGGAAGAGATCGAATATTAATTCGAATATAATACGATCGTGGCGTAGTTCTTGAAATTTTAAATACATATATTTGTATTTTTCCGTACCTTAAAAAAATATTTTTTTTTAAGTACGAGAAATAGTGTGCAAAACGTTTATTATCATATTGGGGAAGAGTTCGCGTATGAATTTTAAGATAATACGATCGTGGCATAGCTTCGAAAATTTAATAATTTCACCAGGTTCTTGAAGTGTTATGCCAAAATAAACTTTATCGGAAATCTTACTTATTACTGATCCATGAGTAAGGCCAGTAATTCGTATTTGTGATTGTCTAGAGTTAATTCTGTATACATACAATCGTTGCTCAAACAATAGCCAACATGTGTTTCTTCTTTAACTGCATACACAACCAAGAAGCAGACGATGCGGCGGTTGATAAAATATTTTCATTTTAATAAACATCAAAAAATTAAACCAGCCAACATGTTTGCTGGGCTTGACGGTGTTATTAGACGCAATCAGTTGACCAATAAATAATGTCCTCTATATTAGCTGGAAATTGAAAGGGTATGAAATTGTACATGCATTCAGCTTAATTGTTTTATATAAAAGTGACTCGTGACTATTGCAGGCTTACTGCACTTAGTTCTCGGGCTTTACCTGCGTATGGTATTTGCTTATGAACTTGTTATTAATTTCCTATTTTTATAGAAATATTTTACTCGTATGGAAACGCAAGTTCACAAACGCAAGTCGTTCTCTGCACTTTGCGCAATTTTAAATATAGTAGTTTCACACGTTTCTTTCCATATTCACAAAATCTGAAGTAAATGTTATGTGCACGCTGAAAGCATGTGTTGATTGTTAATTATTCTTGCTGTAGTCGTTCAAACGAATAGGCGTACAAGCGTTAATCTTTGGAAATTTACAATGGATGAATGTACACGGGATCGCATATGAGAAACGTTTAGCAGTATGAAATTTGTACAGATACCGTTCATAGACCCTGGAACGTAATGAACCGTACACATGCTTCGTCTTTCTTAACCTAATTTTACTGTTAATTTTTCCCATTGAATTCAGACACATAATGATCTATGAAAAATTACTGAGTAGTTTAAATATGTATGCACTTTTTGTAATGGAATACATTAATTATGGATTAATGGCAAGCCCCGTCGGTATGATATCAAACGGCAAGTAAACAGTGTTAATGCATTGTTCATGCTATATATTAGACGTTGAATTCAGACACATTGTTCTGGGTCAAAATTATTAAATATTGTAAATGTGTGCAATTCTGCAATGGAATTACAAGCATTATGGATGAACTGCATGCCACGACGGCACGATAGTAAACGGTGTTGAAGCCCTATTCATCATATACATTAGACATAAATACGCTTTTAAGTGCCAACGAGTTGTTCTCTGAGAAAAGTAAAATACTGTAAAACTCCTCATTAACGCGACCCCGATTTTAACGCGATCCAATTTGTTTGAACCCCAATTATCGCGTTATAGCGAGGTTCTCCCGAATATAGATTTCATCCACGGCTTCAACGCGATAACGAGGCCTAGTGTCAGAGAAAGAATTGCTAGAGGGAACATCAAGGCGGGTATGAAGCCAAAATCTACACTTATTCTTGATAGCTTGCCACTCATTAGAGGTAAAGCATATTGATATAATAAACATGGACCTGATTTACCACAGTATGCGCAGTTTTTGGTGGGTGACACTGCTATTGAAACGTTAGTGGGCAAAGCAAACGTCACCCATTGGATTACTCTCGAGTGACTTGCCAAGGAAGCATTGTGGCAAACGTACCAATCAGCGCCAAGAAAGTTTTCCCGCGTATGATTTGACATGAAAACTTCTAGCAAAGTTCATTAGAATGAAATAATTTCTCCTGTATGTTCGTGTGCGCGGACGCACTTCAGAACTCTTAAACCATTGTAGAAAACGAAGCTATTGGAGTTTAAACATTGAGTATCGCAGATGCGCTTAAGCATATTTACACACGTTCATCACCAACATAGCCACTGATGTTGAAGCTGAACCTGGGCAAAAAACGTCCCGGAGCCGTTGCTGGGGTCTTAATATAATATATCGCGACGAGGCCATTGTGGATTTAAGTGTACACTTGCGGAACGATTATTCGGATAACAGTAAGTGCATGAATTCTTAATGAATCGTAAAGTGACGTTTCTCGACTTAAATCAGTCATAGAAGTGTAAATAATGAAACCACACGCAATCTTGACTCAAAATCTCACGAGACGATTCGACCGAAGCCTGTCACCTCACAACTAACTGCAGTTAACCCAGTCGGAAAGATTTTTTTCGGTATTTGTATGCACAGGTACTGACGCCTCAATGTTTACGAGTTTTGCAACCTTCAGCTTGGCTTCTTAGCCGTGTACAGTAACGAGACTGAAATCGATGACGGCGTGACTCAAATGCTGTAGCCACAAATGATCGGATCAGTTTGAATTGGTCATTGTTGCTGTTGTACTCATGCACCTGTTTGTTGACATCCATGTGTGTAGTTATAGATCCACTAAAACTCGCTTAAGGGTAGCAACGACTCGGAATGAAAATCCCGCCTTGGATTCCATGCTCCAATGTCTCTGAGCTGTTCCAACTCGACCTTGCTTTTATACAACACTGTATCCCAGGTCATTCCTCAATGACTTCCCTTGCAGGGGCGCCTATTGGCAACTCTGCTTTATGGGCTCGTGAGATCTTGAAATAAATCATACACCCGTTTCAAGGGTTAAGTTACATGGTCTAGAAAGCTTTGACCTAATTCAATAATAAAATTCCAAAGGCCCATAATGATACTACTGTGCGCCATAAGTTCAACTTCCTACAGAGAAGAATATATGACACAAATGTAGCACCTTAGTTTCAGATACGTTAAAAAAAGGATTCAAAAATTCAAAAAACGACAGTCACCCATAGGGACGGACGCTCTAGCACCCAAAAATAATTTTCATGTATTCAAAATGAGACCATTGGCTCTTTTTAATACAGTATGTATAAGCCATTGCTGATATTCTTCAGCAGTAAGATTTTCAAATCAGCACCGGTGGTGGCCATATTGGATTTAAGATTGGTGCCTTTTTCTTGTAAGACGCACTAGCCAACATTAGACGATTTCTAGTTGAAACTGGATGTCAATATGACTATCCATTCAGGAAAATTAGTGAAAAGAGTTTCAGTATGTTCACTGTACTGGCCATACTGGATGTCTGCTGGGCACAATTTTATTTGGACCAACCTGATACATGCCATCCTCCCCCCTCCCGAGGTATAAGCATATTTGCTAATAAGTGGCAAAAAATTGTAATTTGGGCGTGAAAACTAATCTATATATTGTGTGCCATAACTACAGCACACTTTATAAAAAGTTACATTTATTTTTGCAACTAACCCGGATCTGCAGCTGGTCAAAATTCTTGTAACAAAGTGCAAAATCCATATTGATTAGAACCAGAATACAAACACAAAATATACTGACGAATTAGTTATATTCAGCGCTCACTTTAACTAGCCTTCGCTAAATGATCGTGAACTTGAAGTTGTGAGTTCTGCAGTGAGCATGGTATGCTCAGTCCAAGTGCTATATTACATTACTCTCATAGTCTTCTTTTTTAAAGTTTGTAAAGCAGTGTTGATTCATCATTTTTCAAATATGACATGTTTTGAAGTTTTTAAAGATCCATCGCTCTAACAGTTTTCATCGTATAACATTCCCGACTCACACACAAAGACGTTTCGCTTAAACGCGGTTGTCATGTTGGTTAAAAACACAGACTGGTCCACTACCTAACTAGTTTATTAATATAATGAATCTGTGAAGAAAACTTCATATTTGAAGAAAACCATCTGTTTTCTTAGAAATGGGTCATATACAGTTGTTAAAAATAACAAATAAGGAAAGTACTCTTGTGCTACTCTTACGCAGCTGTCATCTTTATAAGAATATTCTCAAATATATACGAATGTAATTAAAGAAATGATAAAAAAACTTGTATTACTTAACTTTTATTTCATTTTCTAATGTGCCAAAAAGTGTAACCCATATACAAGCTAATATAAGACGCAGTCTGGTGAACATAAATGCAATGATTATGCAAAAAGCGTAATGATTGACATGTATGTATATCGTAATAAATCTTTTGGTGAAACCCCTATGTGGATATGACCATCAGTTCTTCTATAGTAGTGATAACACTATTTCCAAAGTTGACACATTGATTGTCAAATTGATATCATGCTGGCATAATTTATATTCAGGCCTAATTTAATTCAATACAATGTCTTCTCATGAGAAACCTCATATGAGATTCCATTTAGGAGAAGTAGGGATAACAGTTTCAAGATGTCTGCCATGATGGTAATATTTGAAGCCAGACTGGTACATTTTCAATAAGGATAAACTATATCATAATTAGTGGATAACAGATATGCGCCATTTTCATTTAGCACCAATACACAAAATGATTTATGGTTATAACCGAATATTTGCATGTCTTTGCATCAAGGCGTAATAGGGACACAACTATTTGCAAGCTGGCCACTGTGGTGAGCATAATGGATGTCAGATCTTGACAATTTTCTTAATAAAACAACTAGACACCAAAACAATTCCTTTTGTGAAAATATCCTTTTGATATGACTAAAGATGGCTCATGTTGAATGTCAAAGTCAACATCATACGATGTCTTATAGTAAAAACTCCATGGTGATATTTAGCAAAATCTCCATGGTGATATTCAGAAGTAGCAATAAAAAGAAACGAAATGTCTTCGTTTAGTTAGGACCACCTAGACACCATATAAGTTCTTTTGGTGAAAAACTGACGTCAAGGTTTGTTGATGAGGATTAGCAATAAGATTTTCAAGATGACTGCCACATGAGATATCAGACATGCATGAAAACCCCATACTGATATAACCATCCATTCCGGATAAGTTGCGACAAGATTTTCAAGATGGTAACCGTGGTGGCCACATTGGAAGCCTCATTTTCGTTTAGGACCATCAAGACAGAAGATAACAGACCATCTCATTAGCTCTCCTGGTCTATGACTAGTAGAGCTAAAATCTAAATAACTGTATATGTACAATCGATATATATAAACTACTTAGTATAAATACAAATATTTTGTGTCTTGTTGTTTATGGAAGAATTTTGGTAAATTATTATTTCCAACATAGATTTTACTGATTTCTAGTATAAACAGCTGAACAGTTGCATAAACATTATTATAGTTGCGCTGGACATCTCATTCCCCATTGACAAAATTAAATGAACGGCATAACGTGTGTGTGTGATTGGATTATTAATGTAGCTTTAACAATTTTTCAGTCATATCGCTACGATATCTGCAGTGTGGCAGTTTATAGTGATGTCTAGCACTGGGGCATCATGCCGCAGACATATAGCATGATGACCCACCAGTCACATTATCCTGGCACCAGGCCGACCAGTCCTAATAATAACCTCTTAATGCTGAGTGCCAAGCGAGGCAGCTGTTAGTACCATTGTTTTAAGTCTCTGGTATGACTCGGCCAGGGATCGAACCCACGACTTCCCGCATCCGAGGTGGATGATCTAACCACTAGGCAACCATAGTGGTTACAGCATAAGAAAAATATCCCCAAAATCTGATTATATGTGTGTATATGTGTTTTTATCCACAGCAGTTTCATGCTCGCCATACATATTATGTAATGACTTAGGTCTTCATCATGGGACCCACCTTTAATTTCTCAGATTATGGCAAAACTGATACTTTTGCTTCTGCTGCTGGGCACATCAGTAGTGAAGTGGGGCACCCTAGGGACAATGGGACCTACCATTAAAAACATTGTCCCGGCACTCTGGGGACAGTGGGAATTAAACATGGGGAAATTTAACATGGGAAATACAGGACCGGCACTTTGGGGCCAATGGAAATTTAACATGGGGAAATTTAACATGGGAAATACAGGACCGGCACTTTGGGGACAATGGGAATTTCACTTTGTGGGTCTGTTTAAGGACAATAGGAATTAACTTGGGGAATATTGGGCTTGTTTACGGACAAAGAAAGTGGAGTCTGTATAGCGTCTGACCTCACGGTATGGGAGATTGGTAACAATGTTGCAACAATGGTAGGAACAGGTGTGCACCGGACTGACCTCAATCGGGAAGAAAGAGTGGGACTTAGATCTACATAACACATTCAACATACAACATACTGTGACAAACACTTATACAACTTACCAAAATAATTTTTATTTGAGGCAAGAAAGCAAATCTTTTCGAGGCATATGAGTGGCCCTGAAAAGGGCTTTTGGGTTTATGTTAACAGTATTCCGTTAACATAGACGGCATCGCATAGGTCTTATTCTTTTCCTCAAACTTATTCTGACTGCTGGCCTGTAGATAAGGACTCTCTTCAAAAAGCCTTGTCTCTCCACATAAATTCTTCTTTTCCAAACACTCGTATCGGTGATCCTGATAAGTCCGTACGGAACAGCATTGCGATATGAGAGTAGATGATTCTACGTTAGTCCACATCTTGCAACGAGAACAGTAGTAGGGAGGGCGAATCCTACAACTTTTAGAAGGTTCCAAATGCCGAAATAAGCCCTTTATGGAGGGCGAATCCTACGGTTCCAAATGCCGAAATGACGCTTTATGTAAACGCAATTGTCGCCGTCGTTGCTGCCGTTTGTTGTCTTTGCCCTCCCTGCTGTTCCCTGCGTCCCTTTTCGAAAACTAAGGTTTTATCGAGGTGAAATTTACTTTTTTACCACCGAGAATCCCGAAACCAAAGCCAGTATCGTGGAACGTTTTCAACGTACTTTGAAAGAACGTATGTGGAAATATTTTACGCAACACTACACTCTCAAGTACATCGACATCTTACCGCACCTGGTTCAAGCGTACAACTAATCTTACCATCGCAGCATTGGACATGCCCCCCCCCCAAGAAGTGACTCCCGATAACGTAGTGACCGTTTTTGAGCGTCTGTTTGGTACGTCCCCGACGGTAGCTGTCCCCAAGAAAAGTGGAGTGTTGGCAGTAGGAGACTGTGTGCGCATTGGCAAAAACAAACGCACTTTCGACAAAGATTACTTTACCAACTGGACCACCGAATTGTTTCGTGTCACTGGACGATTGCATGGTCGTATAAATCTCAAGACATAAATATAAATTTCAAGACATGAACGGGGAAGTGTTAAAAGGAACGTTTTACTTGCCCGAGTTATAACGTGTCACCAAAAATGAAGACGTGTAGGACATCGAAAGCATTCTGGAACGAAGAACCAATTAAGTGGGAAAACGACGTGTTAAAGAAGTCAAAGTGCGTTGAAAAGGATATCCTTCTAGTTTTGATTCATGGATCGACGCTTCGCAAGTCATCGACTATAGAAAAAAGTGACCTTCCACGCAGTCTCAGCTACCGCTACCACTACAGCGACCACTCCTTCACCCAGTTCGTCTCTGCAAGATCTACAAAAGCAACCCTTGTAGGTGTGGTGTGAAGAACGTGTGCCTCAAACGCAAATCGTCTTTTTCTGCCAAATCTTTGTCGTGAATTGTGTCATCGGTGCGACCATCGCCAATTTGAATTTGCAACAAGGAGACAAACAATTGTGGACCATTTTATTGAGCAGTTGCATCGGTTACCTTATTCCCAATCCTTACCTGAAATACTCCTCGAACGGCAACAACGGGAAGTTTGCGTCCAGTGTCAATCACCACTCCAACAACAACAACATTTTTAGTGGAGATACTCCTCTGACTTTTAGTGACCCCTCTGACAGCCACAACCAATTTTACTTAACCTTACCCAGTTACAGTTCAATGGAGGTGTTTCCCCATAACACTTTGTGTTGTTACACAGACAAATTACCTGAGGTCATCCAATTAGAACACGAAGCCCATTGGGAAGTGGCTTTGGAAGAAATGATTCACCCTACACAAGTCCTCAATGTCCTTCCTACTCAAAATTTTTTTGATGTCATGACACACAAGTGCACGACTACTTCCTTGCTAATTCAGAATATACTAATTTTCAACATAACCCCAACACAAAAACGTACACCTATATGTTTATAATTCCCACAGGCTATTATTTCAGTGGTCAACATTTGGTGGACACGATTGTTGCCATGTTCAATGCAGTGTTTGGTAAAGCCCTGGAGAAAAGGAAAAGTGTTAAGATAGAGTACCATAAAGCGGCTCGTCGCCTGCTGATTACACTTACGAAAGAGAAAGTGGTGTCAATTACATTTTGTCCTCAATTATTTGATATGTTGGGTAGGGACATTCAGATGAAAATGATCAGGTAAAACAAATTACCAATCATTTCCCACAACGATACTTTTGAGAAGTTATTTCGTTACCCGGTAGAAACGAACCAAGGACTGAATTTGATTTCTGTATACTCCGAAGTGGTGGAGTATGACGTGGTGGGACAAAACCTGCCACGAACGCTGACGGGGAAGGTGGAAACACCTATCACGTTTACCGCAAATTTGTACATCTTCACTATCTGCCCTTCAGTACGTTGTATCTCGACAATGTCAATATTGATATAAAAGGAGATCTGGGACAAAATATTTCATTCACCAAAGTGAAAGTCACGGTGAAACTCCATTTTCGAAAACGATTCTCTAACTACTTGTAAGTCATGTTTCCAGTGTACCGAGGCGTCGCTCGACAGCGCGGAGATGGTTTTGGAGATATGTTGAAATCATCCTTTCGTTCGCTGGCTCCTGTTTTGAAACCGATGGTGATATGAGGATTGCACGCCTTGAAAGATGCCACACTGACGCACGGCAAAGAATTTATCCAAAATGTCATCATTGACAAACAAAACCCTGAAGAAGCTTTCTTGAGCACAGGAAAAAATGACTTGCTTCAGACGGATAAAGACATTTTGGGCCGATGAGAAACTCCCATAAATGCCCTGAACGCTGCCGAGCCAGGCATTCCTGCTTCCCTGACGATACAGCAAGGACAAGGCAGAAAGAGACGATGAAGAAAACATACCTTCAGAGAACTTCACACTCATAAAGCTGGAAAGACTAAGAAAAGACGAACCGTCCAAGACTTAGACATTTTTCATTTTTAAATCAGAGAGACAACAAAATGATCCACCGAAAGTCTTGCGCCTGTTCCAAGTCGGAACTGGATATGTTTGCCATACAACCTTCCATGATGACGATGCAAGAGTCCCAATGGGTCAAATTTCATCCTGTCTTCTCTTTGACGGATTCAGCTCCCATCGAGTTTGAAATCAAGGGACAGCTCGAAGATTACATTGATCTGAATAGCAGTTATTTGTACATGAAATTCAAAGTAACCGAATCGAACGGTGACAATATAGCCGACGGAGATAATGTAGCCCCCGTTAACAATTTCATGCATTCCTTGTTCATCGAAGTGGATTTGTACTTGAATAACAAACTTGTAAGCATCAGCATGGACACTTACCCTTACCGAGGCAACCTGGAACATCTCTTGACGTACGGAAAAGAGACGAAGAACACTCATCTGGATGCCTACGTGGTATGGAAACCTGACACAGCAGGCGATAACAAATTTAACGACAGAAGGCGCCAATCTTAAAAACGTGGGTCATAATAGACGTAAAATAAAAATCCAAGCACGCCGTAGTTTAAAACTGATGCATCGTTTGCATTTGGACATGTGGTTGCAAGAGAAGTATTTGCTGAACTGTGTGGATGTTCGCTTGAGACTGAATCGCAGCAGTGCCGGTTTCCATTTGATAGGTGCAGCTGATGCCACTTACAAAACAACAATCGAAGAAGCCAGACTCTACGTTCGACGTGTGGAAGTGTTACCTAAAGTGGAAAACGACCTCAAGCATACTTTGAGCAGAACGACCGCCAAGTATCCGATACGACTCGTGGAAATGAAAACTGTCACTATTCCCACTGAACAGCGATCGATGATCGAAGATCATCTATTCCAAGGACAGTTACCCAAGCGTTTAATCATTGGCATCGCCAAGAATTCACCCGTCAATGGAGCCTACAATGAAACTCCTCCAGTTTCAAAATACAAAGTGCCCAAAATCGAAGTCAGTCGCGATAGCAAGACCTTGTGTACCAGACCCTTCGAACATAAGTATGACCAGAAGAATTACTTGAGATCGTACTTGTCCATCTACGATGCTACCGGCCAATTAGGGACCAACACCAGTCACGACATTACGTACGAAGAATATTCAGGAGGCTACACTTTGTGGGCTTTTGATTTCATTCCAGACCAAGGCAGCGACGAGGGACATTTCCACCCTATACAATCCGGCCAGATTCGTGTGGACATTCAGTTTGCAGAAGCTCTACGCGCAGACAATACGGTGATCCTGTATGCCAAATTCGACAATACCATATAAATCAACAGTTTGAGATAAGTCATTCTCGACTATTAGATGCAATGGAAGACTGTTATCACTGTTTGAATAGTGGAGAATCTTTGGACATGGAATGGAAGGACGTCGTGGAAGTAGAACCCCAAGACAAAGACGAAAAGGACACAGTGAATTTGCTTCTTCCCGTGTGTGGATAGTAAATATTTTGGTTTTTGATAGTATAATTTGGGTTTGATTTTATCCTTCTCGTGTATGGATAGTATATTTTGGTTTGGGTTTTTTTGTATCCTCACCCCTATATGTAGTGATAAGGGATGTTTTCCTTCACGTCCGTGCTTGACACAGCGTCCGTCGTTCGCGTCATTCTAAGGAATAACCAAAGAAGAAGATGGCAGCAGCCTCGGTTGTATTTAACTACTTGAAGGACGGTTGGTATTGGATAGTGGATGCCCCCTATGTAGTGAAAAGGCTTGAGAAGGAATGGAGGTCTCAATTTACAAAAGACTTTGTAACAAGACAAGTAACAAGCCTAAAAGTAGCAACGGAGCTTGTGAAAGACATGATTGAGGAAGAAGTCAAGAGATTAAGAAGCTTCATTCACCCTCAGTATGTGAGAGTGGGAACATTGAAGGAGGCCGTATATATTGTAATGAAAGTCAGATGTTTTTTTTACAAGATATATTGAATTTCACAGAGTAGTCTTCTGTAAGGTGGGGCGTGGACCAGCTCAAGAAAGCAGAACTGATGAGAAATGTGTTGACAGAAGAAGTGAAGAAGATAAAAGAAAGGTGGTCAAATGAAGAAAGGAGACAGAAAACAAAAAATAAACAGGAGGAGTTTGAGAGACTAAACAACAACTAGATGAAAGTCCAGGAGAAATTCAGAGCCACATGTCATCCTGACTGGATGCCAGAGGATGAAGAGAAGCAGAAGAAAGGAATATTTGGTAAAGTCAGGAGCTGGTGGAAGAAGTGGAGAAATAGAGGAAGAACCCAAAAGCCCTTTTTAGGGCCACTAATATGCCTCGAATAGATTTGCTTTCTTGCCTTAAATTTTTTTTAGGCAGTTGTATCAGTGTTTGTGACTGTATATTGTATGTTGTATGTGTTATATAAATATATGTCCCACTCTTTCTTCCCGATTGAGGTCAGTCCGGTTTCTGCCATTGTTGCAACATTATTACCAATCTCCCATACCGTGACGTCAGACGCTATACAGATTCCACTTTCCCTTGTCCGTAAACAAGCCCAAATATTCCCCATGTTAAATTCCCATTGTCCCTAAACAGACCCACAATGTTAAATTTCCATTGTCCCGAAAGTGCCGGTCCTGTATTTCCCATTTTAAATGTTCCCATATTAAATTCCCATTGTCCCCAGAGTGCCGGTCCTGTATTTCCCATGTTAAATTTCCCCATGTTAAATTCCCGCTGTCCCCAGAGTGCCGGGACCATGTTTTTAATGGTAAGTCCCATTGTCTCTAGGGTGCCCCACTTCATTACTCACATCATTGCAGTGATTTTGGTGCAATTACTTTCAAGATGGACAAACTCTGATAAAACAAGTTTTAGATCCATTTCCAGTGATTTTTGTTTATTTGCGAACGGACAGAAAAATGTCTGTAACAGAATTTGGTACCCACATTAGCCAAATCGGAGACTCGAACCCACGCAGACAGAGGTGAGATGGCAGTGATCCTTAACGGAGAGCGCTTTAGACCACTCGGCCACCTTTGCAAAGACACCTAAACTTATAATGATGCAAAAGGCAAAAGCAATAAATTAAAAATTAGAATAAGCATGCAAAGATGTTTCTAAAAAGCAAAGCTTAAAACTAGAATTTTACGAGGATATGTCTGGAGTATAGTCAGGTATAAACCGCTCACAATAGCTAATGTGGTGCATTTGAAGACTGTAGTGGGTGAGCCCATTGTGCTAATGTGCATAGGCAAAAAAGGTCACGAAATGGAACCACCTAATAAGAGTAAATCAAACAGATGCTATATGCGTGTACGCAAACAAATGTTATTACATATCATTACCCAATGACGTCGGAGTATACCCCATTTATATATAAAATGAACAACATTATTATTTCAGTTGCTGGAATAGTGTTCAAGAGTGATTAATATTTTTAAGGTGATTAAGGAAGCAAAGCAAGCAAAAATAAATTTCAAAACTCTTTGTTGACTGAGTTTTCTTTGTGAAGCATGCCAGCAAAAGATGGGAGGGGGATATGATTCTGATATGGGCACATACAGCAAACAACATATCAGTATATGTCATTTTTGTGTGTATATTATGTATGTCATTATAGAAGACCACCTGTATGTAAAATATTCAGAATTGAAACTACAGTTAGTTAATTGAGCTATGTTTTCAGTATGAATTTAGCCATGGAATAGATTGACAGACAATAATATGTACACGCTTGTGTTTTGAACAGTTGATTGGTGTTGAAAGTGTTACTACCCACACCCGACAAAAGCATTTAATTGTAGTCGGGGCTTCTGGAATTTTAGTCAGTGCATGTGATTTTGTATAGACACCAGCCTGGATCTTTGTTGAAATTATCTTTCTTTGAGCTCTCTTATAGGTTACCTGCTTCAACACAAGCACTAATTTTATATAAAAAAAAAGAAAAAAGTGTTCAAACTGGAAGTTGGTTTCTCGTCATCCCTGACACATGCAGTTGAAACTGATGTCCCATAAACACTGTTAAAATTGGGTTTCCAAATGCATATAGTGTCTGTACATGCTTAAAACGGATCCCCAGAATAGAGACTCAGTTGCACCAAAACCCAATCACCATTAACATGGATAAAGCACATGATTAGTGTTGAAAGAACACAAGGCCTTAAATGACTCCTGGAGTTTCATATTATTTTGTCTTTGTCTCAGCCACATACAAGATAATTTTAAATTACTCTCCGACATAAACAGATGTGTATTTATTGGGAACCCATCTTGGTCCAGCCCCGTTTCATAGCAATGTTGGGTCTGTTTTTTGGGTGACAAGTGCTTAAACCGACTTTATTAAATATTAGTGACCAGTTTGTGAATGGCAGCAACTTTTCTTTGATGCCGGATTGTACCCCCATATATATATATATAATGAGAAGCATGATTATTTCAGTTACTGGAATAATGTTCAAGTGTCATTAATTTTTAAGGTGATTTAGGAAGCAGGCAAAACTAAATTTCAGAACATTTTGACAGAGTTTTCTTTGTGAAGCATACCAGGAAAAAGAAGGAGGGGGGTGTCACGAAATTGTGTATATAAGTTATATCAATAAGTATATGTTGTCAAAAATGTACTCGGGTTTCGTTGCCGCGTACAGCGTCACCCGAGGGTGGTATATTTTTTCGGTTCTAGTTATTTCGAAATCCTGAGCGAAACTCAGACCATGCTGCACGAGCAAACCGCCTGCAGCGGGGAAACCTAAGTACCTACCTGTCACAGCTAATGTACATATAGAGCAAATTCTCTATAACCAAATTACATTACGCCGAGTCTTGTCAGGAAGCTTACCCCTTTACGGAAGCAAATCTCCAGCTGTAGAGCTGCTTTATGCCATGCCTTGTATATGGTTTGATGTGGAGTCACCAGCTGTAGAGCTGCCTCATACATGCCTGTCATGCCTTATACATCGTTTGATGTGGAGTCACAGAACTCTGTGTGGTTTCGTGTGACGTATACGCTGTGTTATGGTGACGTTGGATCGGAAGAGTGGACTGGTTTTCTCGATGTGAGGGACCAGGGCTTCGCGACCATCGGGTTTGTGATGTGAGGGCTCTCGAGGCATCCTTCAACAGACTGAGAGGAGCGGATCATGCGTGGGTGCTTCTCTGGCCATTGACTAGAGCGCGTGGAACCGGAGTAACATCTTGGTCGTGAAATGGACGCCACGATAGTTATATATAGTGTTCCATGTTATTTCCACTACTGCATTTCATAATTTCATTCATTCCTATTGCTATATCGTTATGTGAACGATCGATAGGTTCATAATTTCATTCATTCCTATTGCAATATCGTTATGTGAACGATCGATAGGTTCATGATTTCATTCATTCCTATCGTTATGTGAAAGATCGATAGGTTCATAATTTCATTCATTCCTATCGTTATGTGAACAATCGATAGGTTCGTAATTTCATTCATTCCTATTGCTATATCGTTATGTGAACGCTCGATAGGTTCGTAATTTACACTGCTTTTCAATATCGTTTTATAAACGATACATTCAAATTTACATTCGTTTCGAAATCGTTATTTGAACGATACATTCAAATTTACCTGCTTTTCAATATCGTTGTATGAACGATACATTCGAGTTAGTTTACATTGGGGTGTAGATCATATACTTTTATTTTGTTGATCGGTGATAGGAATTCACGTTTGTTTTGAAATTCCATTTGTTAGATTCATGTTTTGAGTTTTTTCTCGTTGAGTTAATTGTTGTTGATAGTTCCATGTTAGGAACTTTATAATTTTCGTTATCTTTTTGTTTATAATGGTGTCAGATTTGTTAATATTTAAATTGCGTTTATAAATAAACATCTTGCAAATGCAGTTGCTTTTGGTGTCTTCCCTAATCCAGTCCCAACCCGGCTTCATCCTGTGACAAATGGTGTCAGAAGTGGAATTATTGGATTAGGAGGAGCATTATTGGATTAGGAGGAGAAGGGACGTTAGTTTGCATAGGTCTTGACTCCGGCAAGATTTTTCAGTTATGTTTCAGATTGTGACCTTTCTGACAATAGATGATTCAGGCGGGTGAGTGAATACCTCACTTATATTCCGTTGTATTTGCCATTTGTTTATTATATATACATATATACATATTGCATATATTTGAAGAAGGAATATACGGTCGGTTCGTGTAATCCTAAAAATTGTATGTGTTATATGATAGAGCACTTAGGATTGGTGTTCTTATCAACAGTATTTATTATGTCATCACTCAAAGATCTAGTGGAGTTGGGCAAACAGTTTGGGTATGAGGGCGAGTCCCTTGGATTATTCGTTCAGGAGGAGCAGTCGATGCTGCCTGTCTTTGTGTCTGAACTTTACTGTATGTGATGTGATGTGATGGAGCCGATGAGAAAGCCAGTGACTGTCCGTGTTTGTTGGGCCACTGTAGGGCTGTTGGTGTTTGTGTTGTCAGCTGTGAAACCGTGTTAGAGGGGAGGTTTTAGCCATGGTGCTGGTTGGGTATCGAGTGGTGGTTCTTTGTGACTTGATATGTACATAGTGTGCTGCTGTCGGTGGTGACGTTAGGTTCATAGGGAGATTGGGGTTATCTCGTGTGGAGGAACCAGGGCTCCGGAACCAACGGGCTTGCAGGGTCCAAGGGATCCATGGGTAGGCTGGGAGTGGCGGGCCATGCGTGGTGGCTCCTTTGCCATTCGACAGTGGTGGGACTGAAGGTACCCTGTGAGTGTCATTTTGGACACCAGGTTATCTCCCACCGTTTGGGTTACATATCATGATCACTACTCGAGCATAAAAAAAACCACCATCTTTGCTATGAAACCAGAAATACCATCATTATAGCTATCTGAGCTAACGTCACATTCGCTATTTGAGCGAACGTTTTTTCTTTGTTATTGTTAACGTAATTATCGATGTTTGAGCGAAAGTCTGTTACCTGTGTGCGAAAATTGTTGAAAGGCATGAATAACGTAGATAGTTTCGTCGACGATATCTTTGTATATACGCATACCTGGGAAGAGCATATTAATTTATTGGTCGATCTGTTCGACAGACTCCGCATGGCTATCTCACAGCGAGACCCTCCAAGTGTAGTATAGCATATTCTAACTTGGAATGCTTGGGCCATGTAGTAAGTGGGTCAGGGCAAGTAAAACCACACCCTGACAAAATTGAAGCGATCAAAGACGCTCCTAGGCCAGAAACCAAGAAACAGATACGATCGTTTCTTGGGTTGATAGGATTTTATAGTAAGTTCGTTCCAAATTTCGCCGCTATAGCTAGTCCATTGACGGATTTAACTAGGAAGGGGCAGCCCAATAAAGTTTCTTGGGGTTCATGTCAGGAAAGAGCTTTTAACGCTCTTAAGGGAGAGTGATCAGTGCACCGATCCTAAAGTTGCAAAAATTAAATAAATCGTTCATATTGAGAACTGATGCTTCCGACAAGGGATTAGGAGACATTTTGCTACAAGAGCAAGAGGTGGTAACATTACCCATAGCTTATGCTAGTAGGAAATTGCTGCCTAGGGAGCAAAATTACTCCGTGATCGAAAATGAGTGTTTGGCATTGGTGTGGGGTATAGGGACATTCCACACGTACCTTTTCGGAAGGGAATTTGTCCTTGAAACGGACCATCAGTCTCATATATTTGAACAAGGCAAAAGTTGCCAACGCAAGCTTGATGCGTTGGGCATTGAATCTGCAGCCATATCGTTTCCGGATGGAAGCAATCAGAGGGTCGGAAAACGTAGGGGCCGATTACTTAAGCAGAGTCTGATTTGCAGTTCTTTTTTTTTTTCTCAAATGTAAGTAACGTTTCAGTTCATAGTTTTTACACAATACACTTTTTTAAGGGGGGGGGGGTATTGTCACGAAATTGTATATATGAGTTATATCAATAAGTAAATGTTGTCAAAAATGTACTTGGGCTTCATTGCCGCGTAGAGCGTCACCCAAGGGTGGTATATTTTTTCGGCTCTAGTTATTTCGAAATCCTGAGCGGAACTCAGACCATGCTGCACGAGCAAACCGCCTGCAGCGGGGAAACCTAAGTACCTAGGTGTCACAGCTAGTGTACATATAAAGCAAATTCTCTATAACCAAATTACATTACGGCGAGTCTTGTCAGGAAGCTTACCTCTTTACGGAAGCAAATCTCCAGCTGTATAGCTGCCTTATGCCATACCTTGTATATGGCTTGATGTGAAGTCACCAGCTGCAGAGCTGCCTTATACGTGCATGTCATGCCTTATACATCGTTTGACGTGGAGTCACAGAACTCTATGTGGTTTCGTGTGACGTATACGCTGTGTTATGGTGACGTTGGATCGGAAGAGTGGACTGGTTTTCTCGATGCGAGGGAGCAGGGCTTCGCGACCATTTGGTCTGTGATGTGAGGGCTTTCGAGGGATCCTTCAACAGACTGAGAGGAGCGGACCATGCGTGGGTGCTTCTCTGGCCATTGACTAGAGCGCGCGGAACCGGAGTTACATCTTGGTCGTGAAATGGACGCCACGATAGTTATATATAGTGTTCCATGTTATTTCCACTATCGTATTTCATAATTTCATTCATTCATATTGCTATATCGTTATGTGAACGATCGATAGGTTCATAATTTCATTCATTCCTATTGCAATATCGTTATCGATAGGTTCATAATTTCATTCATTCCTATTGCTATATCGTTATGTGAAAGATCGATAGGTTCATAATTTCATTCATTCCTATTGCAATATCGTTATGTGAACGATCGATAGGTTCATAATTTCATTCATTCCTATCGTTATATGAACGATCGATAGGTTCATAATTTCATTCATTCCTATCGTTATGTGAACGATCGATAGGTTCATAATTGCTTTCATTCCTATTGCTATATCGTTATGTGAACGCTCGATAGGTTCGTAATTTACACTGCTTTTCAATATCGTTTTATGAACGATACATTCATAATTACACTGATTTCAATATCGTTATATGAACGATACATTACATTCTTTTCTAAATCGTTTTATAAACGATACATTAAAATTTACATTCTTTTATAAATCGTTATTTGAACTATACATTCAAATTTACCTGCTTTTCAATATCGTTGTATGAACGATACATTCGAGCTTGTTTATATTGGGGTGTAGATCATATACTTTTATTTTGTTGATCGGTGATAGGAATTAACGTTTGTTTTGAAATTCCATTTGTTAAATTCATGTTTTGAGTTTTTTTCTTGTTGAGTAAATTGTTGTTGATAGTTCCATGTTAGGAACTTTATAATTTCTTCATCTTTTTGTTTACAATGGTATCAGATTTGTTAATATTTAAATTGCGTTTATGAATAAACATCTTGTAAATGAAGTTGCTTTTGGTGTCTTCCCTAATCCAGTCGCAACCCGGCTTCATCCTGTGACAGGGGGAGAGGAGGGTTTGATTCTGGACAAATATGGCAAACAAAATATTTTCTCGTGATGTCATTTATGTGTGTATCATCTCTGTGAAAATAAGAGACCACTATATGTTAAGATATTTGACACATTTAATTGAACATTCCAATCACGTAATTGACTTATGCTTTTCAGTATGATTTTATCCATGTAATAGATTGATTGATAGACAGTAGCACCCATGTGATTCTTTTTTGAAGAGTTGATTTGTGTTGTTTAAAAGCCTTACTATCCGTACTCGATAGGCGTTTAATTTTAATCAGGTCTTGTGGAATTTTAGTCAGAACTTGTGATTATTTTATATTTGTCAATTATTTTTCTTCTTTTTGATCACTGTTATAGATATCTGCTTTAACACAAGGAATGATTTAGAAAAGAAAAAAGAAAAAAATATATCCACGAACTCCCTGTAAGTAGCGCTTGCATCCATGGTGTTATCGCTTTCATCAAACAACTTATCATATTGGTCATTGACATTAATATTGAGAAACGAATCATGTGTGGCTGTCCTCAAAGGTTTGAATGTTATGAGAATGAAAACTGGATCCTGCAAAATCACATACAAATTAGAGAGAGAGAGAGAGAATTATCTACCCCAGTACTCGAAAGCACCTGCCATTCTTGCGTGACACGGTGTAAGGTACAAAATAAGCAAGAATGTATTATATCCAGGGTAATAATATGACAATATCTCTCAAATTAAAATCATTATTATAAATACATTCACTGTGAGTACAAATGACAATCGTTTTGAGTCCATGGGTTACAAAAAGTATTATTAAAGCACGTTAATTATGAGTGTACTATTTGCACTAGAGAACTCGAAACCCGTTTGTGTCAATTATGAATACAGATTATAAATGAAAGCCCAGTTGTTGAATAAACACACATTGTAACAGCCATAAATTCATTGTTTGAAGCACGAACGGCAAATAAACCTTGGCATTTAATAATAAAAAACTTTGGTGAAACATAAATTAGATCAGAAAAAGTTGAGCTCGTTCTCATTTACACAAACAATTCATTCTTACCTGAGCTCTTGTTCTTAGCAAATTGGCATCTAGGACGAAATGTATAAACAATCAGCACTCACAGCGTTTTCTTTTTTAAAGTTTTCTTTAAAAAAATTTACGTTTGAGTGCACTTTCCTACATGTAATTTTCGAATGTTTTTAAATGTGTCCCACAACTTACGACTCGAATAAAAAGATGTGTCCCAGATCATACAGTGCACAAAAAAATTTACTTTTAAAATAAATTTATGGTGTCTAAACAAATACGGTGTCCCAACATATACGGTAAATAGGGTAATGTGCAAGTCCAAGAATATTACTGAGCATTAACTCCACTGAATAATACTATGAATAAACAAATCCAACCTTATCGTAAACTTAACACAGCAACAAGACTGATTCTGCTTGAGGTTTAATGCAAACATGCACAAGTTTTCAAGTAAACAACATTATATAAAAGTTATGACAATAATACAGCCATGACGTAGGACAGTTTCCTTTAAGAAAAAACATTTCAAGTTGTCCACAAGTTGGGAACCATAGCTTATGGTCAATTCGTACCCACGTCTGTTTGTACTGAGTAGAAATTGGTCGTTTTGTACCTAAGGTGATGTCGGCTGTTACTCCTTGATACTCAAGCTTTAGATCGTGGTATACTCTCCGGACCACCGAACCATTTTTCTTTAGACTGCAAAAATATACCTGGGCAAACGTTATGGACAATTTCACCCATTACAAGAAGCTAATAAATTAGTGACATAACTCAAATTCACATTTGAAACAACTGAAACTGGCGAGTGAAAATTTATTTTCTTTGCATGACATAACGTATTTTATTTTGTTATCTTCTTAAATATAATGTACATAAATATTCTTGCACAGAGAGAGAGAGAGAGAGAGAGAGAGAGAGAGAGAGAGAGGATGGGGGTAAATTTAACTTGGCCCTGCAATTGACTTATATTTACTTCTGTATTTTAAAGCCATATATTTTAATGTTTTAAATAACTGAATAAACTTAGGCATGCATGGATTCTGTCAGTAATAAAACATATAATACGCCCCATTTAATACGGGATACATCCATCATCAAGGTTTTGCCTAAAATCGAATATGTAACAGTTTTAAATTTGTAGATAATATATTTTTTATATAATCTTGGTGGTTATATTTATATTTAAATGTATGCAATAAACGACTCTAGCTTTGGGTACGAAATGACCCTAGCATTGGGTATGAAACGACTCATTTGGATAAGAGACGACTTGGGTTGGGTACGGAACGACTTGGGTACGCAGTGACCTGCTTCAGGGAACCACTGTATAAGAGACACCAAAACAAAATTTATTTATGACTGGTCCCTTTCTATTACCAGCATATAATATAACATTTATTTCGCTGCAAAAGCAATAATAATAAAAACAAGACCCATACTTATTTTTATTCTTCAGATTGAAACCGACGAAATCTATTAAAATTCAGATATCAAATTTGGCGCTTGACAAGTGTTTCAGTCCGGAACGTATGAATCTATCAAAACAATATGGAAATATTTGTTGATATCCTAGTCATCGTGTTAATCACAAAGGTGTGAGTTCAAATGATCCCACTACCATTTAATTGGTAGACATTAAATGTGAAGCCGTGCCCTACACACTGATATGCAAATTTAACGATTGTCTCATATAATCAATTTCCTACCTTTAGAAAATCAGACGTGATATGACATTGGAAAGCGAGAACGGAAGAGTTCTACCTGCCTTGAGAGTTTTTGCATTGACCATCGAATATTTAAAGAATGATCTTCTAGAAAACTTGGGCAAGCAGAGAATGGATGACCTGGACAAAAGTCTGATTCGTTGGGTTCTTACAGTTCCCGCCATCTGGGATGAATCTGCCAAACAGTTCATGAGAGAGGCTGCAGTTATGGTAAAATCAATTGCTAAATGACTTAATATTAATTCGAGGACGGCGCGAGTAGCTAATATGGAAAATCTAATAAATGTAAGAAGAGAATGGAATCGCCTAAGTATAAATTAGTCTATAAAATAAAAATAATACGTGAAAACTTCAATTAAAGAGGGTTGTAAACCACGGCAATCAAAAAAAAAAAAACAAAATGATTTAAAAGAGTCACAAGGCGTGAATGAAATATGTAAATTTCAGATGACAGGAACACGTGTACAACACCAGTAAACATGGATGTACAGAAGCGGTTCTTCGCAATGTACAACCCTATATGTGTGTGTGTGTGTGTGTGTGGTGTCTAAGCTCGGTAATGCAGCAAACAAGGCGAAATGATGTGTACATGTCAGTTAAGATTAATTGGCATGTAAAAAATAAAATAGGCACCACACTTAAACTCAGGAATACTTTTTTAACTGCATAGAAATGCATAGTCGGTATAACGTATGACTTAAGAAACAACTTACAAGCTTACTTGTTGGGGTTTGCTTAAAAATATTAGTGAGCTTTAGACAGTGTATTTCATTTCATTTTATAAAGAATTATGAATTTTCCTTGGCATATATGGCATTAATAGTCTCACACTCCGTTGTACAGGCTGGAATTCCAAGTAATCAGCTAACTCTAGCTTTGGAGCCGGAGGTCGCTTCCTTGTATTGTACCAGGATTCCTTTAATGTCAACATATAAAGGTGAAGCGTGTCCGTTACATCAAGGAGCAAAGTTCATCCTCATAGACGCTGGAGGTAAGTATCCTTTCCATTTTATGTTATGCATGGTCACGCAGAACGAATGTAGTACGAAGTTTCAATTCCTTAACATTATAAACGTGAACAACTTAACTATATGTTCAGGTAAGATGAGTGTGGCATAGAGTTAAGCAGCAGGGGGGGCGAATCGGACATTTTGTCCAATCGTTATTTTGCTTAATTAATACTTTCTGCAACTCAACGATCTAGTGTCGTCAGCGCCTGGTAAAAAAAAAACGACGACGTCGTTGGGGATCGTCCAATCGTCATTTGGTTTAATTAACACCTTCTGCGCGTCGATCCCCAGCGTCGTCAGCGTCCGGTAAGCACATCGACGACCGCGTCGATGTCATCGCCCCCCCTGCTGCTTACAATGAAAATTATTTACAACTAACCGAATATTTGGTCAAGTCCGATACGATATCGTGTGCGAGGATCATGTAAATTTATCGTTACGAATCCATGTGGGGTCGACTGAGCATGACTAAAAAAGTTTCGAAAAACATTGAAGTCCATGTCACCGCCGCACCATGTCTGCCAAATATTTCGTAGCGTGTGTGTATCAACGCCGTTGAATACAGCAAGAATATTACAGTTATCTCTGATTACTTTTGGAATCTGAGTATACCGTTGAGTGACATATATCACGTCAGTGTTTTTATGCCTGCCTCTGGAAAATATCCTAGCTGGGTTTTTTTGATTGTCTAACATAACATCATCGTACACGACTAGATTGTTAACGTCGCCATCAATATCATCAATACCTGGTGCATCATTGATATCTGTAATAAACTCAATAACATTTTTTTTAGCGATCGCTGATGCATTCTCGTTGAAATCTTTCAACACCTCGTAGCATCGTTGATCATCTACGCTAGGAGCAACCAAATACAACTTATCCCACTTCATCCATCTCATTATTAAATTGAGTAACAATTGCGTCTTGCCGGATCCAGATGGTCCGATGATAATCATCCGGATCGAGTTTGGTAACGCTGCAACATGCTTAACTGGTTCTCTTGTTTTAGTCGCCGAAAAATCAATTATATTCATATCTCTATACATAAATTATGGATCTATATTGTGTGAAGTGTAGAGTACGTACTGGCACACATGATATGACAACCGCTACAACAAGAAATAACAGATCGGCCCTTACTGGTAAGTGTGCACAATGCGGTACAAAGAAATTTAGATTTATTTCTATTAAACCCGGGGATGTTTTAAAAAAAAGCGAGGAGGTGATATTGCAGCCAAATTGGCAAAACTCCCCGGAACACCGTGGGCAAAGTATCCAGGAGAAAAACACCTCCCAGGATATAACTACTGTGGCCCCGGAACACGATTAGATATTAGACTCGATGATCAAAATCAGCCCAAACCCGGTGAGTATCCAATAAACGCTATCGATAAGGCGTGTCATGCTCATGATGTTGCTTACAAAAGTAGCGATCTGCAACAGCGTCATATCGCGGATGTAAAATTAATTCACGCATTAAATGCTATTCCTGATAAATCCGTCAAAGAAAAATTGGCCTCATGGTTGGTAAAATCGGCTATGAAAGGTAAATTAATGATGGGCGCTGGTAATTAATAACAACATGGAATCCATCTATTATTCTCCGAGAGGATACTGGAAGGGGAAGGCCGCAATTGGTAAGCTTGCAAGCGCTGCAAAGGTAACAAAGACCACTGCGGCTAATTGGTTATCCAAACAGGCTATATGGCAAATCTATCTACCACCGCCTAAACAAATCAACTTCTCGCGCTTTGATGTCAGCGTACCTAATGAAGTTCATCAGGCTGATATATTATTTCTGCCGCATGACAACGGTTACAAATACGCGCTAACCGTAGTTGATGTTGCGAGTCGATACAAACAAGCGGAGCCGTTAAAAACAAAGTCGGCAACTGAAGTAGCCGCTGCGTTTGAAAGAATTTATCGAAGAGGCCCTCTGCGCTGGCCAAATCTATTACAAGTTGATCCCGGTAGTGAATTTCGCGGCGCTGTTTTATCAACGCTGAAACATCATAGCGTCGCGATACGACGAGGTCATACTGCGCTACATCGTGATCAGGCAATTGTTGAACGATTCAATCGGACTCTCGCTGAACGGTTATTTGGATATCAATACGCGAAGGAATTCATCCAAGAAAAACGATCTCGTGAATGGGTTAAAAGGTTGCCAGGCGTAATTGCAGCGTTAAATAACGAGATTACCCGAGCAATCAACATGAAGCCCAGCGACGCGATTAAATACGAGTATATACCCGGAAAATCAAAAATAAATAGCGTTTCCAAGCCGATTCTTGGCGATGTCACTGTTAGATATCTATATGAACCAGGAGAGCTTGAAGGCGGTAAAAAAAGAGCTACTGATCCTATTTGGAGTGTTACCACACATAACATATCAACGATAACACGATCAACTGGTAGACCACCGATCTACAGACTGGATTCAACTGCTCCTCAGCGCGGATTTACACGCGAGCAACTACAAGTGATACCTGACGATACTCAATTACCCCCGCGTGGTCTTAACTAGCGCCGTTGCGTCTATTGCACTCAAGACATGTCAACCTCACATTGTTTTTAACATGACCGAGACTGTTATCGATTCTGTCCACGGTAAATTGGCGAGCGTCTTTATCCGAATAACGCCAGCGCATTACACAATTACAACTCGCGCAGTGATTATTCTGTTGTTGTCGTAACGCAATTATTAATTCGGCATCAATATCAAAACGCCGCTGTTTTTTTTTATCCTGTTGGCGGTAACCCGAGAGTTTTCTATCAATGACGCTTGCATCGATAATGTCGTTGTCGTTGGTGACTCCGTCACTGGCTTCGTCAATAACAATTCTTCGAAGCTGATTTATTCTCCGTACTCGGGACACTGCAAGATAGACTAGATTCGACCATTCGATGCGATTATCAACCATCCAAACAATTGTGTCCGTGATGGTTAGTCCCTGCGAGGAATGTATTGTCGTTGCGTATCCTAGCGTCCACGGGGATTTATCAGCACGTAGCGCGTCCTCGACGACACCGACATCAACGAGCACGATATCATTCAGCACGAGAATTTGTTTTTTTGTCCCCGACGCTGTCGGGGCTGGAATTTCAACTTCAATGTTCTGCCGCCGTGTGTCCGCGGGTCTATAACATAACGGCACTGGACGCGTTGGAAACTTTTCCTTATGCAACGTAAACAACTTCCGCTGAAGTGTGTCTCTGACTATCTTTCTGCTCGCTACAATCAAATCGTTTGGTCTCCATGTTTCCCAGAATTCATTTAACGGCGTTTCCGGAATCACCTCGCGGATTATTTCACATTGAATTCTATCCGGCTGTAATCTGATTAATTTCTTAACCTCGCGCAGTTGTTCATCAAGTGCTCGGTAATCAGTATCGGTTTCTTCATAATAGTCCACAAAACCCCTTAACCAATCATGTGGACCCTCGCCGACAAATGGTGGTGGTTGGCCATGGTCGCCACACATGATCACCGCTGTATTCGCGTGCAGCAACCACTCAAGAAACATTTGTAAAGTATCTAACGAAACAGTACATATTTCGTCCCAGATGATAATGTCGGGAATAAATTTTTCACCCATTCGATCAGGAGTCCACTCACCGCCGCTGTATCGAAAAAAGCTGTGATAAGTAACGGCGTCAACATTTCGTTGTTTTATCTCTCGCGCTAGTCTATGGGTCGGTGTAAGCACGATTATACTTGCCCGCGTTCGAAATAATTCAATTGCCCGAGTCGTCTTTCCTGACCCGCCACAGCCGCTTAAATAAACTGTTTTGTGTCTACAAATTGGATCAGAACACGATGGTGCATTAGACCATTCTGACAATTTATCACCGCGTAAGTAGTCGTTCTCAACGGTGACATCCGCTGACGGGGAATAATCGCGTCGTATTTCATTTTTAATTCTCCATGTACCCCAACTCTCGTCCGGACTAGTAAACTCGGCTACGTTTCCCTTATACGCTACGTCAACATAAAACGAATCAACGGCTACTCTAACCGCGGTATCGGGGAATCTATTTATCATCGAGAATAAATTAATAGCGGCGTAACCCAGCATAGACGCCCTCAAATGTGGATACGCCGGGCTGTCTCCATCGCTGTAGGTAACAACTGTACCCAACCTCGTTCCATTGGACAAGAAAGCTGTTTTGCAGTTCACGTATCTATTTTTTGCCACTGCGTCCTTGATTACGAAATCATATTCTGCGTCATCTATAATCAGCCGTGAGCAATATCGTTTGTAGTCGTGGTTTTTTCCACCTTGTGTGAACTTACCGATTATTCTTCTACCGAGATCTTTTGCCTCGCGGTTTCGTTGGTTAAATATCCTCCTGGACCATTCGATGATATATTCCTCGTCGGCATCAATGTTTTTTCTGGACTCGTCAATTATGCTATCTAGACGCTCCGGTTCTGGTAACCAGACTTCAGTCTGTGCCCGGTATGATATAATCGCGTCACTGACAATCAACGAAACTAGCATGCTACAATCAATCATATACCGTAGCAGCGCTATTGGCAGCCACTTCTTTTCAGCCATGTGTCTACCGATCCAAATATAGCAACAGCGATGGAGTCCTGCCGCGAATTCAAATGATACTATGCGAGCGAATCCGGTTAAATCAAAATCAGGCAGTGGTCCATTAATAGCAACACGAGTCATTTCATGACTGGGGTGTCCAAATCGTCTAAAGTACTCGGCGGCGGATCCATACCCGAGAAAACTCGCTGGATAACAGGCAACCATATCAACCGAGATCATAGCGTCGCGGTTGTATTCAGTGTTCCATAATCCACCGTGATAATACTCCAAACAACTGGATTGTACATCCGGCAGAAATTCCTTGCGCGTTGGTCTCCACGCATTTTTCCTTGCTGCAACATGAGCTACAACCGATGGAATCGTAAAACAATTTGTTAGCAGTTGTTCATCATGCTCCTCAAATTCTATGGCGGTTTTTTTCATCCTGTTGTGAAATGCTTCAGTGCGATATAATTCGCCGTTTGGTCTTACAAACTGATCAAAGGTATCCACATCGTTTTCAGCGCTGCGAAGTAACCACACTGATACAGGGTCGTTTTTACACAAGTAGGCAATAGCATCAAATAGTTTCCTCTCCGCGAGAAAACCATCCCTGGAGAATTGTTCTCCTAAAAATTCTTCGGGTATATACTTTACTGTTCTATCCCGTGGAAATATTGTGATCGCGGGCGTCCATGCGTGTTCGTTATGATCAATAATTTTGATTGGGGCTCCCTTCGATTTATACTTCGATTCGTATAATACTTCACCGGTTATCGTTGTAACGGTTATTGGAAATCTCAGCGATGTTTCTAATCTCGCTATGTCGCTGATGGTTGCTCCACGCTCTTTTACGGTTAGTTCCCACTGGTTGATTTTGCTACGTCGTAAATCAGTCAATTTGTTTCCTCGACATGCATTTGTAAAATGCTCTATTATTCGTTCTGCTACACAATTTATCCCCGTTGACTGTTTCATCGGTTTCAGTTTTCCGATATCAGGTTTCTTATTTAACGGGTATATTCCATAAACAACTGCTGTTTCAGGATACGCTCGTTCATAGTATGGTCTGTCAATTCCGGTTAACAACCCCGGCTTGGAGTCGCGGCTGACAGTGACTGTTTTCTTGTCGCTGAAAACTGGTTCAAATTTATCACGTATGATCCAATCGCCTGATTCCACCCGGACAATGAATTTTACTCTGAAGAAATACCTTTTACCGTCAAGTTGTGATATTATCATTGCTGCGCGGTTGTCGTTCATGGTAGCATCAACAACACCATCAATTCGAAATGTTGACCAACTATGAGATGCACCATCACGTTTGAATTCATTGATACAATCGCGTATTTTATTCAACAGGGTTTTATCGTTTATTAACGCTTTTGGTGTGTCCTTGAGGACTCTATCGAGATTGAACTTAATATTTTTCCAGGGCTTAATTACTGCTAATCTCTCAAACTCATCCATATAATTAAAACAAGTATTTAAATAAAAGAATATAGTATAATGAATAAATGCAAATGGTTGATGATTGGGTCGACAACCCCGTGCAATAAATCATGTAGAGGTGAATTCTGCGGGTATCATTTACAAAGCGTTCGTAATGGTTCTCTTGGCCCCCTACCGTGCTTGGTTTGCCACGTCGGTGTAAGAGGAAAATCGCAGTTGTGTATCAATTGTGGCGGAAAGCGATACAGGGAACTAAAACGCTATTATGACAAGCGAATTAAAAACGCCGTCATTGACCCCACCGCCGACTTCGTCATCAAAACCCCCCAAGACTACGTTGAAAGATTCATAATTAAACCAAATAATAAATTAGACAAGTAGTATTATTATACAAATGGACCAAGAATTTCAGCCGCACCCCCTGCTCGTCAATTACGAGGCATCTCGCGACGGTATTGTTAGAAACCGCAGACTGAAGAAGCCGGTTGGATGGAAAAACAATCACGGGTATTTAATGTTTACTGCTGGAGGGAAAAAATATCTCTGTCACAGAATCATCTATGAATGTTTCCACGGATTGATCAAAGATAGTCTCGTTATTGATCACATTGATTCTAATTATCAAAATAACAGACTGTGTAATCTGCAAGCCATCTCTCAGAGTGAAAATAGTAAAAAAGGCCAAACTGGTAAATACTCAAAGAAAGCAAAACCCGTAAAGTCATTTGATACAACAACTCACGAGGAAAAAATATTTCAGTCGATGAATGAGGCAGGAAAATATTTTGACATTTGTATCGCCTCAATACAATTTGTTGCAGAACGAATATATCAAACAGCGATCTCAAAAAAGACGGGTCATAGAATTCGATTTTCATATATAACATCAAAGGGAGATAACTCGTTTTGTGATAGCGTCGCATGACAAGAGTTATGTCCCTTGAAGTCCAATTAATGTTGCGATTAATTAATCATTTTACGATGAAAACTAATGAAATACACGCTATTATCTAACAGCTGTATTCTTTTTTTTAATGTTTTATTCAAATATTTGGTTTCATTTAAATGCCGTGAAACACCATTAATAAGTATTTAAGGATTTAACGATTCAAGGGAATTCAAATTAACACACACCTTGTGACTGACGCCGCTGTATTAGTCACTTTATATACAAGATGACTCGTTATAAGCCTGGGGCTTTCGAAAGCCAATTCAACTAATCAAAACTAACCCACGCTCTTGACCCGAGCGTGTGGTTGTCTTTTGTTCACAATCATGCAACCGGGTTAATTTAATTGGGTTGCTTTTGATTGGTTGAATTGGCCGTAGAGTTCCGCCCCGCCGTTTTATGTTTGTGCTGTCTTGTGCCGTCCCATCATCCATCAATCATTTCATTGTAAATATATTCATCCATGTAGTGATGTCCCTAAGCATATCTTCTGGGAGGTCTACGATGACGTTTGTCACCCTAGGCCTCCCCTCCCGGAGATGTATGTTTAGGGTTCCAAGATGTGAATGTCCTTAATTAAGTATATGTGTATGCCTGTAATCTGCCACAACACTCGAGTGGAGATTTACGGCATTGTACCGTCCATGTATGCCTGTAATCTGCCACAACACTCGAGTGGAGATTTACGGCATTGTACCGTCCATGTATGCCTGTAATCTGCCACAACACTCGAGTGGAGATTTACGGCATTGTACTGTCCATACAAAAAACGGGGTCAAAAATGACCCCCAATAATTTTATTAAATTTTATTAAAATTTTTGATATTAGAAATAAGATGTTTTATAAGAATAATGAATATCGAAGACATCAATAATATATTAACTGAGATTTCAAAATTAAAAAATCAAGGAATTGAATTATCTGATGGTCTCGACAGTGAAAAAATATTATCCGATTATGAGATTATTAACGAACAGTCGAAACGGGGGCGTTTTACCCTGGCCAGCGAGTACTTTTTTATAAAACGATTACAACATACGATTAATGAGAACCTGTACCACAATGACGCAAATGCATTCATTGGACTATTCACTGCCGTTGAAATAATACGAAAAAAACTCGGACGTGTTTATGAACGACGCCGGGAGATTTCTAGTAAGATCAAAAACATTAGAAGGATTATAGACGAAAACTCCGTGGAGCCCCCGATGGTACACTCGGCGGAAAATTAGAAAATTGCGGATCAATTTACAATAATGGTAGGTGAATCACTTACTACTCGGCTAGCCAGAGAGCGGCTAGCAGCGCTTAAAAAGTTTATACCGTTACGAGACAGGGTGAGAGAGAAACTTCAAACGCGACAACAAATGCAAACCGATTTTACTGTTGGAAGCGAACAACTCTTTGCCCCGGTAACTAAAGCGACTAAGGATGTTACAGCGGCAACTGTACCCGTTCTTGGTGCGCTTGAAAAGATAGCGGCAGAGACAAAACAAACAAAAAGGTCTTTAGAAACACTCCCTGCAAAAATAGCGGCTGCTACAACACGGAGGCCACCACCACTCGCTATAACCGAACCACAAGAACCTTATGTTACAATGGCCGACGAGGAAGAATTAGGTGCTACTGCGAAAGAACCAGAAGAAGAAATACCCGAAGAAACACCCGAAGAAACATCGAAAGAAAAAAAGAAAGAGGGAAATATACCCCGTAATGTTCTTAAAAAGTCCGCAATAGATCAAATTAGAGACATCGACGACGATGAAGAATTAGTTAATTTTGTTGCTACAACATCAACTAAGAGCATTCGAGATGAGTATATCAATGAAGGTTACAAGAAAAAAATAACCTCGACGGAGAACTGGGCAAGAATAGTGTATTTAGCGAGTAAACATAGAGAAGCATTACCACATCGTGGTGATCTCGATTACGATAAATTCCTCGAGAAAGTTAAGAGTAGAACACCAAAAAAAGGAAAAGGATACCCTGTTGGTAAAGAATCCTACGGCGTTACCTGCCCTAATAGTGTTCTCAGTGATATATCACGGCTGGAAGTACTAATTGGAGGAAAACGAGCCGGAAATAACTCTACGGAAATAATCAATGAGGCCGCTGATATTTGCAAGCGGTTATTTGCAGGCGGTATTATGGACATTAATGCATATCGAACGCTCATAGACGAACTCGTGGATGATTAATTGGAAAACTGGTGTTTTTAATAAGGATGATCATACACTACAACCATGATAAACCAGTACTCGTCTACGTGGTAAACTCGCGATTGCCTGTTTACCGCGCGTACTATGGAGATGGTCTCGGTAGCACCATTGCGGGGTTATTTACAAGAATGGCTCCAAAAGTAGCGCCGTTAGCCAAACAATTAGGAATGAAGGCTATTGATGTTATTCGTGATAAGGGTATTAGTGCCATTGGAGATGTTGCCGGAAGGGCGTTTTCAGCCGCGCGGGACAAACTAATGTCATTGGTGAAATTCAGGAGAAAAAAACAGAAACCACCGGTAATGCCATCAACGACAGTGATGCCTGCAAATGTCAGTAAAGTAATAAATAACGCCGTGGAAGAAAAATTAGAGTCGTTGGCGACGACTTCGCCATCCGCCGATGCGGCAACCAACGCGCTCATGAACGCGATAGCGGGGAGTGGTTTAAATTCAAAGAATTTACGACGAAAAAATCGCAATTGAAAACATCAACATGATAAATAATAGAATGTTTGCGCGTACCGCTGATCCCGCGTTTGATATGGACGCCCCAGTACGCAGGGATGATTCTGTCCGTGATTATCAATATTATTCTTATTATGCAGCGCAACCTGACCTACGATCGCGAATTGAACTTCAAGTCCAAGATACCAGTAAATATTTTTTGCCGTGTGAAGCATTTATCGAAATCGAGGGAGAACTCGTGACAAATGCCGCCGATAATGCACCATACGCAGATGACCATCGTGTTCGAGTTGGCTTCGTCAACAACGGTATCATGGCGTTATTTGAGAGCGCCAGATATCTTATTGACGGGCGAGAAATTGAATCAATAGAACGCGAGGTTGATGTTGCAACGACGATAATTGGGTTGGCGAGATACTCGGATGATTATACAAGATCGGCGGGCCCATCTATAATGTTCGCAAAGGACTCCACCGATAACGCTGATCATATTCAGTACATTAACGTGCTGGTGGAAAGAGATACTTCAGTTCCTAATCAAGCTGAAGCAGCCAACCCAGACCGCAGAACAAGACCGGGTGCTGAGTTCAATATCATAAAAAGTACTAACGATAATTTTAATCTAGGGTTTGCAACACGAATAGGAATGTTGCAAGGACCACGCCGAAAGTTTTCATGCGCGATTCCACTCCATCACATATTTGGATTCTGCAGAAATGTTAGAAAAGTTGTCTATGGGGCTAAGCATACAATCGCGCTGACGCGAAGGGGCGATGATAACAATGCAATATGGCATGCTGCTGGCGTCGCTGCCGGTAAAGTCATTTTAACTAAAATGGCATTGTGGATGCCGGTGCTGACTCCATCAGTTACCACGGAAGCACGACTGTTAGCATTTATGGAACAGGGAGGGAAATCGTTGTTGAGTTGGCTAGCGGTAACAACTGATGCTAAAGAGGATAACGTCGCCGATACGTTTACATGGCACCTAGCATCAAAACAGGGTGTTTCAGCCCCGCGTCATATATTCATAGCGCTACAGAATAGGGAACGATTGGGTAATCAAGAACGCAGCCATATGATATTTGATCGATTAGGAGTCATGGAGGTTTCGCTGAGAATAAACGGACAACAGGAACCATCCGAGGATATACAGCTTAATTACGGTGACAACCATGTCGCACGTGTGTATCATCGATTGCTGTCATATATGGGTCGTGATCAAAACGTCGACACTGGTTTGCAAATATCACAACTTGATTTTAAAAACCTGTATCCGATTTATTACTTTTCGTTGGAACATCTTGATTTAACGAGACAATCCGTCGTTGATATACACTTCCGAGCTCGTATAGCCCCAGCTGGTGTTAATTACAGAGCGGTCGCTGTCATTCTCAGCGATAAATCAATGCTGCTAGAAGGTGTTGGTGGACGAATGAGAATCGTTGATGCGCCAGTGGAAAACATGTAATTGAAAGCACAAAACGCGTTTACAATAAAATGTCGTATAGTGTCGTCAATGTAGAGTTGACTGATGGTCAAGTCAAGAAATTACGATCAAAGTCGGCTAAACAATGCGGGATCACAATAACGCTGAAGCCGTCACAGATGGCGGGTGGTAATCATAAGATATCGTTGACGGCGCGTCAAATAAAACATTTCAATGATGCGATGAAGAATAAAAAGGGTGTTCAAATAGATTTTTCAGCCGCAGCAATTAAAAACATGGAAAAGACCGGTGGGATATTTCCGCTGTTAGCTGCGATTCCGGCATTGATTGCCGCGGCCGCACCAGCAGTGGCTAAGGCGGCGGCGTTAGGAGCCGTTGGTACCGCGGCGGGGATGGCATTGAAGAAGGCAACCGGGAAAGGCTACAAAAAAAAACGACCCGTGGCCGGAAAGGGTCTAAGACTACCGGGAACCCCGTATTCATGGTACTCGGGAAAGGGTCTAAGACTACCGGGAACCGTTTATTAACGCAAGAGTCTATGACTCCTGAGTCAATGACTCCCATGTCTAATTTTGATTTAATAGACGCCGCAAACGCGTTAGCGATAAAAAACTTCAGAGGTGTTTTTATGAGGGATCAATTACCGGCGGTACCAAGGAATATTGAAACCGGTATAATTAACCTCGATGGGTCCTCCGGAGCGGGAACTCATTGGGTTGCATACGCGATTGATCCGCGTGCAATCGTCTATTTTGATTCATACGGGTTAGCCCCGCCGAAAGAGTTCATGCGGTATATCCGGGCGTGTTCAGCCCGGGCGTGTTCAGCCCGGGTTTTTTATTCCACGCTGCCAACACAGCAATTGAGTGACCCGCCGATATGTGGCCGTGAGGTATTGAACGTACTCGCGGCGATTTCATCATCGCGAAAACCACCTCATATGGTTGTAAACGAATATACTAGTGGGGTCGTAGAGGCCCGGCGGGTTAATTAGAAACGCTGGTTTTTTTTACAATAACGATGATTGATATCTGGGGACGACCGGTTTCGGCGCTGAAAAAGCCCACGGAAACGCCCGCCACCGATGATATAAAAAAACTAATTGAGGATGAAATCGCTGATACGTTGAACTTAACCAGTGTTGACCCAGATGAAATAGTTGTATTTCAAGACCGCCAGGGTAAATTGAAATCCAGTAATGTGTCGCTGAATGACGTTTTAATACGACAGCGTGATGCCGCCGAGGGAACTATCGCGTTGTATACCGGCGACGGACGACTCAAACCGGGTGAATCCATCTTGACAATAAATGGAAAAATAAGTACACTTGGCGACAATTATATAACCATGTCAAATTCGTTAAAGGGTTTACGTGGTGAATTTAACTTTCATGGAGAACAGTTCAGGTCGATGATAACGCACGTCAGCGAAATGCGAGACATTGTCAACAGTTTTTTTCGGGGACCCCCGACGGCAGACGAACCAAATCTTGTAATAATAAAAAATGCTATTTCGGATCTTATGGAGATGTCGGCCAATTTACCCCCGTTGCGAAAAAATGTTAACAGGATCGATGACAACTTTGATAAATTCTTTGGTAAAAAAAATACCAAGCCGGATGAGATTACAATAACTATAAATGATATCACTGCGTATGGACAGGAAATAAAAACAATCAAAACTGATGTTGCAACAAACAAAAGGAGTGTAGACGCGCATGAACGGGAAATAGAAATAATCGGCGCTAATGTTGCAACGATCATAAATAATGTAGACTCGCATGGACGGAAAATAGAAACAATCAAAACTGATGTTACAACGATCATAAATAATATGGACGCGCATACACAGGAAATAGGAACAATCAAAACTGATATTGAAGCGAACAAAAAGAGTGTGGACGCGCATACACAGGAAATAGGAACAATCAAAACTGATGTCGAAGCGAACAAAAAAAATGTAGACGCGTATTGGCGGGGAATAGGATTAATCAAAACTGATGTTGCAGCGAACAAAAAAGGTATAGACGTGCATACATATGAAATAGGAACAATCAAACTTGATGTTGCAGCAAACAAAAAAAGTATGACCGAGAATACACGGGAAATAGAAACAATCAAAACTAATGTTGCAGCGAACAAGAATAATATAGACGCGCATTGGCAGGAAGTAGGAATAATCAGAACTGATGTTGAAGCGATTAAAGACGGGCTACCGAGAGTAGCAGAGCAATTTGAAAAAATAAAAATCCCTCATGAGAACATCATCAACACAGTATACACAATTCGGCATGGATCATTCGATTGGACTCCTACGAATAATACAGTAAATATTACCGCAACTGTTAAGGGTATTTATCGATTGACACTGATTTCAATGATGCAGTTTAATATATTATCGTCGAGTTCATCCGGGTTTAACAATACAATATCAACAATTATAGACAAGAACGCAACTGAAAAGTTTACAATTTATGCCGTTGATAGAAATCTAGCGGGGCAAACATTACATGGTATGTGGAATTTGTAGCGAATCTAAGTAATTAAAAACACTAGTTCTTTTAAAATAAAAATGACCACCAAGGAAATTGAATCAGAGGTATCACCGACGTCACATCAATATCGATTCGATACCGCAAAAGAATTCTCCGCGAACTTGAAAACGCTTTCCGAACAATACCGTGCAAGAATAAAAAAATACCGCCGAAAAATAACCGCCATCGACGCGGTCGTGTACTCGGTGTCGGGTATAGTGGCCGGTACCGGTGTTATTTTATCCACGGTGACCACGATAGCCCCGATCGCTGTTCCAATCGCCGTCTCCGCGATGACAACAGTTGCTGGAGTCGCCAACGCAATCACTAGGAAGATATCATCGTGTTTTCAGAAAAAACTCAACGAGTATACAGTAAAACATCAAATAGTATCCGACGCGTACTCAAAATTATCCGGGTTGATCTCGTTATCGATTGATAATTTGTTCGTATCCGATGTTGAATTCTCCACGATGCTCCAGTTGTATAGCTCCGCGATGTCAAAAATCGAGGATTTTCAACTGGAAGCCGGAACCACCTGGTTGTTGAAATTAAACACTAAAGACAACGAATAATAATAATGTCGCTGAACCCCGAAGGGTTTCAATTACTTCAGCGGATCGCGGAGAACACCACTCCGGTACAAACAAATATGATATCAATAACGTCAACGAAACCCGAATTCAGTGTAAACTTCCCATCGCCGGTTCCAGTGAAGGAAATAGCGCTGGCAAAATTGCGAGTATATCACAGTTGGCCTAATATCCGAGCGGACGCATTTAACGGACAAAAACCTAATAACTCGCTGGTTTTTGCACGGACAAATAAACCCGATGGGACCCCAGACTGGGAGGAGGTTACAATACCAACTGGGTCATACCAAATAGAACAAATCAATAAAGAATTTCAACGCAGAATAAAATCGATCACAGGAAAAGAATCAAAAATCGCTATTACGGTTCATGAACCGACGTTATCGTCGACGATTGAAATAAGCACACCGGGGTATATGGTTGATATTTATAACAGTTCAATAAGAACCATACTAGGATGGCCTGAGAATCCACCTCATAAAACCCCCGCGGACAAGCAATCGTATCATGAGATTAATCCCAATTATCAAAATAAATTGTATAATATGAAAAACGCGTTATTACCCAGTATATTTGCATTTCAAGACAGGAATAACATGCAATGGTATTTTCAGCATGGGGAAACTCCTAAATTGCACACCACATTCGTAATTAGTTTAAAGAATATCACTGATATGTTTGCCGAAATTAATCATTATTACCAATTACAACTAGAACAGCTACGAGAGACAAAAGCACAAAAACACGTTGAGGTGTTAAATCAACTTATATCAGACATGGAATATATCAATGAACGAATCGTTAAAGTAATATCCGATAGCAGCGATGATAATAAACAAAAATTCCTAACCGAGTATAATATCACAGAAGCCGATTTACCTGATTTCAAGTTTCCAGGATACAACGCGCCAGAACTAAGAAAGTCTCTTAATGATTTTATCAGTTCATCAACTCATATCCTCAGACACGATAACGGAGATGATGGTAGGCATATTGCTCCATACAACGTAAATATCGCATCGGTGATAGCAATTAATCTAGTGTGTGATGCTATCGAAGGGAGTTACCAGGTGGATACCAAGCAATCAAATCAAGCTCAACAGGGGTATATCCTTTATTCATTTTCACCAACAGCCCCTCCGGGATTTTTAATCGTTGAGAGTCCGATTAATCCGGTCTATATGCGATGCCATGATCGGTTTTTAACGAGAATTAATTTTAGACTTACCGATCAGTCAAATAACCTAATTGATCTACAAGAGGAGGAGTTAGTGATAACTCTGTTTGTAAGATCATAAAGACTTTCATTGTAAACAACTCCTTAGCAGCAGGAGGGGCGATGACATCGACGCGGTCGTCGATGTGCTTACCGGACGCTGACGACGCTGGGGATCGACGCGCAGAAGGTGTTAATTAAACCAAATGACGATTGGACGATCCCCAACGACGTCGTCGTTTTTTTTTTACCAGGCGCTGACGACACTAGATCGTTGAGTTGCAGAAAGTATTAATTAAGCAAAATAACGATTGGACAAAATGTCCGATTCGCCCCCCCTGCTGCTAGTTACAGTTTGGTAATTTCTGTTCAATCCTATCCATGTAAAGATTATTCTGGCTTTCAGTTGCATAGAACACACGTTTACCAAGAGCAATTCATTTGTTCTAAAACAACTAGGCATTAGTTTGACCTACAAAACCCTTCTTGAGAAATTTTCAAGTTGTGACGTATCGAAGCAATATATATATATATATATATATATATATATATATATATATATATATGTATGTATGTGTGTGTGTATCTGTGTGTGTCTCTGTGCCTGTGTGTGTTGACACAAAATCAATATTAAGGTATTAGACACCTTTAATTCAGCCCAAACATAGATATAAACTTCTGTATTGCTTAATGTTTGTTGTAATATATAAAGAATTAATTGCTGGGCCCCATGTGATTGTGTCTTCTACTTCACAAATGCCTGTATCCACAACGTATTTCCATGAACTTTAGGGGATGAATATATATATATATATATATATATATATATATATATATATGTGTGTGTGTGTGTGTGTGTGTGTGTGTGTGTATATATATATATATATATATATATATATATATATATATATATATATATATATATATATATTGAAACTTCGATTTTCCAAGTTCAGGTTCCCAATTTCATATGTATTAACTGGTGCGGACTACTGCTGTTTCCTGGAAATGTGTACTGACCTCATTTCACGTGCTTCTATAATTAAAACTAATTTGCCTATTGCGAGGGCAAGATCTAACAGAGTAAAATAAAGTATATATGGACACAGCAAAATATAATCGAATAAAATTCGAAACTTGTTGCTGCTACAGCCAGTTAGGTTTTCTAGGTTATTACTGAATGCTTGCTGCATGTAATAATATATCAAGTTAATCAGGATTAAATAACCAAAAGCTACACGAATATCCATGACCAAATATTTCTCAGCCAGTGCTGAAAGGTAGCAACCTATCGACTCAAGTGTTAAGATAATCAGTTTGAACTAAGTCTACCTGAACAAAGCCATGTGACACTAAGTAAATCAAGCTTTTACAAAATGTGTTACACATACAAACGAATGCCCGATTACCGGATTAACTTAATTTAGATACTTTCATTTACCGCTCTACGTTTTGACCAGAATCTGATCATCCCGATTATGCTGATGCAATCCACGTCCCTAATGAGTCCTGATTATGTGAGGTCGATGTACACATACTCTCTCTCTCTCGATCGATAGATCGATCGATATCTCGATAGATATATAGATATCTCGATAGATAGATAGATAGATAGACAGATAGATAGATAGATAGATATATAGATAGTTGCATGCCTGCCTGCCTGCATGCATGCATGCACGCACGCATACATACATACATACATACCTGGTTCACTCCTAAGAGATTGTCGTTCCCTATGCAATATTATTTAATATCCGTTGTCATTACAGGCGGTACCATCGACATTATTGCACATGAAGTAATGAGTGACGGATCACTTAGTGAAATATACCGATCAAACGGTGGTGCCTGGGGTGGTACAGAAGTTGACAAGGCATACTTTGGTTTCCTTAATGATTTCTTTGGAAGATCAGTATACGAGATTTTTAAGCAGAAACATATGGATGACTATCTTTACCTTTGTCGGGACTTTGAACAGAAGAAGAGAACAATTAAACCACAAAGCCCTTCGAAAGTAATAATCCGTGTACCTGGCTCATTAAATGAACTTTTTGAAAAGCAAAATGAACAAAACCTAGCAGCATCCATAAAATCAAGGGGCAAATGGTCTAAAACTGTAGACCTTGTGTCTGACAAGATGAGACTGGATGCAGATATTATGAAGGGATTCTTTGCCGACGTGTTGCAGAAAACAAGAGACCATCTCCAGTTATTATTCAGCGGCGACTCGTTGAAGGATGTAAACATAATTATGATGGTTGGTGGATTCTCAGATTCGAAACTGTTGCAGGAAATGGTACGAAATCTGTTTCCAGAGAAGAAGGTCATTGTACCGACACAGGCCGGTCTTGCTGTTCTTAAAGGAGCCGTGTTGTTTGGCCATGACCCAGCAGTGATCGGACACAGGGTATGTAGATATAGCTATGGCGTCAAAACATCTGTGAAGTTTGTCAAGAGCGAACACAGAGAAGACAAGAGAAAGACTGTGGGAAATGAAGATCTTTGTGTGGACAAATTTGATATCCACGTTCACAAGGGTCAAAGTGTAAAACTCAATGCAGAACAAACCCCGATGGTATATAAACCTCAAAGGCCCGGGCAAAAGAATATCAGTTTCGAGTTTTATTCCTCGAATGAGTGTAATCCCATGTATGTAACGGATGAAGGATGTAGTAAACTGGGAAAAATCACAGTGGATGTCCTGGAGGATTCAAGGATGGAAAATGCAGTAGAAGTCAGCTTCAAGTTTGGTGGGACAGAAATCCAAGTGGAAGCCAGAGACAAGAAAACAGGGAAAGCAACAAAGACGAAGATTGATTTCATTTAATAGACTGGTTTGGATGTACATTTAATTTTAAACATTTATAGTGAAATATGTGGGTATGTTTAAAGATGTGATATGTACAACTGAATAATGCAGTCATATATAGTATCACTCCCTGAACAAATTAAACCAATGGTAGTGTTCTTTAATGTGTGGGGGTCAATTGCTTTTCATTATTTACATTGTTAGCATATGGAAATAAACAACAGATAGAAATGAATAATTTTCATTTGATACAATTTAACCACTTCAAAGGGCTATCAGAAAATAGTTTAAGTTTTGATAAATAATTAGTCATTACTTTTTATATAAATATACAGGAATGCATATACATGTGCTTGTATATAGAATGACAGGAACGCCAAGCTGTCTCAATTGTTATAGTTGATACTACATTATATGATGTGGACTCCTGAGTGTATAGTTTTTAGTTTTTATAATATGCTGTACGTTGCTTTGCTAAATGAAACACTTTAAAGTGTATAATGTGCTGTTGCTATTATATTTGATGTGCATTTCTTATGTTATCGTGGATGTTGTTATTATACCATAAAGTTGCTTTATATTTATTAATACTGAATTTGTTATTACATGATGTGGCTAAATGGCAATTTTGTATAGAGCACAAGATTGATAATATGGTGAGGATGCTATGCATTTTACATTATATGATCTTATAACGTTTTACCGTAAGGATCAGATTCAAAATGCTTTCAGGAATGGGAATTTTTTAGTGATGCCCAATCAAATCATTTGTAACGAGTACACGTGAAACACGAGTGTAACAGTGTGCCACCATTAACCGCATTGACTTTTCAATATAATAATAATAATGAGGACTTTGTATAGCGCCTAATCTTAAGAAGCTCTAAGCGCTTTACAACATTAGACAACACCTATAAGACAAAAAAGAAACATATAATAATTTTATTACAAAAACAAACACCATGAAATTAGAGAAAACATTAAAAAATAAAAAACATTATGGTAGTAAAGGTAATTATCAGCAAACATGGGTATGTTTTAATGAGATAAAAAGACTAATCGCATGATTTGGGATAATTTCAATTCCTAGATGCGAAAGTTTACCATACATAAATACGCGACTGCTGTGCGGATTAAACAATGGTATTGCAGGGCGTCTTTCCAGATTCGATACACATCTATCGTACACAAACTATTTCCCACGTAATGTACACGACAGCCATATGGATAGCTTCAAGGAAATCAGTATTACAGTTATCAAAGCCAAATAGTTGCATATCTTAATATGTACACTGTCAGTAACAAAGTAAAATGTATGACCATGTAATTGTATGATGCTATTTTGGAAACATATTAGACAGATTCCAGTGAATGCTATTAACGGTGATTATAAGCTTTGAGAATTATCTTCCGCTCAGTAAGAAAGAGCTATTTGCATGTATATCAAAAGGTAATAAACCTAAGGATAATATCTCAAATATAATATCTCAAATATAAAATCATGTCATTTCTAAATGTTGTTGTTGTTGTTGTTGTAGGGTTTAACGCCATTTTTCAGCACACGATAGGCTATACATGGCGGCCAGTATTAATGGTGGAGGAAGAACCCGGGAAATCCCCGGAAAGAACCACCGACCCACGAGAAGCTACTGGCAAGCTTTCTCACATACCCACATTGGCCGAATCCGAAACTCGAACCCACACAGACAGAGGTGAGATGGCAGTGATCCGTAACGAAGAGCGCTTTAGACCACTCGGCCACATTTCTAAATGTATTTTCCTATTTTTTTTATTTCATTAGCTCCTGTATTTCATCTCACAGTGTCACACAATCATTGTTTAGAAAATTGCTACATTGCTTGTCTTATTGAACAGTGGATACAATCCTAATATAAATGTCAATGTATCCTATATATGTGTCATATTCTTCATGTCTATAAAACTATGAGTAGCACTGAAAATGTGCATACAACATCGACTGATATACAACAAAATGTTTGATTTAAAAGGCCGATTTAGCTGCAGCGGCTCGCTCTGTTGCTTCCTTGTGATTTGTAATCTCTGCGAAGATGTTTAAAATATGCTTGTTCTAATAACAGGAACTTCGGATCCACTGATCCGATGATTTGCAAACAACGACAACAACAAGCACAAAATCTACTACTACTACTACTAACTACTACTACTACTACTACTAATAATAATAATAATAATGATTATAAACAACTTCATTGTAGATATACGCCACTGATTAATTGACATATACCACGCAGTTTATTTAAACCTAATGCTAATTAGTGTGAAAACTGGTTTCAATTTCAACCTGTCCATGGAACTTGTATGACTATATTGTTTAGTAAGTCATATAAGAACAAAATAACTAGACAAACAGGTAAAACCCGCTACAATATTTTCCCGAGGAAGGTATAAAAACGCCTATGTGATTTTATGTACTCAGCGGTACTCACAAACAACCCAAAGTGATCAGGGATAGCTGTAATGTATTTGCGGTATTTAACGGAGTTGATAAGTATACGATATGACATATTTATCATACTTGGTGTAGCGATGACATGGATTTTAATCGGTTTAAAGAATATTTAAGTAGCGTGGAGTCAATCCTGTATGGGTTTATATCAATAAACTAGCATGATCCGCGGGCGCGATGTCGAATTGGTTTTGATTTTTTAAAAATAATTGATAGCAGCAACGAGGGCGAAGTCTCATACTCGGCACCCAGTCACCGCGATCCCATTTTTGCGATATTTTTGCGATTTTCATGAAGGCTTTTTTTTACGATTCGAGGGTGAGTCAATTAGAGGCTGTTCGCCCTCTCTGCTGCTGCATGCTTCATTAGGGCATAACGTATATGTTTTCACCAAAGGCTAGCAATTGTGGTCTATGAAACAGTAATACCTATATACTCCACGGCATGACTGTCTTTCTCCATGTCCTTAGAAGCCATTACAGAACAAAACACCACGTGACAGAGATTTTTGCTACCTACACTACTGAATTTGGTCACCGTCAGCCTATATCACCATATCCTCATAAAGGAGCATTAGCAGCAGGAATGGTGAACAGACCACTTTTAGAGCAATTCATTGCGAAAATAAAGCTTTCTACAAAAATGACACACAAGAGTCAATAACACTAAACCGATGCTTCTAACCAGGTTAGCGTATATTTGTTTTTTTTTCTTCTTCCATTGACGCTTGTGTATTAAATGTTTATGCGTCTTCGTTTACCGACTCGACATTCACTGTTGCTCACCACCCTCCCTGCTACTATGTGGCTTGACAGAGACAAGGGTATAAAGAAATTATCGGTCAGGTGGTGTAATAAAATCGTTTTTATATCAATAATAATGAGCGATCCTCGATAACCATGGAAACTCGCATAGCAAAATTAGCTCGACAGCGACTAGAGACAATTAAAAACAATATTTTCCAGTCCGTGATTATGTCAAACAAAACTTACAGGAGTGTCAGGAGTCTCAGGTGGAATTTACAGAATGTGCAGAACAGTTCATTAAACTAGTTACAACGGCTACCGAAGGTCTTCTTCCCACTTTGGAGCAAACCACTAAAGCAAATGGAAAAATAGCAAAAAAAAAACTAAACAAACAAAAAATATTCTAAGACGATTTCCAGTTGAATTAGCTGCTGCTCAACCAGTGCAAGAAATACTTGAAGGTACTGACCAAGCTCGGTCTGAAAAAGGTGATATAAAGTATCTTATATCAGTATCAGAACCAGAGCGAGAACAAGCAAGAGAGAAAACTGAAGTGAATGATAACTTTACCGAAAAGAGTACTGCTTACATAAAACAACTTGACAGCGTGAAAAAATTATCTGCGTTTGCAGTGCGTAGTTTTGATAATAGAGAAAATGTTTTAAAACCCTAGTACGCTGATAAAGTTTTAAGTCGTTGTTGTTGTGGGGTTTAACGCCATTTTTCAGCACACGATAGGCTATGCATGGCGGCCAGTATTAATGGTGGAGGAAGAACCCGGGAAAACCCCGGGAAGAACCACCGACCCACGAGAAGCTACTGGCATGCTTTCTCACATATCCATATTTGCCGAATCCTGGACTCGAACCCACACAGACAGAGGTGAGATGGCAGTGATCCGTAACGGAGAGCGCTTTAGACCACTCGGCCACTCGGGGCCCCGTTTTAAGTCGTGATAAATGGTATAAATGGATAGTTCGCATAAGCTGCGGCGCTGATCAGGCCCGAAATAGTTCTACAATATAAATTCCATTTATAAAAAGGAATAGATGACTATCATGAATATTTACAACAATTACAAAAATAACAATCACGAAAGCATCAATAATAAAAACAACAATCACAAAAACATCAATCACAGCAACCAGTCATAAATGCAGATAAAGCAACAAGTGATGTAGAAGAAGAATGGCAGGATGTAAGTTCTACCCCCCGGTGCCACTCGAAGCGATATTGCCACTCCTGTTACAGGTACCAAGGGAAGTGGTCATATTACCTTAGGCCCCAGCAATGTCCTTACTGATGTTTATTGACGAGAAATTTAATTGGTGGGAGACGAGCCGACAATATTTCCCCAGATATCACTAATGAAGCAGCCGCTATTTGTCAGAGATTATGTACAGGCGGTATCATGCACATTAATGTGTATGGATCCCTCATTGATGAAATCGTTGATGATTACAGTAGTGATTGATGCAATTAGATCAGTGACAAGAAAATAAGATGATCATACATAATTCTTAATGTAGACTTGCAATGGTCAGGGTGACACATTCATGATTACCAACAAATAATGCGATCTACGGAGATGACTCGCTGATGATGTCCAAGATCTATTCAGACGGATAGTCCCAAAAGCAACACCGATTGAAAAGCAGCTGGAATAAAAACTATTGAAATTGTTCGAGATAATACTATTGGTGATGTTGCTAGTAAAGCATTCTCAGCAATCAATGATAGACCAGCACGATTAATACAAAAACCACCAGCTGTCCGACCTCAGCCAGTAAAATTGCCCAGCACCGAAGTTATGCCTGCAAATGTCAGTAAAATAATAAAGCAATCTGTAAGTCGTCGACTACCAGAGCTGGCTGGTGTACACCTGTCAGAAAAGAACAAAATATAACTGCTAGTCTGAATGCAGGACGTGGTCTTCGTGTTAGACTATAACATATATAAATAATGTTTAAACGTGTATCTGATCCGGCATTTGACATAGATGCGCCAATTCTAGAAGATGAGTTTGTACGTCTTATGTTGCGTGTTTAGTCTCAACTAAACAGTCAGAAAAAAAAAGTGAAAACAACAGGCTTTGTAAAATTTAACAAAAAATTTATTTCCCTGGTAAAACAATGTAAAAAACGAACTTACGCGTTTTAAGAATCAAATCCAAATATACCCCAATAATAATCAACGAATTAAATTTTAGAAGTTATAGTAATGAAATTTTCTACTAAACTTGAGTTCGAGTCCCGACGAAAAATCCAAAATGGAAGGCGATGAGGTATAATATAGTTAGTAGAGTGATGGTGTGTCTACAGCCCTTTGTTATCATACAGATAATAATATTCCAGTAATTGATTTCCAAATAAAATTTAAATAAATGTCCTTGTAAAAGAATTCTTTATGAACACTCAAATAGTTCCAGGAAAAATAATTAATAATAATAAGCTGGTCACAAACAAACACTTTTCAATGACGACGGAAACGTCAAACTGACTAAATTATCTATAGACAAAGGTTGTATAGTAACTAAAGACTCAAAACCGATTCCTGAATTAGGGTCAGCCCTCCGGTAAAACCAGAATTTCTAGAACGTTGTAGAAGCTATTTACGTCTAAAGTCACGTAGTCCTAGTCAGCCACGATTTTATTATTATCAATCAAAAATTAAGAAAGAAATTTTAAAAAAAGAAGTTATTTACTTGTTTCTCAATCAAGGTCAGGAACTAGGTCAGCATTAGTTGTTTACAACTAAACGGTCAGGTCAAACTAATTTCTGGAGAATATCAAATTCCAGTAAACAAAATTACCTTACTTTAACATGTATACTTTTTTAAAGAAAACTTATAGACAATTAAATTAAATCAAATATAAATTAAATCAAAAATATATAAGAGTACTGGGTTACCAATTTTATTTGTATGATGCACAAAAGCCAAAATCAGCGTGGATGAATTGATATGCAAGTTCATGACACAAGTATATATTTTCACCCGCTGAAGTATTTATTGAAGTAGAAGGTAAAATTTTAAAAGCAGATGATGCTCAATATGGAAATGATTTTAGAGTTGGGTTTGTTAATAGTGGCATTATGGCGTTGTTCAACAGTGCCACGTATAGCATTGATGGAAGAAACAACGAATCAGTTGCGTTACTCGAACTAAATAACCGACCCGTATTTCTGCAAGGTAAAACACCAAGCCAAACATTATTCATAAACGCGTTGGTGGATTCCAATGTAGTGGTTACATGATTATGAAACGGATGTAATATAGTATGCGACCTGCTTACTGAAACATTTGATTTTGGGTTAAAGTCACATGCAAGTATTTCTGGAAGTAAATGGACAGAAGCAACGAAAAACATCTAATACTGCTGTGGATGAAAACTCTGTAATACGTCTAATGTCAATGAGGTCACCACTTCCCATATAAGTACTGTTTGTAAAGACCTATCTAAATGGATACCAAGCCTAACCATAAATATGTATTATGTTCATCATTAGAGATAAAATTAATAGAGGAATGCCCTGATAAACACCAAATATCGCTTGGATTATGACATGTAATCGAGTTGAAGAAAACAATCAGGTTACAGCATTGTGGAACGTAGTGTGTGTATGCGCTTACTTAGATACAAAACCAGTCGTTATGGATATATCGCCAAAGCGAGTGAACATGGCAATTAAAGTTACCAATGTTCAGAAAGAAGGGACGATATATGCAGATGTAAATTGGTCGGCAACAGACCAGGCGGATCAGTATCAAGTTTCTTACCTGTACAATCCAAATGCAACTATTCTTAAATGTACAATCCAAATGAAACTATTGTACTAAAGCCAATAGCAGTAAATGAGTGCAAACTGACCAGCCTCAGATGGAATTCAACTTATACTATTAAAGTGACTGCACAGCTGAAAGATGGACAGACCGTTTATGATGAACAAAGTTTCAAGAGAGACCGGAAAGTGAAATGCAAATATTGTAGATAGCAAGAAATCAACATGTCCTTCTTCCATTCGTTGATGTTTAAGTAACTGTTCACACAAAATGATTGATGTGGAGTAAACTTAGAAATACAAAAAATATTCATATCAATCTTAGGTGTGAATTGTTTGCAAAGAAGTTTTAAACAGTATCGTTAAATGAGTAAGCCTTTTGAACAAAGCTATGAATGTGATGCACTTTTTTAATCAAAATCTGTGACAGTTTAATCCATGGTACGCTTTCCGAAACGCTGTCGCCATTACAATAATATGGATCTTATGGTGGCGTGAATGTAGAAACATATTTATTATGTTTTAACTCACATTTATCTAGGGTTAAATGAGCTTATGATATGACACTGAATCCATCTTGAGTAATTCAACAATTGTTATTTAAATTTATCAAAGCTGGTCTTACCATGTTTGTACAGATTATGCAAATGGAAATCTGATATGATGGTCTGAACACTTAAATTATGCCAATGAATAGTGTCGGGATTGCTAAAAATATAAAAACATTTCTCCATTTCTCAATTCTGTGCTTACCGAAATTGCGGATTATTTGGTTTTAATAGTGATGCGTAGAGATCTCTCTCTCTCAGTTGGGCTTTTCTCTTTGCAGTGGAAAGTGTCTGTTGTGGCAGTTTGGAGTTTTATGGTAATTATTATTCAAATTGTTTGGATTTTAAAAGAATAATTCTTTTTCCTAGAACTATTCCAGTGTTCACGCAAAACTCTTGGACAAAGGCATGTATTTAAATTTAATTCGGAATTCAAATACCGGAATATTGTTTTATGTAGTTCACAAAGGAACGAACACATCAACTCTACACTGACTACAGTGTACGTCATCACCTTCCATTTTGGATTTTTTGTCGGGACTCGAACTTTAGTTCATTAGAACATTTCATTACAAGGACTTAAAATAATTAAATCGTGGGTGTTTTTTTTTGGGGGGGGGGGGCTTACTTTTGGATTTGATTCTTAAACCCATGAGTTATTATTTTTTCAATTTTTACAGTGTTTTTCCAGGTAAATAAATTATTTGAAAAATATTTCAATGCTTTCTGTTTTCATTCTCTTTTGTTACTGTCTATTAGAGCCTAAACACATAACATAAGAATTAAAATTTACGTGTCTGCAATCAAACGCTGTTAATTAAATTGCTCGAGTATTTCGTTAATATGGTTTTAAAGGCTGCAAGCAAACACCCTTACATACATATCGAATAAAATGCCGGTATTTTTCTGTTCATGACTATTAAAATATCAATTTGTATAACACAAATATCTGAGTAATCAATTTGTATTACACGATACCTGAATAATCGTGTGGACGTACGTCTGGAAATCCAATGACCACTCTCCACAATTGTTCAATAAATTCACACAGGTCTTAGATTATCACAAGAATGTTATGTGTGCACTAGACCCCTTAGCTATGTAGGCTGATTAACCATTTCGTTTAATTGCTTTCCAACATTACAAATGTAACAAATTACTAACATATTTGAGGCAAGTTTTGGGATACGGTTTTTATTGCAGTCTTTTGCTATTCGTACACAATATAATTGATGGTAAGTACTATGCTGCACCATAAATTAATAATAACTACGAGGCTTGTCTCGAGAGAAAAGATTTTTTATTTAAGAATTGTTATATGCCTGAAACTATCAATGTTAAATAACTAGATAAACATGCGCTTCAGTGTTAAAAGTGAGTAACATTTCAACATCAATAATGAGCTAAACAATATAGCACGTATATATATATATATATATATATATATATATATATATATATATATATATATATATATATATATATCATTAACTCTTGGTACATAACTGTATATTGTGAAATATTATGTTGAGCAGCAAGATCTGTCACCTGGGGCATATTGCGACATATAGTTGTAACAGATTCTTGAAGGTGTATATAAAAAGCGCACTGAGCATTCAAAGTGTTTCATATTTGTGATTCATTCTTATTTCTGATTCTTATTTCATATAGTAAAATTAATCTGCATATGGGTTTAATGTTGTGTTTAGATAATTGGAGAGAAAACATTTGTTAAGATTATTCATTGGAATTACATAGTGCTCATTGGACTTATAAAATATTTAAACGAGTTCTGGAACATGCTATTTTGATACAGGAGGATTGTTTGTAGACATGTACACTCATGGATTTGAAACTCATTCGGAAGATTCGATTAATTTGGGCTTGAATGGAACTTTTTGTAGGTTTATTTTGGATTCAAATCATAATCCTGTAATTTCGTCTTTCCTTTTAGTATTATAACTGATAATTAAAATAAGTCTTAACTTTTAGAAAAAGGCTTGATTTTGGTCTTGTCTTTTACTTAGTTTATGACCATAGAGACGTAACAATGCTATTTCCAGAAGTAAACACTGGTATTCAAATATCTAGCATCAACTATATATATATATATATATATATATATATGTGTGTGTGTGTGTGTGTGTGTGTGTATGTATATCGTTGAACAGATCATGGAACATAGTATAACAAAACCGTTGGACAACTCGTACAACATTGAACGCCACAGTTAAGAAAATTAATTTAAACATATCGTTACGAATATCCGAAAACTAAAGCAACGTTTAGCAACGAGGACCCAACTGCTAACAAACAAAATCATAAATGCAACAGTATCTCTGGGATAAAATATTTCGTATTCTGCAATGACACAAATATTCTCACGACATTTCCTATTGTTAGCTCCATTTTTGCTAACATCTAAACAGCAAGTGGGTGAGTTTATCTTAATGGGTTTAAGTGGTTAAAAATGCAATATATCCAGCATGTGGGTGAGTTTATCTCAATGGGTTTAAGTGGTTAAAAATGCAATATATCCAGCAAGTGGGTGAGTTTATCTCAATGGGTTTAAGTGGTTAAAAATGCAATATATCCAGCACAATGAGCGCATGATAAGCTTCAGTCTTAAATAAATAAGCAGAATATCAGAATTGCATTAGTAAAAAAAACTTTCACAGAACCGGCAGAAAAAAAACATGATGAAAACGTCAAGAAACTGAAGCAAGAAGAAAACAGAATCCACTGACCTTGTTTCCTTTCTTTCGTTTTCTTCATATCAACATTTCTAGTTTTGGAAAGTTTCTATTAAACTTTTGGACTTCGCATAACATACATGCTAGTCGTCAGACCATTATAAATCCAACTATATCTGTTTTAAGAGCTAAACTGTGAGTGAAAACCTCATTTGATCACGGTCAGTATTTAGTTTTGAGCCTACAACAGTTATATACATCACAACAATGCAGTCTGATTGCAGTATTAATACATTCAAACAGACGAACACAACCCTGATCTATCCAGTCTTTTGACCAAAACTTGGTTGCAAGCAACACATCATACATATATTTACTGTTAATGCAAGACATATACCGTGACAGTGGATGATTATTTGAGTCGTCTCTAGGGGCAATGATGCACACTAGAGATGAATAGGTAATCAAGAATGAATTCCTGCTCAGTAGATAATCAAACGTGTCAGCTTGAATTAGAGCTATAGATAATGTATTAAATAATACAAACAATAATTACCTTTAAAAGAAAAGTAATTTTTCATTCGCCGGGAGTTGACAATAAATCATAAACGTGAGTTTTAACTGCTGGAACGTCAAGGTCTGATCAAGTATGTACGTTATTATCTTGTATAAAAATAAGAATTTGGTTTCAAACTATAATGCTACTTAGTTATTCATACATGGTCTTCATAATATAATAGTATATGACTTTGTTAAATTTTTCACCAAGGTTTAATCAAAAGAAATAAAATAACGCTACTATTAATTGTTCACCTAAATCATATGAGAATATAAAGATCAAGCTATAGCCGTCAGCAGCAATTGCATAATACGTAGGGTATTGTTTGTTTCATGAACAGTTTAAGACGCATGGGTGTAATCAGTAATAAGTACGCGGTGGGTGGAATTAAAATCAGAGGATTGCTTTACTGATCTAAGCTTGACCGCAAATTAAAGATGCTAAGACAGCCTGCGACAAAATAAAGTGTCTTCATGGAAATAAAAGACATCTAAAACTATTAAGCAAACAAAAATAAAATCTGTTATCATTAGCGCCGTCGCCACCGTAAAAAAATCAAACTGATACTTAAAAAAGTGATGTCTTACTGGCGAAGGCTGTCCATGAATTAGAAACTCGAAACATTCCATACAATCTATTACACGTCAATATACTGCCAATACTGTTATTATGAGATTGAATATTATTTATCTTTACGATAGCTTCACATATATGTTGGCAGAATGTAAATGTACGTTTATTACAGGCACAAACGTCAATTTAAAAAAGAATATATAATTTTACTTCAGGGTTAATTTTGATAATCTCATAAAGAACATTGTGGTATAAAAGTGCATTAATATTTTCAATCACAGCATACCAACACCCATACAATTGCCCTTTAGGACCGAAATCTGACGCATAATGTTAATATGGCTTACATTTCCTAATGCTTCATTGTCTTAGTTGTTAAACTCAGAATGAAACCTAACACTCAAATTATTATCCTTAATATTTTTTGGAAACAACTAACCGTGTTTAAGTTATAAAAGGCCTGCAAATGAATCTAGTTCCCATGCTGGGTTGTCTGGATAGGTAAACTATAAGCGAAACTTGTACACGTTAGAAAAACATGAACATTATTTTAATCATTTCGTTTCACTGGCCAAAATTTACTTGTATACACTTATATAATAAGATTCAAGATACTTTCTTTCATAAAACATGAACCGAAATCACATAAATGTCAAGCTAAACTTTGAACAGTTTGGCATTAATTTAAAAACTAATAAAGGAGCAAAATGAATCAACAATAAAACATTCGATTTATCAATGCATTCCTGATATGGATTGCCCGTCTACATCTACATAACAATACATTTAGAACTTGTTAGTGTGCGGATTCTCCTTTGCGCGTGGTCTAGGAATTGCCATGGAGTCATCATATATTTGAGAAGCATCTCTGCCAGTATTTATACTATGTGGCGTTAGGTTTTGGGGTTCTTCTCTCTTGTTAGCGTCGATAATATGGACTGCACCATTTTCATACGAGACCTGCGCGTATTCATTGTCTGGCTCGGGACCAAATGTTGCATTCATCACTTCCTCTTGCATTCTTTTAGGAGCAAAGGCCGAGCTACGTTTTCTTCTGTAAAGCGCAAAAACATGATTTAACATATGTATCGTATGATATGCTTTTAAAATTGGATAGCTTTAAAAATAGATTGTGCATATATATGACAATCAATGATTACGTAAATATGTTGGTGGGCATTTGTCATAAGAAATCAACAAGCTGCTAAATTCTTTTTGTTCTTTTGGCACTTGTCGATTAAATGGACATTCCAAAGAATATATTAAATGCTAACAACCTTACCATAACTAGAAATAAGTCAAAACAATAAAATTTAGTCAACGATGTCAGTTTGCTGTCGACTATTTTCACACTTCATTTTCACTAGTTTTTTATTTTTTATTTAAAAGTTTTCTTAAGACCAAAATTAGATTCTAAAAGTATTTAAAAAGCGACGAAGGATGAAATTGAAATTGGTTTAATATCATATATACGTATTCAACTTATGGTCACATTTCAATATGTATAAAAAATATCTTACCACGTATGTTAACAACTTATCATTTCAAACTTTCATTTAGGACATTCAATATCAGCCAATAGTATTGCTTCTTTCTAGTATTATTGTTATAATTTACGACAAGTTTGGATACATACTTATTTACTGCGATAGTAGCGATATGCAATTGCTCAAAACCACAAATAACCAAGCCACTCTACGTACCTTTTGAGAATAAAGAATATGGTGACCACAATGATGACAATAACAATAGTTACTCCAATGCCGACCCCAGAACCTAATGCCGCCTGGTTAACTTCCCTCTTACTCTCTAACAACATTGCTGGAGATGCTGAATGCGAAAGGTAAAACTTCCGTTGAAAATGTTTTAGATGAAGACGCACATTATTTTGTATGTACACTTTATAAAATACAAATCCATCTCACCAGTTAAAAGAAACAGTCAATTCATTTGCTGAGGTTAATAATTTCGTCGTTTTCAACCAATGTTGCAAAATATATATGTTGTCTGTCTTAATCATTGCAGAAGAACGTCAAGTGAGTCAGACAATGCAATAATACATTCAGTGCATACATTTAGAAAATGAAAACTATTGGTCATGAGATATTTCATGATAGCAGTGGAATCCACGGTAATGTCTTTCTAATCGTGTATCATAACATATCACGAGATGTTAGTAACGTCCATGATAATTCTTACCATAACCGGACAAAAACTTTACAACTCGTGTACAAAATTTCAGCTTTTTCAAAGGCTACAAATAATAAAAATGCCAGAATAAAACTACGTAGAAACATTACCGGTACATAATGGCTCTGCAGCCCAGCCTTCACGCTGACAGTATAGACTGCGTCCAGGCGGTTCTTTGGCAAACCCGATGTTACACTCAAATTCACATTGAGTCCCGACAGCCCTGGTACACTCATGTCCATCATTCCCCGTAAGAAGAACTCCGTTTGGAATCTCATTCGGACAAAGGATTTCTGGAAAAGAATATACGAGTCTCCATAAAAAAATCTCTTTTTTTTGGTTTGTGTAATTAAATTCATATAGTTTTACACTGGATTTCTCATAGGAAGATGGCTTCCTTGATGCGTTATGTTCTGTGAATTCAAGGTGATTAGGATAAGGATCTCGCCTATACGGATACAGATACTCACTGTGTCCTTATGGGTTCGTCTTTCGGGCACGAACCAATATACTGCCGACACTAGTATTTCGACGTTAAAACTACGAAAACAAGTAAGCAAATATAAAAACCGGGTTGCTGAGCATTTTGTGTGGGCATGATTCAATTAATATCCAGGATATATAAAGAACGTTTTTAGTCTATTTCGAATTCAAAATTGATCTATTAAGAACAGTCCCTAGATTTTAAAATAGGCAAGACCATGATTTGATTGATATCAAATGTCTGATGACATGATTATGATGAAATTGCGTCTAAAATATCATGTATGTAAACACACTCACACACAGCTGCATATATATATATATATATATATATATATATATATATATATATATATATATATATATATATGTATATATGTGTGTGTGTGTGTGTGTATGTGTGTGTGTGTGTTTGTGTGTGTGTTTGTGTGTGTGTGTATGTGTTACAGGGATTATAAAAACATCTTCTTACATGTATTAGTAGCTAGGGTAATTGTTCTATTAAACCTTTTCTTCGATACAGAAAAGGCGCAAAAATGTTTGCTAGAATTTATTATGGACACAAGTGTCAATGCCATACATGGAACGCAGTTATAAATTGTCTTATATTAGACAGGTCAAAAGGTATTATGCTCTGTATTGCACAAAGTTATTAGTTCTTTACAATTAAAGTATAATCATACAAACATACGTTGGCAAATGATGCTCGTATCTCTGTCCCACGTGCCAGATACTGTGTATTTTATCTGTGAGATATGTTCATTTTTCTTGTAACCATATTCCGTGCAGTCGTAGTCACAGCTCTGTCCGACTTTGATTTCACATGTCCTCGAAATTATACCTTGACTAAATTCCCTTGGACAAGTAATAGCTGTGATGTACAATTAATGTAAATCACAAAACTGTCTTATCTTTTAAATTGTCTCAGCTTAATTGCACATTCGTATAACAAATGTAACTCAAAGATTTGATTTTCAGGGAGATGCTCAAAATTAACACTTCAAAGTATTAATACCTTCTTCCAGAGCTTTCACAAGCATTATGTCATCAATATCGGATATGGCGGCAGATATGGTCCAATTAGACTTTACATATTTTTGTTTTGTTATGTGTGGCCGCCATTTAATCAGTTGTTAGTTGTGACCACCATTTAAACAACTTTTATAATTTCTAACCATAATCTTGAAAAACAGTTGCTTGGAAGTAACGCTGCTTACGTTTACATAGATTGTCCATATTAATTGATTTCCAATGAGTTGACATTCCACTTCCGTATATGTATTGTTCGTTGTGTAATCACAGTCACGTGTATATTCACAGGTCTCCCCTACCACAAAGTTACAATTGACCCATTTCCCATTTGTAATGCAATGAAGACATTTTTAATCTCTGTAAAATTTATCGAGGGTCATTTTCGGGGGTATGTTTTCTTTTGATACAATACATATTTAGTACGTCAAGCTGCGCGAAAACTAACCAAAACATATTCAAGAAATTGGCAAAGTAAATTGATACAAATGTATTATTTCTTCATAATGAGATACCTTTCAACAATAAATAAGTACGTAACTATTCCAAACTTATTGATGACAGCCCTCTTCGTGCCTTTTGGGAAAAGCAAACATTGAAGTAAATCATGTTTTGTCCGAAAATACTTATCCAATGACATTACGTTACGACTATTAGCCTGCTACCTCGCGAATACATCCATACTAAAAGCCAAAAATCGTCTTTTTCTGTCTATTTCAACAGATAAAAGGCAATAACTCTTGCCCATTACCACCTCTTGACACCTCCAATTGTCACTAGTTTTTAACGAGGATGCACTTATGGCGGGGTGGTGGTGGTGGTGGTGGTGAGGATAAGTAACAATGTACTTAAATATTTGCTTTATCCTTCAAATACGTTCCATATTCAAGCTTTCTTATGAGAATAAGTAATAAGAAGTGGGGATACCTCCGGTATCATTCTAGGGAAGAATAGCTGGATTAGCATGTGCAGTTTAACCCTTTTTCCTAATTAAATAAGCAACACAACATGGGGTTACATGAATTGTGACCTAAACATGCTGTTAACGAAATGAATATTGAAATCTTCTAAACAACATAATTTAACCTTCGCATCCAGCAAAGCTAACAGGTTGTGTTGATTAGTGTAGTTCTTTACTGGTGGTCGTCTGTGCTGCCGCCACTGGATATATCATATTCAAGGACTACCTCTGGGACCCTAAATCTCCGACATGAAAACTCGAGATGGTTGACTCTGCATGCCAGCCAACAGCTTCTATGATATCTAGGATCGATAAGTTGCTTCGAACGTGAGGCTCACTTAGTTGGTTTGAAGCTTCTGAGCAGTAATCTTCGTGAGGTGACCCTGATTTGGTGAGGTCAGATTACACAGAGCGTATAACCGACTGAAGCCACAAAGCAATGGCTTGAGGGTGATATCATGTGTTTCGGCTCACACCGCAACGAAGTGGCGTTTGCCTGTGCCACGACTTGTTTCTGTGCGTGTCAAGTAGTTCTTGAGAGCGCGAATATGATTTTGTATGGCTGACGTTCTTGACCTGTCTATGGAAAAGAGCAAACGAGTGGTGACACTTAGGTTTCTGACAGACGGTAATTTGTTTTGGGCTACAAAACTTGGTTGTGTCCAGAGAACCACTGAACCCTCGGCTTTGAAAGGAAGATTGTTAGGATCGACTTAAGGTGCGTACAGCACGCCTAACCTGCATGAGGAAGCTAAAGATATCAGGTAATATGACTTGTATCATAGTGCCTTTAGCGATCTGTAGATAGAGGTTCGAGGTGATTCGAATTGGGTTATGTTAAAACCATGATTGGTTCTATGTGGAAACAGAGTGAGAGATTTTGGTCGATTGAGACCAAAACGTTTTACAATATCAGATTGTTAATATCCTAAGCAAAATCGTGTCTGCCATAATACCGGAATGTGTCCAATATCATGGGACGGCTGTCATTTGTATATATTGGGGCCAATCGTTTCTCCTCAAAGAGCCAAAGATAAAGGGTGGCCAGTTGAGTGATTGAGACAAACAGAGAAAGATGTTATTGGTATGGCACCAGTCACGGAAAACACGCCACTTTCTCTCTTAAACCTTCACAGTGGAGGGACTTCGTTTCTCCACAATCGAAGGTTTGAATTGCTTGTCTCGTAAGGCTATCCTGATAAGAGCCAAGCGCGTAGAAGAAGAGGACGTTCCGGGCAGGGAAGGATCACCCGTGATTGTGGTTTCTGGAGAAGATTCGTGTTGACCGCTATCGTCCTGGGCATATATATCGATAGAACGAATAAATCGGTGACCAAGGAATTGTTCCATTTGAAAGGGACTATCAAAATCATCTTGCCATTATGACCCCTTAACGTTGGAGTATTTTCGCTCAACACCGTAGGAGGGGATGAAAATAAAAATAACCCCACCAAATGATTGGCAGTGCATCCACGACAAAGGTGAGTAGTTTGTGATTCCACCTCGTCGCAAACAGGTCGATCGTAGGATGTCCCATGGTGCCCAAATTCGAGTGATGACTGAAGGATGTTGATGTTGATGTGTAAATGCCGCTCCCATGCTTCTCACTTGTCGCTGACGGTAGTGAAGACCGGCGACATATAGGCACCCAAACCTTTCAATCTGACGTCGGAACCTACCGCCATCTCTCATTGACGCTTCTGCAGTGGTATTCCCATGGTCAGACTACCTGGATTGCATAATTTATGCACGGATGATAGAATCTCGCGCGTGATTATGAATGTTTGATCAAAAGCACTTAAAAAGGTGTGGCACTTTGCTCGTAATGTCCGTATAAAATATTGCTAGAAAAGGGTCCAGTGTGATCAAGTCTAATGCCGCGTTGATTAAACCTAGGACTTGCAAAATTCTCTTGCTGAAATACATGTCCTTCTGGAAACGGACTCGACGAGCTTGACGATTCTGATTACACGAACCCGATGAAGTCGCAACAGATTCAGTTTGTTTAAAAATTCCATTTACAGATCGACAAGATTCTGAAGTGGTCGGAAGTCTGACTTTTCCCAGTTCAATAGAAAGATTACATGATGTAAAAGAGAGATGGCATCGTTCGTGGCTTTAAATAAAACAGAACTTACCGTGCGTTTCTGGTGGATGTCGTCCAGGTACTCTTCCGTCGTTGTAGATATGTCGACCAGAACAGGATGACAACGTAATCGATAATATCGGTAAATACACAAGAGCTAATGTTGAGTCCAAAGTGAAAACTTTGAACTGATAAACTGTGCCGTTGTAAGCAAAAAACTGAGAAAATGTTCCTGACAAGGGGTGGATAGGAAAGTAATGGTATGCGTCGGTCAAATCGAGACTGACGTCATATTTATCCAATCGAACGGAGATGCGGATTAAGCTTGTCGTCTCCATCTTGAAGTGGTCGAGGCGACTACAGTTGATGATGGGTCTCAAATAGATACCTCGGATATTGTGATCTTTGTACAATCTCCACCCCCTGTTTTTGTTTCGATCGGCGACTGTATCTCCTATTATACAAAGGCAGCCTTTCACCGATCTTATAGTACATCAGTGAAGAAGAGAGAGGGGATGAGGATTGTTGATTAATGAAACCCGAAGCCCCTCCGACTGACCTATATCACATCATCCCCAAACCACCCGACCCCATCCCATCCGATCCCATCCTAGTTCTGACGGAATAGAGAAATTCAATTAACTCAAAAGTCAGTTTCTTCTTGATTCTGTAGAATTGATTCTTAGGGATCGATATTGACGCACATATGATTGAGCGATGAGGAGAAGGAGCATAACACTTCCTCTATCCTCTTTAATGGTTAGGACTGCATTATATGAAAATCCCCAAATAAAACTAAAACATATTATTTGCACTGATTCCATGTACAAATTTATTTGCAGTCAGATTTACTGATGTACACAAACTTCACGCTATTTGTCAAGATATGATGCTGTGGCAGACTTGATCTTCCTCAATTAGGCTATGGTAAATTTGTTTTCAAACAAGTTCAGGCTTCTTGCATGCTGGTTAATCTGGGTGACTTAAATTGTTGCAAACTTTCAGCACCTAAGGAAGCACTAAAGATTGTTTTTTTTTCTTCCTCACAGTAGGAAATAATTTTTCACTGTCACTGTTGCTGATCTCCAGCTGAGAAAGGCAGGTTATGTTCAACAAAGAATGCTCACGAACAATTCTTCAGCATTGGTAGCTTGCAGGACTTGAGTAGGTGGCTTAAAGTACTCCAGGTGAAATCTGCTTGGGATGCATTAGCAGTTTGCTTTCTCACATCGTTCTGTTCCATGCCCACAGGAACTCGTATCATTGCTTACAATGTATCTGCCATACATGTGCTGTATACTAATAATATATAGTACATAGTACATGTATGACAGTTAAATTGTAAGCAACAATACAAGCCATCGTGCACATTCACATGTCTAAACTTCGCGGTATACTACTGTGCGAAAAACATATTCTACATCGATGTTTGATGGATGAATGCAAGTCCAAGTTTTGGTGTACTTCAATCTTTACTTCACTTTTGTGGGATACAAATTTTTTTTCCTTGGAGGTGAAAACATTTTAATTGTTGTGTAGCTTAATTACAAAATGGAATTAATCCAGAAAATGAAACGTTAAACGGCTACAAATTAGTGGTATCGGCGCATGCGCGGAAAGCTGGAAAATCACGCAAATTACAATAAATGCTAATTTTTCAATATTTCAAATATTCCAAACACTCGAAAAAGCTGTCTCCTTTAGCGTTTGCTTAAAAACAGTTACAATCCCAACGAGCATGTACATGTGCCTATTAAGTAAAATAAGTTGGGCCCCAGTTATCTTCACGAGTATTTTTGAAACTTCTGTTCTAAATATTGATCATATACTTCACAATACTTGCTACATGGCAAACAGTAACAATTGGATATAGTTCTACTAACATTGCGACTAGCCAAACAAGACTTTTATGGGTATAGGTGACCACTGGTGCTATCTTGAATAGCACTTAACTGGATAAACATTATTTTATCTAATTAAAGCCGATTGAGAATTCTTGACTTCGTGATTTTTCTGCATGCGGTGTGAGAAAGCTGAGCATAAATTAATAATTCATTAAGTTACTAACTCGGTAATTTAAATTTATTCCCCAGTACTAAAGAAGGAATCATAAAAGTCATTGTCGCATTCGAAACTTATAGACCATGCATTTCAAGCAATTAGTTTACCGATATACTGCACTTACACAATAAGAGACAAACAACGCATGAATTAGAAAATCAACATGTTAAAAGCATCCTAAAACCAAGCACGTTACAAACGGCGAAAAGGTCAAATCGTGATAACTCGCATTGACCTTGCCGAGGTCAACGATAGCGTGGTTTTACTTGTTGTTGAAACAAAAAGTCTCTAAAAGTGCCAAAATTACTCAAGTGTGGCAGAAATTCAAAAAGGAATATATACAACCTGCAGAAAAATGATTGATCAACAAAATAAATTCGAAAGGAATGTTGAATAAACAAATTAAAGCACAAAAATGGTTTCAACTGTTGGACGATAAAATGGACGATGTTTTGTCTATTGCAGCGAACATAAAAGCTAGGGACATCTGGCGGTTCCAAGAGGATGTAATGAACAAGACTGATTGCTCTTTGTTAATTGAAATAAACCAAAAAGACGATTTACCTTTTCCTTTTTTACTAGGGCTGGTTTCTCCAGGTAGCAGGTTAATATTCCTAACGTAATGTGATATGGAAACGTATTCAGTCGAGGGAAAGCAAAGGTAATCAGATTTAATTCAATACTAGCGACGTTATTCCTAAGATATGATACGATATTATGTTGTGTTATGAAAGCCAGACACGTATTCCGAAAGAAAAAGTGACAGTCGAGCATACGCACCTTCACACGAATCTACCGGTGTATACGTGACGCCATTACAAAGCACATTTTTTACACCTTGTCGTGCATTATAGCCTTGTATGCAGGTAAACTTACACGTGCTTCCATTCACACGCTGGCAATCAGCAGATACTATAATTGTACCTTGGATAACCGGACACTGAGGAACTGAAATAAGACAGAATTAAACTTTATGCTAAGCACTATTTGAAGCGTTTCGATTTTTTGGTTGAAGCCATGGTGTAATCACCGTCATTATATAGTATCCCATCCCACATTAGTAACATTTAAAGATATAGTAATGACACACCATGCACCTTCATGGAGACAATTAGCATCATGTAACCTATAAAGTGAACATTGGATTCGTAACGAATGACAACGTAAAACTATTTGCGCTAGCGCAAAGATATTTGTGCTGATTGGTGAATGGGTCTGGTTGGGTACTCTAAACAAAGCGATTTAGGCCCTGTGGGGCCAACCAAACCCAGGAATATGGTCACGTGACTCGTTCAGCCAATGGAATATAGTTTTAGAGTGTACGAATATATGGGTCATCATTTTAGCGTCACTCGCAAAATAATACTTGGATATACGGGTTGTATATTTAGCGATCACATTTTTTACATTCGTATTCTTTCTTCCTTGCTATCCCTTTACTTGTTCATGTTTCTTTGCAGTATTATTCCTGATAATTGTAATGAACATTTTCTTGCTGTCACTCTGGAAAAGAGTAGGTGAGTAGATTTTTCTTTTTGAACAGAGCCATCGTCTATTTCAGAAAGACAAGGACAAAATCACTTTATTAACGGTAATTTCCTTTGCAAATGGTAAGATCAGTATTGGAGGTTCGGGACGGATCATAGACTTGTTCCGTCTTTCAACATAGCGGAAGTTCGTAGTGTAAAAGTGAAGATCGTTGGATGGCGTACAATCGACAATCTTATGCACCATGACATGAAGGTAGTGCCCTTAAGAAGCCCCAACATTGTAATTCTACTTATCTGGGACAGCGATGTAAACGCCGGTACATCGCCAGTGGTAATTGCACATAAGATGGTCGCATTTGTGTTAAACATATTGTTCTTTGTCAGATCGTGCCTAGATTCCCGGCAACATTACATCAAGTTGGGGTCGCGGAAATACATAACCATAAAAATGAATCAGCCGACAGAAACTACAAGGCTATATACTGTCACTTAGCAATGATATTTTGCGATCCCAAATATCTACTTAGCCTTACTTAAGATTTTTGTTCAATAAAAGCAAATTTATGTCAGGGAGAAATTGCGTTTATATGGCTCTCATTCGTCACCTAAATGACAGTACCACGTTTATACGTCACTTCGGGAAGATGTTATGTTATAAAATAACGCATACAAATTTAACGATTACTAGGGTAGGCTAGCTCTTTTACAAATTCCACTTTTCGATTTCAATTGCATCTGACCACAATGGGAGATACCACGCAAGGTCCAGTACCTGTTCCTTTGTATTTTAATTATCATTCACAAGTGGTCTTATATTAGTGGCCTCCCGGAAAATGTAAAATGTATTTTGTTATCTGTCCACATTGGGATATACTAGGCCATGTCCCATACCTGTCCTTTCCTCCTTTTCTGCTGAACTTTTCGTATCGGTGCGTTTGACTGATAACAGGTCATGTTACATACCGGACCTCCATCTTCTATATATGCCTTTTTTTCTAAGTAATAATTGGTAAACAAAACACATACCAGCTAAAGTTCCCTGGTCGGGATATAGCTTACCATGTAATTATGATATGTACTCATAGGGTGAAAAAAGAAAATAACATGATTTATATCATGTAACCTTACATTTATCAGTTTGCCAATTACATTCTGTTAGCGCATACTCAATATTAAATAATACCACGCCCTATGTATAGTACTCATATGTGGTAGTCCAAATTGCCCGTGTCTTAATATTATGTTCAATACAGTATTTTTTCTAACTTAACTAGATCATGCCACCCAAGAGTAAAACATCAGCACGGGTTATGAAGGCTGTGAAGAGGGTTCAGTCCACCGTTTCATGGATTCGGTCAGTTGACCACCAGCAACAGCAGCATAAATCGGGAGCAACACCTGCAGCAGCCACAGTCGACCAACCTACCATTGACCTATCACACAGCAGGTGATACAGCATATTACACCAGTCGCCACCGCACATGTGAACAGTAAGTTAGACCACACTTTTTAGATGCTGCATGAGATCACTCGTCTGCAACAACCTGTCATGTCTTACGGGAACCTGAGCAAGGGCCACCACCTATCTCGTCCAGCACTTAGCCTGAAAGCTGTTTTCAACAGTCAGTAGGGGGAAGCATTGTCCGTGCTACCTCAGTTGTAACAGGATTCTTTCATACAGGTATAGTTACTCTGCGCAATTTCTTAACACCTATTACCACCTTGGACACAGAGTCAATCCAACTTTGTAAGCACATCTATTGACATGACTGCCTCTGTGCTTGACAAAATTATGCAGCGGATTTGGGCCGGGACATACATAGATTTTCAAACTCTCCTATCCACATCCACGGACAATACATATAGTTTATAGTTCGATTTCATTTCAAACGCATCGGAATTAAACTTAGTCCCGCTGGCCAAGAAGTCCCCGATCTCCATCACTCATTGGTTAACAGCATGGAACTGATTTGTTACAATAATATGCATGAAATCCCCCATGTTGAGCGCTGCGATATCTCATCACATGGGAGTCGTCATGAACTTTAATTGCGATCTATTCTTGATAGCACGGGTGACAAGGCGGCCACCAGAACTGCCACATTATCATCCTCATTCTTAAAACTGAATCCTTCAAAAGGGCCTGCATTACCCATTACAAGGGGTTTCATTTTTCTGCAGGGGTTGCATGTACATAGCAGCACAATTGCTTCACTTGTTTGGAGGCTTATTCCCTCAACAAATGCATACGGCCCATTCAACAACTGTTTAAATTGTTGCCAAAATATGCCACAAAACAGGAGAGACCTGACAACATGCAGCCTTTTCGTGGTGGCTACGAACCTAGTCAGTGCAGAGGACTAAAAGCAAACTCTCTACAACACAGTCAGTAAGAGAAGGGGATCCTGCCAGAACAGTAAGCTTCCTACTCCTGTTAAAGCTGACACATTACACCATTGGTTAAAAGAGTATAACACCTCCAAGATATATTTCTTGATACATGGATTAACATTTGATTTCATGTGAGACATGAGAAATCTCTATCACCTATTTAAACTCATAATCTCAAATCAGCTATGCAAAATCCGGAGGTTGTTAAAGATAAAATAGACAAAGAACTTTATGCTGGCAGGTTTGCGGATTATTTTAAGAGCCACCCTTTCTCACCATTTCAAACCTTCATCCTTGGCCTGGTTCCAACGCAAACACCTGGTACTTTTGCATGATTTACCGATTGTCACATCCTCAATGATCTTCTGTAAATGATGGTTTATCTTCCGAAAGAAAGTGTTTTTCAATATGAACATGTGGAACACGCTGTTATGATGATTGGTAAACTTGGTACAGGTTGTGTTATGGCAAAACCATTCTGCCCAAATCAGTATCATATGTTTCGATTCAGGTGAAATGACATTATTATTATGACAAGTTCCTTCATATGGGTTGTAGCTCCAGTTGTCAAATCTTTGAATATTTAAGCACTGCATTACAATGGGTTGCATCACAACAATTGGGCATTGTCCACATCGTACATGTTTTAGAGTTTTAGATGTCTTTCTTCTGTGGGAATCAAACTATAACAAACGTGAGGACAAATTAGTCGAATTCTTAATTCTTGGTGCAGATGTTAGTACTTCAATGTATCTATGGAAAAACATGTCTTCCCAGTCTGACAATGACCTTTTTGGGCTATGAATACCGGCACTTCCCAACCTGATTCATTAACAAACACACTTGATACTCTACTAGTAGTACCTTGACACAAATGTCGAAAGCAGCATAGAGACACATCTGGAACCTATATCTAACTTACACTGCAGAATATACCTTGGAAACCGCAATACCAATCTCTGAAGCGTATTTGCTACTTTCATTTCTCATCTGCTTAACAAGCACTATACCTCAGCAACAATATCCTCTTATATATCTGCCACTGGCTTTGTACACAAAATCAATAATTACCCAGACCCTAAAAACTTCTTCCGAATACCAGCATTGCTGAAAGCATGACACAGGAATAGCATCTTCTGATGTTAGATAGCCAATTTACAAGTGTATTTTAGAAAAATGCATCCACGCTATAACTCGCACTAAACTTATTGGCACCAACAGCTCCTATGTCAAGTTATGTTTCCCTGGCATTCCATGTCTTCCAAAGAATTTGGGAGATCCCAGTGCAGTCCTATATCCATCCTAACCCTAATTTGTTGCACAGTGATGAGTTGGTTCTCGACCACCATATCATAAAATTCTTAACATTCAATACCTTCAAACACAGCCAGGGCCAGCAGTTTACTTTAAATTATAATAAGATCAATAATGCTGCATTCGGTCCTGTCTCATGTCTCCAGCGATACATCCAAATGCAAGGTACTGTTCCAGGCCCAATATGAATGTATCTTTCAAATACACCTATAAGTCGTGCAGAATTCAACGCACAGTTCAGACATGTTCTACAGTTCTGCAATGTTGTTTCAAAACGCTTCAAGAGTCATAGCTTTAGAATCTGAGCAGTAACAACATATGCGGCAAAGGGCTTGTCTCTTGTAATTTATTTCTGAACTCAATTAAGTTAGCACGCACGAGTTCTTAGTTGCAGGTAGATAGATAGACAGATAGACAGATCGCATTATTTTCATGAGCACATAAGTACTCGCACACATGCTACTTTCCATTTCAGGTCTAGTAGCTACACAGATCTGAACATGCTAATCCCATCAGAATGGCAAGTGGGTTCACTGCAAATGAAAAATGAGGGCAAAGTACGCAGGGGGCCGAACAATTACAACAGCCGTGAATAACATAAGGACTTAAATTTGCGGAATGCGGTAAACATAGACCTCTAACGCTGATATAACGGCATTAACATTTTTTCACTGTTTGCAGTTTTCACAGTTGGCACTTATATCCTTCTCACTTAGGAGCCACAAATATCTTTGTATTTTGAAAAATCTACCATTCAACAGATCGAACACATGCCTGCCTAAGTCAAAGGATCTATGTTTAGTTTTCTTTCTGTTTCACTCGCCATATGCCTTTTATAACTTAATTTGTGTGCATGCTGCATGCATGTCATTATTGGTTGTATGGTTTTCCAAAGAAATGGATAGTAGGTGTGGTTGATGCGGGCCGCTGTTCATCTTGGGGCTTTTCAGGCCCCATACAAAGTGGGTGATTTGCACGTTTCCCTTGCTATGGCGGCCTCAGCTCCCAAGTGGATTGTTTTTGGTTTGAAGGTATAAAAATCTACATTCAGGTCTGAATTTCAACTAAGTAGTTTACCACACACTATAGTATTTTGTAAATAACTTTGTGCATGTTATATCATATGAACATACTATTATTTTCAATACAATTGTCACTTGTATGGCCTGCATCAACAAATCATTTTCCAGCATTGTTCGTTATGATTATATTCTTACTTTCCTCCTTGCTTTAATCAACTTTATCTTTTTAAAACTAATAATTTGGTAATCTAATTGCTCAGATATAGTGTACATAGATTTCATGTTATCCTGTCAAACACACCTCATCACAAAACTATTTGCGCTAGCGCAATGATAAACGAATGATAACGTAAATATCATGTTATAAAGAACCGCATGTATAGTCTGTTAAAACTGCGTATGACATATTTAAATTATGAAATATCAATATTTACATCTTCTGTGATGCAGTTTAACAATGAAACTAGTTTTCGTTATTCATATACTCGTGATCATAATGTGTAATCTACACATTATATATCTATATTATACAAGTTTTATAACTGAATTATTGTTCACTATGGGACATTATTTGACTTATATAAGTTCAGATGTAAGCTCAAATAGCTTACCGTTAGAGCAAAATGTATCACTTCCGTCCTTAAGGTATACACCATCTTCACAAGCGCATAGACCACCACGTGGGGTTGGGAAACAGAACGTAGAACAACCTCCATTACCCACTGAACAGAATGCATTTTCTGAAATACAGAACACATTTATTATATGCGATGAGACCTAGCCAATCGTTTCAAGAAAATTAGTTTAAACTATAGTCTTTCGCATTGAAAAACAAATGTTTGTACTTCATATATTCGTATTTTATACAGCAAAGGTTCATTTACTTAAATGCTAGCACCTACATTATGTATAATAATTTTTTCCCAGGTTTATAATACATATATCAAATATTGTTTGAGAAAGCTTGAGATTGTAAGGTTTGTCGATATAGAAATGTATCTTTGTCTGATTACTCACTGCTTTGGACCGTGGAGGAATAAATGCTAACGGAATGAATACTTCCGAGTTCTCCAAAAGCAGCAAACTCCGTGGTGTCATTGGGGTTGGATATCTTCACTTTTTTCATGTTCCTGATTATTATAAATACAACACTGATAATTATTTAGACTTTCAGGGTATGCCATTTAATAACAAACTGCTTCGTAACTACAAATAACTGAAACTGGACAGTTGTATTTCTTTGTGTGCTTCTTTTGTTTTGACCAAGAAATTTAGACGAGATTTTCTGAGAACACAAACCATGTATTGTGCATATACCATTTTGAACCAAAGTGCAAATCAACGTCAAGAACCATTTGCAGTATGAAGATGATACCCATATAACCTAGCAAAATCACGGTGAGCTTATTTTACGTATCTGTTGATATTAATTTCTTTATAATACGTACTGGTAAGACAGTGGCTATTTTGGAGCAACTGCTGCTAAAAGAAACAAACATACCACAAGTGAAAACGTGTTGTAGTAGTTGGTTTATATGGCTGCTTTCATTTTCTTTTAATGGAGAATATGCCAGTATAAAGAGTAAAAATGAAACAATAATGAGGTCATGAAATATACTGTCTCTTTGGACTAGATATTCCGCACGGCGAAAAGTACCATTATCTGCCTACAACGGACAATTTATAAGGTATGTGATACTCTACATATGTGTCCAAAGTGGACAAGATTCATTGACATCAACTTTTCGTTCAGGATTTCCCAAAAAGGACATGTTGGTTCATTTAATGCAATACTTACGAGTGTTCCTCGGCGGTGATATAAAGGTAATCCTGGTATAAAGCCAAACCGTTTAGATTGGTGTTAGGATATTTGACCAATGTTTGGTAATTCGTCCCGTCCAGCTTGCAATAGCGAATGCTACTGTCCACTTTGTCGAACCAGTACAGGTAGTCATCTGCAAACGTGCAATAAGGAAACTTAAATTTCTTAACAGAAGCTATTTACTACGAGACATAATAAAATAAAGGATATTATAATTACATAATGCATTCAAGTCATTATATTGTGGAAAGCTTATTAGCAAAAAATGCAATTTTATTGTCACAGTAGTTTATTTTCATTTAGAAAGATAAAACAAATATTTGTGAAGTTTTCTTTGCGTCTTTCATTATTTCTGGAGAATATCCATGCTCTACGTATACATGAACGTATAGCTCGTAGCAATTACCCATTTCACCTGTGATTGTGAGAGAATTTTGCCTCGACCTAATGCTGCTACACTGTACGATTCAGTCACCACAGCCAATCTAGGGTAATTCGCTGTTTGATACATATACCGCAAAATAATTTAAAAGAATGATTAGAATAGTTATACAATTCTAGTGACTTACGTAATGGTCGGGATAACTAGATATCTGCTCTAGGTTCCAACTGACAATTGCAGAACACCTTTGTTGCTGGGATAACAATTAAGAGACATTTGTTAAATTTGCTTTGGTTTCCGAAGCTTAAATTGTTAGAGATTTATGTACACTTTTCCAAGACATATCTAAATGAAACATACTAAAACATTACGTTTAACGTTTAGACATAATTACACGCCAATTACTTTTGTAGTCGATGGTGAGCTCGGTGGGCCATCTATCATTAGAAATGTCTAGAAGAACTGATGCCTGGGTGCCGTCCATATTGGCCTGCCCTATATACGTCTCGTAGCCACTGTCTGTGTAAATCAGCAATCTGAAATGCAAACATTTTAAAACTTAAATGTCAGTGTAAATGTTGGTAAAGCATAATAGGAGAGAAGAAACGTAAAATAGAGTCAGTACTGCCATATATTTATTTTTATTTAATTTGAATTTTTGCAGAGTTACATTGAATTCCTTTTTTACTTTCCGTATAACCATTCCTTTTTTACTTTCCGTATAACCAACTACATATATAAGTATATCAGATGCTGATAAATATTGAATTGTATAATGATTGGAACCAAAAGACATTACATTTGTGCACAAATTATACAAACAAAAGTTTTTTGTTACTGGTGGCAAGACTGGACTAGAGCGAATAAACACGCTTGTTTGCTATTGCTTTAGTTGAAATAAAAACCTTTGTATGAGGCATCAAAATATGCATATGATATATAGAGGCAAGATATGATCTACCTACCCTTTCGATGGATATACGACGAGCCCGTGGGGATAACTCAGTCGAGTGAGAATTACTTTATGTTTTCCGTTCGGCAATATAACTCCGACGTGACTCTGGTACATGTTGGCATACTCCATGTAACTGACTGCTGTATAGTAAATGTTTCCTGTTGAGAGGTCCACGGCAAATCGATTCGGATAAAAGTTATTGTCGTCCGAGATTGCTAAAATAAATTGGATGGAATGATATGAAAATGTGTTTGATTAACTTATAGATTTCATATCTCATTGTATCTGACTAACATGTCTTTCCTGGGTGTCTATGACTCATTATGATTAACTTAAAATTATTCATGTTGGTCTATTATTTTGATCAACACTTATCCGTCAAGAATGAAAATGTATATTTCGTTCATCTTTCAAAAACTGGATTCTTTGGATTGTCATTTGATCACTGAATCGATTCTTTAGCGTGACATGCTATATAATCTTCAATATAAACATCTAAAATTTTCGTATGACACTCACTGAATATTTGCTGCCCAGTGCCGTTAAGGTGGATCATGGATAAGTCAGATTCCTCCGTTCCCCATACGACAAGATCGTGAACTGGGTTGTAAATAACGCCTGTCAGAGAGTCCGTTCCTTTGGCGTTGATTCCCTGAACAATCTGATCGGTCAAACTGATTTGGTAGATATCGTTGTGGGTCACGTCTCCAATTAGCATGAAGTTGTCTTTAATAGGGTCTTTAAATGGACAGCAGAAATTAGTGAAACAATACAATCTATGCTATTACGATTACGACTTTTCTATCAGAATGATACCTGAGTTTCATAATCAAAGTCGAGTCTTAAACTTGAATAAAAAAATATAGGTATATAATGTGATGAAATTTTTGTATGACTTACTACTGGCCAATCCATGTGATATGACTATAATTAACTTCATTATTTATGCTGTTGATATCAAGACTAGTTCAAAGCTTCAAAGATAATTTTGGTCAGCCAGGCAATAAACAAGAAATACTACATTTCCATGGTTAAAGAATAATTGTAATGCTGGTATATATAATGCTTGTCATAATATTCATATGAAGATTGTGCCTATTTTTACTACCCTGACCTCATCGGAACAGTTCCATCTAAAACAAATCATGAAAACGGAGCATTTCTGAGTCGTATTTGTAAAGTTCACTATACCTGTAGCAATACAACTAACAAAAATTATATTTCTTGCCTTTCTACAAGGAAACGGCCATTATCAAAAGCATACGCTAGTGTTGTTCTCAAATGTTTCTTGATTTGACCCTGTTAAAAATCAAACACATTTGTTAGTTTTGTTATTCTTTTTGTCAACAAGGTTCATGCAAACTGTGTATATCTCCGTGTTTGTGCAAGCTGGACAGATCATCCTGTCTTCTCTTGTCTATTTTTTCACCTACCTGTTACACAATTCTTTCCGTTTGGTGCCAGCTTAAAGCCAAAGGTGCATTCACATATTCTAGACTTTCCGCTGGATAAACAAATCTGCTCACACCCTCCATTGAAGTTGTAACATGGTCCTAAAATACAATTTGAATAAATAAATATGATTGGAGCAAACGTGCCACACCTATATCAGCATGTGTTTGCTGCCTCCCCCTTGCCAATGTATTGATGTACCTCCACAATGACTGCCTTAAGTCAGAAAAAAATATAAATTAGCACCAAACTTAAACAAAAGGTTGGACCATGAAAATCCAATCGCAGCCAGAGAAAAAGATCGCAGCAAGATTATGCAAGAGGGTGAAACCGAATGACACAAAATGATCACGTGACTCATGCCTGAAATATCACGTGCAGTTTAAGATATCTAGCAGGAAGATTAATGCAATCAGGGTGCAATGTAAATAACGACACAGTTGTTAGCTTTTAATTTATCATGAAAAAATTGCCTAAAACAAAATTCTTTATTGTGAATGATCTTTTCACTTCATTTTGATAACATCAGCAAATTACTAAAATGAGTTCTTGTTTCTTTAGACAAAAGCGAGAGGCGTACTTCGTTTATTTAATACCACACGGTGGGGGGGGGGGAGAGAATGTGATAGTCGGTAATGTAGTGTGATTAATTACCATCAAGGTTTAACTACTACTCTTTTGGAATAACATCACATCCTCAATACGATATTGTGTGCGGACAAGAACGATCACTACTGACATCATATTGTAAATGATGGACTAAACACAGTGGAATAATAACTTGTGGTTCACGACGCAAAGCAGCCAAGTCAATATTAGAGAAACAAATTTGGAAAATACTGCTTTTGTTTAGAACCAGAATTTATAGGTACTCCTTAGGAACTGTTAAATTTCTTCCGAATGTAAAAGCCTTCCTCAGTGTCAACTTGAACGAATACAGTCGAAAAGTGTAGAATTCATGTCTTTAGTTATATTTTACAAAACAAAAATATTAACAAAATACCCTACAATGATGTATATGCGGTTTCAAAACCCATGAAAACTCGGATCCTAGTCAACACAGGGGTTTTAAATGTTGACCTAGGTTTAGAATTACTCAAGGTATTCAAAGAATTCTAACACCAACATATAAAATGAAACAAAAAGCAGACAAGCCACATAAGAGTTAGCAAACCCTAGAAATGTCTATATGCAGTTTAAAGATATCATAGTAATGTGGCAGATCGGGCACCTTGCCTTTATTTCATTCTTTACAGGGACAGAGCGTTCTGATGGTCAACTGATATCAACGGGTCGATGAAAAAAAAAACTTCTCAAAGATAAGCAAATTCGACGCTATATTTAGAAATGATGAATTTTGCGACTTTTAAGCATAATAAATGTAATGTATGAGATTTAAAGCAATTGACAGATGTTTGTCGGGTAAATACGTCCAATTGCTCACATTCTGAGAGGTATTTCCTAACTAAATATAACATCCGATACAGTGGGGCAGGTGATTTGAAAATCCACTATGCAGGTATCGTTTACATGGCCTTAGTGACTGCGATGTCTTAAGGCAAGAAAACATGTTATTTCTCAATTGAATGGTTCTCCAGTTTGAACATTTATCTGTACATCTGGAGAATGTAATAATAACACATGTTTTCAGTCAATACATTTATGATACGGATGCAGCCATGTCTTTCGATGTGGCCCGGGAAACATGTAATGTCGCGCCATGGCATCAGTCCTGCGTTAAATCCAATATCGATATACATATACGATCAGTGATACAACACTTTCAACAATTCAGCGAACACATATTGATGTTCATTTTGCAAGGTGTAAAGTAATTCAATGGTTCATAAATACATTATGCAAATTATTGCAATATTTACCTGTTTCATTTTGTCGAAAACTTTCGTCAAAAACCTTAATTGATGAAATATTTCCTGCTCCAGGAAATATACCAGAGGTCGTATTGCTGGCAAACTCTATAGAATATGACGTTATTAGCGTCCCATATACATTATTTGAAGTCAGCAGCAAGTGTCCCTGAAATAAAGAATGGGATGAGATTATAACGGCTCGTTTTTTCGGTTAAATCAAGAAAAGAAAACAATCCGTTAATAAGGACGTAAAAAGGTAGTCTGCATCCGAATTTATTAGCATCAAGCGGGGTCTAAATTATATGTAGTAAATTCAGTTTTCTCGTATTCACAGTATGCAGAAAAGATTTCCATACGAAAAGCTATCGCATCCGAAAATATGAAACTGAAACAAATCCAGCAATTTCTTTAATAAACGGTTCAACTCACCATGCATGTTATCGATTGGCGTAAAAGAGTATCGCACTAAGGAGTGATCATTTGCACTACAGCGTATTGAAACATTAGAGAAAAACTGAGAATCCACGCAATACTTTTGTGAGGAAGAGGCGATTATTCTTTCTCTATGAAAAAAATGTTTAAGTGTTTGTTTGCATATTACATGTAACATTTTTACAGGTTATCAAATACGTTTCACCAATTGAAATGCATCCAGTGTTATTAAGTAGATCAAATGATTATTTTGTATTGGAGCTACTAAAATAGGTACTTTCTGAAATATGTGTACATTGAGATTACCCACGCCTATTACATTTAGATAATGTAAACACATTGTAATAATTTCTGTCAGTTTCGATCTCATACGAATATGTAGCAAATTCCTGAGTCTTCTATATGCAATAATTTCGATAAGTTGAGGTTCCCACTATTACAATAGCAGTTGTATTTTTTTAGAAAGAAAAAGAGGTTATCTGTTCCTTTCAAAAATGGTTATGCCTGCAGAAGCACATAGTAAATGCGAAACAGGTGGCATACGTTTATCAGCGTTTGTGTGTGCTTTCTGTAATTCCCTCTGTGCATTAATCTGTCTTTCTCTCACCCTATCTATCTATCTCTTTATATATATATATATATATATATATATATATATATATATATATATATATATATATATATAGAGAGAGAGAGAGAGAGAGAGAGAGAGAGAGAGAGAGAGACCGAGACAGACTGATAGAGGGAGGAAAAAACAAAATGAGAGATTGGGAGATAAGAATAGGAAGAAAATAATTTTTACCCATTGCTAACCGCTACACATATTCGGAAATGCATCATGTTCTGATATTTACCTTGTATAATGCGAGTTTTTCAAGGATTTTAAAAGTACTAAGGAAATACATCAGGTCGGAACCATCAAGTTTGCAGGAGCACACATAGTTGAGGCCGGTTGGTGTGATGTCCAGAAAATAGATCCTAAAATTAAAACCAGGTCGATGATGTAAATCTAGAAACAATGATTTGAATGTTTGCAAAAGGTACGCAATATTCAACTTTAACAAAATCTTGCTATGGATAGCTATATGGTCATATATTCTAGTCTAAAACTGTCGTGAGTAAAATTATAATTTGCAACACGAAGAAGAGTTTTAGAAGAGACAATTAAATGTTTTGTATAAGATGTATTGTATAAGTAGAGCAGACAAAAGTAAAAAGAGTAAATATCGCTTAAACTGTGTCTGTTTTTGATTGATATGTTTGACGTAAGTGTCTGTGGGAGAGAATACAGCGGACTGAGTATTAGCAGAGAGCGTGATTACATGTAGGAATAATTTGCTATAACATTTTTGTAGAAAACATATGCTGTATGGCGCAGTCAAGTTGTTTTGAGCAACAAAGAGGGTAAACAGACCTTTTTCTGAAACGTCATTTTGAAAAATAAAACCTCATAGGAATAAAATAGCAAATATAAGGTCACTAACGCTAAACCACAGCCTCAAACTGAAACCACGTGTTTCTCTAAATGGGTTAGTTTTTGCTGTTACTTTATCTTTGTCGTTTGTGTTTTTCTAAATTTGTTTGTGTGTTTTGTTTACCCACCGGAAGTTTCATTGAGGTCGCACCCTCTTTGTTGCTATAATTAAATCATTATTATATCAATAATGACACCTGGTACAGAGTTTTATACAGCTAGATTAGCTAGAGAAAGATAAGAAGCAATGAAAACGTTTCTGCCTGTTCGTGAATCTCTTAGACAAAACCTTCAAGAACGGCAAGAATCACAAGTTGAATATACAGCAGGTACATAAGTATTATTTAAACCTATTACAAAGGTTACAGAAAGAGGTGCAGAAGCTACTGAAGGCTATCTTCCAACATTAAAACAAACTGCTGAGCAAACTGACAAGATGGCAAAAAAAACTAAACAAACAAAAAGATCTTAAGAAATATTCTAACTGAAAGAGTTGCTGCTCAGCCTCCACCTGCTTCTCAACTTGAAAAAGAACTTGAAGGTGCAAAAGAACCTGAAGGTGCAAAAGAACTTGAAGGTGATGTTGTAAACGAACGAGAACCAAAGCAAGCAGGAATCAGAACTAAATCAAATGATAAATTTTCCGAGATGAATATTTACTACATAAAAAGAATTGAAGAGGTAAGATTACCTGTATTTGCCGTACACAGTTATGATAATAGAAAAATATTTCTAAAACCTGAGTACGCTAATAAATAAGTAAGGCGTGAAACCTGGTACAAGTGGATTTATAAAGTATACCGTGGAACTGATGATATAGAAAATGATGATCCAAAATGTATTGAATATATTGATGGGATAAATAAACATCTTAAAAGCTTACAACGATCACAAAAACGACAACAACAACAAAAACAAAAACAACAATCAAGGAAACAAGTACAAGTAACAAGTGAGGAAGAACAAAAACCTACAGCATGCTAAGTAATTGATGAAGCTTATGACCAATATTTTGGTCAAAAACAGGAAGCGGCCTTACTGCATGTCCTGACAGTGTTCTCGCCGATGTCGACCGATTAGAAGTTTTGACCAGAGGAAAATGCTCAGGAAATAATTCTCCAGACATTATTAATGAAATATATGATATTTATCGAAGGTTATTTACAGGCTGTTTTATGGATCGTTATATTTATCATTCTCTCATTAATGAAATTATCGATGATTATTACAGTGACTGAAAACAATTAATTAATCAGCATGTAATTTGAAAATGATGATACATAATGCTCAACGTGGCCTAACATATATACATACATACATACATACATGCATGCATGCATGCATGCATACATACATACATAGATACATACATACATACATACATACATACATACATACATACATAGGTCCAAGCATCCACGAGTATCTATAAAAATTACTGTTCAGTATATGGTCAATATAGGTTTTAAACGTTTATAAATCGACATGTCTGTCTCGATAAAGGATTAGTGAATCTAATTAGCATTTCAAACAGATAGGATTGCTCTCATCATAATCCCTCTTTTCTACCTAATGGTTACTAGCTTTGTCGTCTTTATTTACATTTTGCTTTTCAGTCAACTGTCGTAGTGGTATAAACTGCATCTCGCTATGTGGAATAAACTGCATGTCGCTATGTGGTATAAACTGCATCTCACTATGTGGAATACGAACATTAACTGTATTGCCAGTAGAATTTACTTTAATAATACACGTGTTTTCCAATTCTTTATAACTCAATGACAATTATTGAATCAAATTATGTTCCTCGTCTTAATAACCATATCAGCCGATATTACAATGATAATGTTGCCATCAAGAATCAAGATAAATTTATTGTTGCTTATATGGGCATACAGAACTTGTGTCAGCACATCATATGCTATACATGGCGGAAAGTATCTCTCGAGGAGAAAGAATCATGGAAAACCCAATGAAGTATAAATTACCATAGGTTACGTATCTTTTTATAAGAATGCCCTTTTAAGATAGCTGAAGAGTTGTCGTGAATGTTCTCTTACCTTTTATATAGTTTTAATTTGCATGTGCTATCATGTCAAAGATTTTGGACCGCTACATGTCACACGATTGACTTACATACTTTCCTAGGCCGTTTTGTGGCATTTCCTTGTAGTGCTTCCTGTGTAATGTTCCCGTAAATTATTCGTTAAAATTTCTTTCAATTCACATAAATTGAATTACCATCTTTGTAAGTAATCTAAAGCGTTATTTTTAATCTTTTCATCATTAATTTTAGTCTTTAAATCTGCATCGTTCCTTACATGAGCATTTCCTTATATATATATATATATATATATATATATATATATATATATATATATATATATACTGAAAGCAGTTTGTTCAATTGTATAGTATTCATCAATACCCTTAGCTTTCACCACTTCTTCCCACCCAGTCTTGTAATAAACACATCAGCTATACATACTGATAGTGTTCCTTTCATACTTGTATTGACGATACAACTCTGAGCTTCAAAAACTAGACATTTTTGCTCGTGTATGTTTTGGTCGTATATTTGACGTTTAAGTTTTAACCTAGTCCTATAAGAGATGGTAATGCAACAATATAATTGTGACATCGTCCAAATTTAACTGCTTAATTTCTATCTTTCCCTTGTTTGGCAGGCTGAAAAAACACAACAATATGACTGCGTCAATCTGCATGTATTTATTAGCTCTATGAAAGGAAACAAAGCCTTACCCATTTTTGATCACGCTTGTAAAAGGTGTGATCTTTGCGAGCTACCGTCATGTTAAATTCATTTTACACGTTCGATATTTCTACCAAAGTAAATAGGCTTTAAATGAAACAATTATAAAGGAAATTCTGAGGAATAGAGCTAAAACGTTTCTTCCTGACTCACCTCTTTGCATACATGTCATATGATAGAGACTTGGGTTTCATTAAGATTTCATTATCCAGGAGGACCTGATGTTTACTGCCGTCTAAACTGCAAAATTCAATTGTGCTCCCATTTCTGTCTGATATCCAATACAGCAGCCTGTGGAATTAATGAAATGTATAAGCAATCTTTCTATTTTATTCAAAAATATAGGTAAGATTTAAATCTTAGGGAGAATATTATAAATTTATTTGGAAAGACCTTGTTCATGAATTTCAAGACAAATTTCTGCTAAGAATAAATTAATTTCAATAACTAATTTTAAACAACTGACTTAAGAAAATCAACTGTATCATTGTATATGTATGTTTGTGTACATAAATATGCGTATAAAAGTCGGCATTATTGATATATGAATATTTGATGTTTCCATGACGTTATGCTCACATAGAGTACCATGCAAAGTTTTGACGTCACTCGCCAGTTTGCGGAGTGATTTCTACTTTTACAGGTTTACCTGCAGACATTTACATTCACTTGGTTTACAGATCAAATAAGGATATTAATTTTTATCGTTTCCTTGGTCTAGTCGTTCCAATGACATAAACATATAGGGTGGGCACAAAATGTAGTAGAAAAGAAATACGAAGTATCATACCGCTCATTAGGCAGAATCACGATATCACGTGGGCTTATAAGACCAGACAGAAAAAGGATTGCGGTGTCAGACTCTCTAGAGAGTCTCCAAATGCTACCCGTATCATTCTCACTCCAGTACACGTTTCTGTCGTAACCATCCCAGGCCAGACCTTAAAAACACGCAGTTGAAAGCAAAATTTTTATTATTGCACCTTAAAATATGAAACAAACTGTTTTCTCGAGTACAACTTGTGGACCATTTATTTTCCTTTATTATTATTGACGTGCCAGCCAAGGTGTGGAAATATAATGACAATACTCTCTCTCTCTCTCTCTCTCTCTCTCTCTCACGCACGCACGCACACACACACACACACACACACACACACACCAAGCACATACACACAAATATATTTAAATTTCTTAAACTTAACAAGAATTATTAAGTGTTCAACAGGCTATACTGTATATAGAATAAGCCCGCTACCGTCTTTTTGTAAGTCCTAATAAACATTCAATCACGTTTTCACCATGGTTTATTGTTTCCTCGAATACAAGCGTTCTGATTCCGTAGGTTAGTATATTAATATTACTTCTAGAGCACAAGTTATCGTGCAAATTAGATAGCCTGTTTTAGATGGCAAGAGTGCAACTAACACTATATGTGTGTGTGTGTGTGTGTGTGTGTGTTCGTGTGTGTGTTCGTGTGTGTGTTTTATTATATATGGACATATGGACTTCCACGCGTGCAAGTTCTCCAAACAAGCCAAATTCGTCTTTGTCAGACTCTCAACGACAATGTGCCTAATAGTTTTTCTCATGTATCTTCTGAAAATATGTTGACCAATGAAAGTCGCAATACAGCTATACACTGAAAACAAAATAATGTATACCAAGTGCAGCCTCTGGACTATTCTAGAGGATGATAAAGCAAACAGGCATGAATCGACCAGTTTCGAAGATTTCATTTGCATTGAAAATATTTTTGTTAAGTTAATGACTAGCATAAATGATTTGACTTTGGTGATCTGCCCTTTAACTAACGCAATAGATTCATCAAACTTTTCGACAATCGAAGAAAATATATAAGGTTTATAATTGAGCAAAGACTGCCGTAACGTTTGACGGATGTTTATAAACAACACAGATGTTATTGCATGTCCTTTATTTTCTATTGTTGGATCGGCGTCGCCTTCAACTGTGACCTTCTGACCCTATATTAACAGAATCCTTGGTATCTCTTAGAGAAATCCACTTGCAAATTTTATAATGGTATACCAAGCGTAGCATGTGGCTGCAATAACTAAATCTTGCTAACACTGGTAAGAGTGACTTTGACCATCTGAATAAGTGAATATATAATATTCTTTATCTCGTAAACAGCAACCTACATTATATAAATGATGAATGTGAATGTGGCAGAAGTACACATAATTGTTAGTTTTAACGGGCACAGTGAACTTGACCTTTGACCAATAGTTTTAAGAAACGCGCTAGAACCCTTTTTGCCAAAGATGCAAAGATCTCGCTCACCCAGATCTTGTTGCGAGTCCTAAATCAAAGATGCTAATATTTCCGTTTGTTTATAGTCGACATGATAATGGAGATCATAAAAACACAAATAGGAGTTTTATATTACGATGACCTGTGGAATCAGCGGTTAACATATTTTAATAGCATATCCAATACAAGGACATATTTTGCGCTGAGGAAAGTTATTGATAGTAATTATAACTTACTTATAACGTTTTATCTTTACAGAAATTTGATAGCTGTCATTTGATTGGAAAATCACGCAACGACGAAATTCCACCCAATATTGCTGCATATCAGTTTTTTATTTTATTTTAAGTGGATATCAATTTTAATCAGATTGCAAATACTATTGTTGTTAAACTTTACAAATGAAAATGTTGCAAAAAATAATATTCTGCTTTATTAAATATTTAGTACAAAACAAATATGGTAGCCTACATGTTTTGTTACCCGTCATATAAAGATTAAAAGGGATTACAAAAGAGTGAATCACTTCTTCAAATAGGCAGCAGAAGCAAAACAGTAGTTTTCCCATACCTGTAATTTAACCAACCTTACATATTTGGATGATATACGACACAGAACTCAGAATATTAGCGGAAGAACATATGAATTGAAATTACCCTAAAATGTGAATTTTCTACATTGAAGTTCAAATATCATTATACCGCTTGGAAAATAAATGGACCGTGGGTACAACTTTCATGATGAAAATTAAATAGTAATGTAACTAATGCCAAGATGTTAACTCAATATATATCAATACTCCTAGATTCCATTAATGTTTTGAACCTCAAACAGTCAGTTAACCAGCCCACCCATAAACATGGTCACATTTTAGACTGGATTCTTCATAGACCTGGTGATAACATTATACGGTCCTCCCTGGTATCCTATGACCTTGCATCAGATCACTTCTGCATTATATGCCATCCTGACGTATCAGTCCCTAACCCTCCACCTTTATCTGCTACTAGGAGAAACCACCGTATGATAAATAGAACCAAATTAATGCACGACATCTAAGCTAACCTAACAAATTGCTTACCTCCTACCGCAGAACAACTCGATAACTGTCTGCGTTCATTGCTTGACAAACATGTCCCAGCTACCAAGTGCAGAGTATCAATTCAGAAGTGTTCTCCATGGTATAGCAGTGTTAGGGACCAGCTTCGCACGGCTAGAAGAGACCGCCATAAAGCTGAGAGGCCCTGGCTTTCCATCAGACACACCATTCATAAGCAAATCCATGAAGTCGCTAAGAAGAATGTCACAAATATAGTCCATGCAGTGAAATCAGCCCACTACACTACTAAGATTATGGAAAGTTCCAGCTGCAAAGAGTTCTTCGAGATTACTAACAAGCTAATGTCAAGGAACAAATGTACACCACTTCCGACTACCTTCTCTCCAGTCGACCTTCCGGACATATTTGCAAATTTCTTCCGTGACAAAGTACAAACCATTAGAGATAAGCTTGACACCACAATTTTCAACTGACTCGTCGTCACCATACAGTTGGGATACATAATTTGAGCGGCAACCATTAACAACATTTGAACCTGTCTGTATGGATTTCGTACGTACAATCGTGATGAAGAGTGCACCAAAGTCATGCGAACTTTATCCAATTCCAACATCACTGCTGCTTGAGTGCTTAGATCCAGTATTGTCTTTACTAAATGATGTTATTAATACCTCTCTCTCATCCCGGGAATTCCCATCATTTTTCAAAACTGCCTTTGTAAAGCCTCTCCTGAAGAAACCAACACTAGACCATAACGATTTAAAGAACTACCGCCCAGTTTCTAATCTCCCATTCATATAAAAAATCTTAGAAAAGGTTGTTCTATCCCAGCTTGTATCTCATCTAAATTCAAACAGTCTTTTAGCAATGTACAATCTGCATATCGAACTTGCCACAGTACTGAAACTACTCTTCTAAATGTAGTTAATGACATTCTCTCTGCGTTGGATAGCGAAAAGATTACAGCTCTCACCCTCTTTGATTTGTCTGCAGCATTTGACACAATAGACCATGATTTATTACTTCACCGTCTCCAGTATGTATTTGGCATTCATGATACAGCCTTACTGTGGTTCAAGTCCTACCTGGTCAGCATGACACAAATTGTATCTGCAAATGGAATACACTCCAGCCCAGTTGATCTATGTTGTAGTGTTCCACAGGGTCTGTTCTTGGACCTGTTCTCTTCATTCTGTACACTCAGTCGCTCTCAAGTGTCATAGATAATCATCCAGTGTCTCACCAATTGTACGCTGATGACACCCAACTATACAAATCTAGCCACCCAACTGAAGTTAATGCTACCATCCAACGTGTAGAGAGGTGTATTTCTGATGTGAAATCATGGATGACATGTAACAAGCTGCAGATGAATGATGATAAAATGGAGGCCATTCTGATCACAACACAAAGACTTTCTCATTCACATCCTTTACCTCAAACAATAAATATCAGCAACGCCAACATTAAATTCACACAATCAGTACGAAACCTAGGTGTTACTCTGGACAGTACTCTCACATTGCACCAACATGTCATGAACATATGCAAGGCTGCATATCTTGAGCTGAGACGTATCAGCTCAATTCGCAAATATCTTTCAGTTGATGCCACTAAAACACTTGTGTGTTCATTTGTACTTTCAAGACTGGACTATTGTAACTCAGTTGTGCCTGGTTCATCTCAATATCTACTCCAGAAACTTAAAAAAAAATTAAAAACACAGCTGCTCGGATCATGCTTAGAGTACCACGATCAGAGCTCACCTCCCCGCTGCTCTGTACCCTACACTAGCTATCCATTCGATCCAGAATCAAACACAATCTTTGTTCTCTGTGCTACGTTTCACTGTCGGACTCTAGTCCAAGATACCTCTCCGATCTCACCCATGTGTACTCCCCAGCAAGATACTTACCCTCCTCTTCTGACAATCGTATACTCATTATTCCCATTATGAAAACAAAGTCATATGAACAGCGTTCTTTTGCATACCAGGGCCCAGCAACGTGGAATGAATTGCCCACTGAACTTAGACACAAACACACAGTGATCACATTCAAGAGGGCTCTCAAAACTCACTTATTTCGACTGCAATAACAAACTTAAAGACCTAATAATGTTTCCTATCTGAAATATTCTCAGCATTTTTTTTAATGTTTCTCTAATTTCATGGTGTTTGTTTTTATAATAATATTATTATGTTTTTTATCTTGAAGGTGTTGTCTAATGTTGAAAAGCGCTTAGAGCTTCTAAAGATTAGGGGCTATACAAAGTCCTCATTATTATATATATATATATATATATATATATATATATATATATATATATATATATATATATATATATATATATATATATATATATAATTTAACTTACCGCTGATCGTTCCGGATTGTTTAGTCAGTACATGCAACTCTAGATTATCGACCATAGCCCAATAAATAGATGTGTCGTTGGCGATTATAATCTGTCTCTGATCAGTATCCAGAACCATGTATCTAGTGCCATTGATTTTCAGTATACACTTGGGGGCGTAGGAAAAATGCGTCAAAACTCCAATGTCCACAATACAAATACTGCTGCCATTGCTGAACATCAGACCACGATGAAAGTATTCGTTATTCACTGTAAAGTGTTTGACCCACATTATTCAAATGTAAACGAAATCTGAGATCAAAAACATTAATTTATTTGTCGCATAAACTATATGCTTCCTAATTCGGTCGTTAAAACATTTACACAGCACGTTAATAGCAAGAATAAATAAATCAAAGACAACATATAAAGTTCAATTACATGTCACATATCCTCAACACACTTAGAAAGAATTTCCTTTGCCATACAGAAAAGGGGATTGTTTCAATCAATTGATGTAGCTCTATGAGATAGCAAAGCACATTACACTACATCTATTTTCTCTACGATGAGTCCTCTAACATATGAATAATTTGCTTTGAGTGGCATACTTATCTTTGTTCGGATATAAAGATTTCAAAATGAATTTAATATTATTATGAATAAATAAATGCACGTGTTGATCGGCAAGGCAAATGGTAGATAAAACATTACAAATGTGTGCAAGGATTAACCTCAATCGTAATATCATAGACATAAGTACAGAAAATACGAGATAATGTATTTACCTGAACACGTTTTCATATCTTGATTCAGGATGTATCCATCTCTACAAGCACATGAGGCACCACCTTTTTCTGTCAGACAGATATGGTTGCATCCGTAGTTCACACAGTAAGCTACAGCAAAAAGATTATTCAATATCATATCTTGAAACGTGTTATTGAAATTTTGTACCCTAAACAATTCAAAAGGTGATGTTAAGGAGACACAGACTGGACAGATTCAAACCGATAAAAGATAAGTTAGATAAAATGCATATAAAACTACTTGATTGTCTGAGAGAGACAGAAAGACAGACACAAACCTGCGAGTGGTGTTGGCTGAGCCTCTGGATGGAAGACAGTTACTCCAAGGTATGTTTCTCCTGCTCTTGACAAACTGTTTTTTAACTTTTCCCCATTCGTTTTGTTGAAGAAATGAACCTGTTTATAGTTTGAATCGGTCACATACAAGTAATCCTGAAAGCGAATAAAATCCTAATTTGAATATATATGTATTCACCGAAAGGTAAGCAATCGTAACATTTATGGAAAGATCAATATTAACAATTATTTACTCTGACTTTAGTAAACTTGGTGATCTGAAAATCAACATTCTTTGTAAATAATATTTAGAATTAAGCCTAGACATCAAAGGCGTTTTTGAAGTGAAGGAATATGTAATTTTGAGTACGACACCTATTTTAACATCTAGAACAAAGTCCCTTAAATTAAGCTATGAACAAGAATAAAACAGACGATTATTTTGTCTCATGTATTGTTGGACATGTGCAGCAATGAACATAAACATATTAAATATACTCAGAAAATATATACTTGATGTACCTGATAAACAGTAAGATCAAAGAAGCTACTGTCACTTTTCCTGAGCAAGATTTTTCTATCCTTGCCTTCGTACGTGATGCTCTCCAGGGTATAACGACCAGAGTCAACCCAGTAGATCCGTCGGGCACGGTAATCGGCAGCCAGACTGTACGGCAATATCAGATTTGAAGATATCAGAGACTTCCTGTTTCTGCCGGATAAACTGGATACTTCAATTTTGGTGAAACTTCCAATATCACTCCAGAAAAGTAGACTGTTACAAAAGAAATCAGGTTCGTTATACTTTGCAGTAGTAATGTCCAGTCTTAACTCAAACCTCCGCACAAATGTTCTGGTAAGGATTGGAGTATAAACAACTCCGGGTTTTTCTCGTAAGGCAAATAAAACTTTAAGAAAATGAGAATTAGAAAAACATAAGAAGAGGTTATTTTTCACACATTTCAAATTTTATTACAAACATGAACATACTTTATTTTCAGGGGTCACAGTGACATTGAGTCATTTCCTCTGGTAATCTGATCATGGCGGAAAGCAAATTAAAAATGAGACTTGCAAAATGATTACATAAACATAAATTTTATTTATTTTCTTCTTTTTCATTGTTATAATAGTTTTTAAGATCAAACATTTACTTTTCTGCTTTCTATACCTTCATGCCAACAAGCACAACCACTACCGATGAATTTTCATTCATCTTGTCATCGTAGAACTCTGGAATCTACATATATATGAAACCTTCCGTACTTGGAGTACAACACGCAGAATGTAGTAAACAAAATTTACAGATTAAACTGCAATCTCCTCAATTAGAAAAATATTTAAGAAGGATGAATAAACTGATCTATGCCTTCTAAAACCGGAAATATTTCGATTCGTTTCAACGAAATGCAAATTTGCACATACTTTACAGTAAAAATAATAAAGCATTGCATCATCTTTAATATGTCTTATCAGACATTCGACAATTTGCCTCTGTGAAATCTGTTAGATATAAAGACAAGACTTATGAATAACCAGTCCAGGAAGAAGAAGATACTGAGGATTTATGTTTTGATTGTGAGTAAGTTTTCTAAATATAATGACTACAGCTGAATTTCAAGTTGTGAAATAGTATTGGAATTATTATACACACACGGTGAACATTAAATAACCAAAATTAAACAAATGATCAATTTTTACTACATGAAAAATGTCGCAGCTGAGGCATATAATCGTCTGAAAGGAATAAGGTGAGTGAAGCGTGCATGAAAGTAAACGGTAACATTTTTATAGTGTATGACATCAATTGGTGAATAAGGTGAGTGAAGCGTGCATGAAAGTAAACGGTAACATTTTTATAGTGTATGATATGGCATCAATTTTAAATACTCGCAGAAATATCCTAACTGGCTATCAAAATATGACTTGGATAGGCACAGTCGTCATTCGTTTCAAGTATGCCTCCTAGATGACATGTCTGTATTTGTTTAAGAATTACGTAAAGCATTTTTAGAAATTGGGTTCAAAATATTACAAAAAATACACAAATACATTTTAGTCAAGTTTCGATCTGGTGCTGCTGATAACTATATTGACGGACGGTGACATTACATGGGAATACAAGATTTAACAATACTGATACAAAATCAATGCGAAAATAAATGTATCTGTACCAGTGTTTCAATTCTTTCTGTACATCATATTTTATTAACGAGAAGCAACTGTGTAAATATGCAGACAGCTTCATATATAACCTGCCTGAAGATTATTATTTTGGTAATTTCAAAAACGAACCACATCAAATGAATGTTCTGAGAGCAGTTTGTTATAATTTTGAAAGTATCTTATCTAGAAATGTAAGCACTTGTAAACGTGAAATGACTGTCTGCATACGAAATAGCAGTAGTTTCAAAAAGCGTGGAAAATCTAAACAGATGATGCATCACATCATAGTTTTATTTGTACTAAAAGTAAACCAACATAAATCATAATCTATTCTAGATAATCATGTGCTGATGTATTTTACGATGCTTTCAGTACCATCGTAAAACTATTGTATTAATAGTTAAGTCCGAGTTATAATTGTTGCGGAACATGGTCATGATTTCATTGTTACACAACCAATTATGGGAAAACCGTTACGTGCATTGCAAAATACAGAAAAATGTGGCATTCACTACTGAAGATTAAAGCTTACATTTAAGTATGAATTTTACACATAATAATGGTGTTGTTTTTGTATCAACAAACGTCATTACAATACTAAATCACAGAAAATATTTTCCCATTCGTTCATCTTGAGAAGGAAAATTTTAGGATGGCATGGTTGATGACGGAACTATAAAAATTACAACATATTTTCATTCCCTAGAAAAATATTCACATTTCAGAAATATTCAATATTGAGTTGAATGATATTCGTATTATCTGGTTTAACGGACCATGAAATGAATTCTGCTTCTTCTGAAAGGACACAAAATTCAGGGAAAGTTTGGAAAAATAAAATATAAATGCGCGCCATAAACAAGAACTGGTTTTAGGAGGGTCACACGATAAATACATTACGTTACAAACAATCATGTATCCGCGGTACATGTTTCGTCCAGATTTACTCTGTAGATAAATGGATACTCATCTCCCGTTACAGATTTGTTCTTCTTGCTCTGTTTACGATAATCTACAATATGTTTTCTTTTTGCTCTTGTGGAATTACATGGTTATTTTTTTCCAATGCAGATTCGTTCCCTTTCTTATTGTTACAATAAAACTTCCAGAAAAGCTCGCTTGAATTCGCTCTGCAATTCTTTATTATTAAGTTGTATCTTTACGGTGACACCCATGGCAATATTTTATAATATGTACCATTAAAGAAGATTTGTAAGGTTAGTGACATTTTTGTTGAATTATCTAACTGTGTGACCATAACTGCGAAACAAAGTGCGTGTATCCTGTGAGGCATCAAACAGTAGATCAAAATTCTCATCTATTTTTTTTACAGCCACGACTTTATCTGTAAAGAACCACTGTCTGTTTCAAATCTTACAAAAAGTAATGGATCTACAGATGATTAATACGCAGTCAAATTATTGTATGCATACAGTCACTATCAGGTTTGGTTATTTTGAGCAAATATATAAATTTGTACTAATAGTCAATGCACACTTTACGATGTCACGACTCTCTTTCATATACATGTTCCGACATTACATCCTGCCTATAACATACCTTCTTTTTCCCATAACTTGGAATGTTTACATGATCACCCGAAACAAACTAAATATCATACAATGAACATCTGCCTGATTTTTATGTTACATTATCATACATCAATTATCGACTGACAAGTAACATAAGTTGTGCGTTTTTATCATATCAAGATACATGCTATAGTTTATTAACTGGTTGTAACCTATAAAACTTATAAGTAACATGTAAAACTAACATTACCACAAATGCAAGAACTTTATGCTCGTATTTCTCTTGTTTATCAAAAGGATGGAAACAATTACAAAGTTTAGTCCATCAAGCTTGTTAAATCTACCATCTGACTAAGCCGATGCGTTAAGACCGAATGTATGATTGACGTTGTTTACGAACGCTTGACAAATGAAACTCAGTATAGCAAGCAAATGAAGGCAATCCATTGTCAATGAACGCTTTTGTTTATATGTCTTCATGCAGAACCAAATAAATTGAACAGACAATTGCTTCCTGCAAAATACTCAACGTTTCTTTCTCTAGTTATACATGCTGCCGTTGCCAATTTGATCTACTTACGTGGATCATAAAGCTATACTTTTAGAAAGTGTTTCTTTTCCATCTTTTTTATAACTCTAGAGGAAAAGATAATTATGTAAATTATAGAGTAGCATGTTAGTATAATTGCTTTTCTATTAATTAATTGGGACAACTTATTTTGATACTATAATTATTTCATTCTCTAAATTCTTACATAGTATCTGATGCGTCAAACTCTTTCCAAATGTAGCAAATGTTTTTAAACATTTTCAAACAAATGACTCTAATCGGCTGGATCAAAATGTCTAGTTTTAGTTTAAATCTTTCATTCTCTAATATCTTACATATCGTATGCATTTTCAAAGTAATGACTAGATCAAGATAGATCAAAGCTAGTTGATATATGTGTGTGATTGTACACACACATACACAGTAATATATATATATATATATATATATATATATATATATATATAGAGAGAGAGAGAGAGAGAGAGAGAGAGAGAGAGAGAGATTTGTGGGCTATTTTCAGCATATACATAGTATACTGGTATAAAAACTTTCAGAAAGGAAAGAAACCAATAAGACCATGGGAAGGACAACAGATCCAAGGGGAGTACCTACTGGTACGATTTCATATAAACCTACATTGGTCTAGCCGAAACTCGAATTCAAGCGGACAAAGGTGATATCAGTAAAGGTGATAGCCTTAGAACACTCGGCCATCCATTGCATCGGAAAGAGAAAGATTATACTAAAATGAATATTGTTTTTTTATGTTTTGGTTGGAAGGGGATTTCTTATGCCAGAAGCGCAAGGTGATTATGCAGCCAAGGGAAAATAAAGAGATGATAAAATCAGAACCGAGAAACTGTTCGTCAAGAGAATTATATTGCAGTTGCAATGGCAAGTCTTATTATTGAAGAGTCAAAGAAAAAACGATCGGATAAAATGAGCATGTTTAGGGGAAACATGGTGTGACTTCAACATTGCAAGAACTAAAAGAAAAACTGAAATACATGCATGATTTAAGATACATAAAGTACATTACTTGCGGATGTAAAAACATGGATTTGAAAAGTAATTTAGGCGATGTTGTGTAACTAAAATGACAACGTTATTAACTCCTTTTCATGGACGCCCTCTTGGGGATTATTTATGTATCCTATTTTAACATCATAGCCAAAGATACTCAAAACAAACGCATAACTTTTTATCTTGATTCACGATGGTATCTTCTACAAATATATCTTGCTCTTCAATCACTGATATCCTTTCAAATGTTTCAAGTATTAACGATATGTTCTAAAATAGATATGTGACAAACTGAATATACACGATATTAAGATTGGTCAATAAATGCCCACGTAAATTCAAAAGGTTTTAAAAGTTGTGACGTACGCTTCCATCGGGTCTAGAGCCAAGGCATGAGGTCCCTCCAGGTTATCATCAACGAGAACACGGTACATGGATGTGTCATTGCCTACAAGCGACTGAACTATGATCCACTTATACTGTGGGTCGGTCCAGTAGATGTTATGACTGACCCAATCTACTGCCAGTTTGACATAATCCTTTGATACTCCTCTGTGAATAGATGTCCATCTATTGGCACCAGATAGGTCAATTGAGAAGTTGTAGTCCCTGTATATCGCGCTTGAATAGTACTCATACGCGTAGGCCTGCCGTAATGCATAGTCTCCATCTACACTGAGAAGCCACAAGTTAGCCACAAAGCCAAGTGTCCTGATGGAAGCAACGTTCGGAGCGCCATCTGTAGTGGTGGGTACAGTCTCAATATAGGTACCGTCAGCAGTATAACCCGGGATTAACGTAACAATCAAACCCCGGTCAGGACCTGTAACAAAATATATTCTGTAACAAAAGTTGGTACAACAACAGCATTATAGCAAGACGATCTTGCGTAGTCACGTATAAATTGATTATAAATGCTTTCTGTCCAAACGTGAGATATGCATTAATATCATTCCAAACTGGGAAAGGTAAAACTTATAAACTTCATCATGGAACTATATTATTATCTAGGATTCTAATAATGTATAGCGATAATAATATCCTAGATTTCCAATCAAAATAATCTGAAATATATAAACACTAAATAATAGCATCTCAAAAAAGGAAAATGCATGCAAAATTCGAAATACGACAGGTGATGTTTCGAAGTGCTCTGTTTCCCTGATAATATTATCAAGCGTGACAACTACAGACTTTGATTCTGAACATCAAATGCAAACAGTCACATTTGTTTCCTTCTGTAGTGATACTTATGAGTTCAGAGAGATACGTATCTGATTATTAAGTAACAGAGATGTTCAGACATGTACTCCAAAATTCCAACCTACTTTTGCAAAGTAATTTCAGATCCATGTTCCATTCTGCAGATAATGTACATGTGATATTTCCTGTGATGTTGGGGTTTTTCTGAAAACCACGATTACATTCGAATGCGCATGTCTCCATTGCTCGGAAGTGACAGTCATTTGCCCATCTGCCATTCTCGAAAAAATTGATGCAATGACCTTGTCTCTCTGAAACAAACAAAGTAAACTTTTCTTATATGTAGTGACCGTATCATTCAAACTCAATTGTTGTTGCCCAGACATTCGCTTCCTTTATAATACAAATGTGTGTGTATGTCTAATTTAGATTTTTAACGTAATTTCACAACTTTTTACAGTCAAATAACTACGATTTCTGCAGTGGGACAGATTATAGTGTGTGTATGTGATTTGGATTTTTAACGTAGCTTTGACAATTTTCAGTCATATTGCTATGATGTCAGCAGTGTGGCAGTTTATAGTGATGCAGCAGACATGTAGCATGATGTCCCACCCAGTCACATTATCCTGATACCAGGCCGACCAGTCCTAACACTTACCTCTTAATGCTATGCGCCAAGCGATGCAGATATTAGTAACATTTTTATAAGCCTTTGGTATGACTTGGCCAGGAATCGAACCCATAACCTTCCGTATCCGAGGAGGACGCTCTAACCACATGTCCTACCCAATCACGTTATCACGACACCAAACCGACCAGTCCTAACACTACCCTTTTAATGCTGAGCGCATAGTGAGCGAGCTGCCTGTTCTATTTTTATAAATATCTTGTTCGACAATGCCAGGGTTCGAACCCGCGACCTCCCTCATTATAGACGGACGCTGTAACCACTTAGGCCACCGGTGCGATCTCTTTCATTTTAAATGATCAAGTACGTCTTGTTGGTGTTTTCAATACGTGTTAAGATTTGATTAGCCCTAAGAATGGATCTCACAAGGTCGGACATTGGCAGAAATTGACATTTGGTAATCATTTTATCATTCTTAAAGGACTATGAACGTGGAAAAATAGAGGGGGTGTTCTGGTGAAATTTGGCAATGGACTGTTAACTATGGTACATATAGAGAAGGTTATATGGACTACGGCAATGGACTACTAATAGGGTACATATAAAGGATGTGATGGGGACTTCGGGCAAAAGATTATTAACAGGGGTACATAATGAAGATGTTCTGGGAACGTCGGAATGAACACCATTTTCCAGTCAATATACTGGCGCAAGTAGATATTAGAATTTGAAGCTACCTAAACAGGATGGCGTAGCAGTTTCAATCCAGTTTCCATAGATTCCACAATAGAGTTTTCTGGACCTGGGATTCGGGTCGAATCCTTGGTTACATGTGAACGGACACTCGGAATAAACGCGTCTGTCGCACACAATTGTATCAACCGTCCCGTTTTTAATTGTGTTCGGACAGAGTACCTCTGAAATAATAATAAACGAAGAAAAATAAAACGTAAATAAAGAAAAAAAAATTAAATCAGTGTTATTTCTTTTAAAGATTCTTGGCTGAAAGGTACGAAAGAGCATCTAACCATAATTGCAATAAGTTTCCAAATATCACTTCCTTTGGAAGGATATGAGCAATGATACTACACAGTCGCTGAAAGGAAAAAAGTAAGTTTTCTATCCTATATACGTTTATTTACACAAAATATGTACGTAATCTATAACTTTCTTCCTGAAGCAAGCCTGCGTTCTGATCTGGTTTTGAAGCTTGGTGTTGCTGAACTTAATACATATTCTTGACTTAATAAATTATATATACTTGAAGACAATGGAAATATATTGAACAATCGACCCCCATGGTGGAAGAAATGAATTCTTATTAAAAAAAAACAATACATACCAGTTTGGTAGGTCACCAACAATCTTACAAGGAACTCGTTTTTCACGAACTCTTGTTGCGTGTGTACTTCGCTTACCTTTACATGGTTCCGCGGGCGCCCATTCGCCACTTTCCTGACACGTTACGGCAGGAACACCAGCGGCCGCTTTGAATCCACGGTTACACGTAAAGGCACAAACCTCACCATTTGTAAATGTACATAATGAATTTAAATAACCATTCCGAATACTCATCCCACAGTTGCCTATAAATACAAAACGTATACTTCTCAATAAAACAATAAAAACATAAATGCATTTACTTATAGGAGTGCATAATAAATATTTTTTGAAAACCAAAAATTCAGTATGAGCATTCTTGCAATATGAAAGCAGTAATAATTTACAAGGATTGAGTTCATAAATTATTCACTCTAATAAAGATAATATTAATTTCTGTGAAATTCACAATGCAGTCGATTTTTGTTAAATGGCTTATGCAAATATTACTATACAGTCCAGTTAACAAAATTATAGAGCCATAACCTAAATTATGGCATCTGCTCCAGCTAAATTTGTATATCATGAGAACTGTCCTTTTTGTTTTCATTTTTTTGTTGCTGTGTTTTATCGGGGGGGGGGGGCTCGCTTACGTGTGCAAAGCTTTTGTGTGTTTTGGTTCCAGGCACCATCTGACCCACACGTGGCATTCAGTATTCGTGTGTTCCGGCGAAATGAGGACAGACAAGAGTATAAGCAAGTCTCGTTCTCGCTGTACTGACAGTTGACCCAACTGCCTCCTGTGAAATTTTGCGGACAAATCGCTTTGGTTTCTGAAATATCAGGGAGAGAATGTATTGTACTATGTATTACGATATATGTAGAAAAGAGGCTTGAATTAGTCGCCTACAAAAGAAAATTATATTCTCAATTTTAACATAGCAGCATAATTCGATAAATGCATCAAACGGCTGTATGCAGCAAGCATAGGGACCGCTAGTGACAAGAAAGACAGACCTTCTACGCTGTTTTTTGTTTCACTGAGTTTAAAATTTATTTAGTTTATATTCATTTTAAGACAAGTGTTCAAACTTAGAATTAAATAGTCATATTGTTATCAAATAGAGTTAAAGCGTCATACTTTGGCTTATCTTTTACAGGAAATACGTTAACCCCTCAAAAATATATTTACATGGGCAAAACGAATGCTTCGTCTTGCACATGTTGAGATCGAGGATCGAACTTTAGACAAAGACACGTGCAAAGCGAGTATTTTAGTATTGAGATACCTTCATAGAAACTTACTTTTACACAGGAGCGTGGGGTCATAATTCCATTGTCCGTTCCAATTACATAAGATGTAGGATGTGATGGGATTCTTGCTGAAGTGGTCATTACAGTAGTAAGGACAAACGGTGCCATACGACATATTACAGTTCATTGACAGGTAGCCATTGGGAATGGTGGCACTGCATTTAATTTCTGTAATCAAGCAAATCATTTAATATATTGGAAACGTTTATATTCCATGCTATGACATACGCATTCTGACATTCATTTTATTTATAGGTGGCTTATAATTGTTCTAGTGGATGGAGAAGCTTAGAGAACCATTTTTGAATAAATCAAATAGACTATTCTTGCAGTTCACGACATAACCTGCAATCAACTTGACTATGCTGAGGAAATGCTACCCATCGTCGACTGATATTAACGCTATATAGTAAGCTGGACATAACCATATCCAGATAAATGTTCTAAATACATACAGAATCTCAAATGGGTAATCCATTAATATTGAATTTATGAAACCAGTTAAACAATTTACAGCTTTTGAAACGAGTTCATAATTATATTTTAATCATTTATCGTTTGAGATAATGTTTATCATATTGCTTTTATTTTAATGCCAACAGTTTAGAGAGAAAGAAGATTTTAAAAAATAGTTCATTCTGAGTCAGCTGATGTACCTTTCATTTGTTGCGCGTACAAATAGTCTTACACATAGTTCTATAACCATTAACATTTCAAAGTAAATTGTTTCACAAATTAAAAATCGAAGAACGATTATAGTGAAAATCGTTGTAGCCAAACTATGAAATTAAAACAAAATAATTCACTTTCAAATAAAGCAAGAAAACAGAAATAAAACAAGGATGATTGAAAATAAAATTATCCTAATTCATACATTACTCAAATAAAACAAAAGAAGCACAAATGAAACAGGCAAATGTCAAAAGAAACAAAATGTAAATGACCTTAGCATTGTCTTGGTGATTCATGACATAGTACGATTTGCATCAGAAATTTGCATGTGCAAATGTGTCTTTGCATTCATAATTCGTGAAAGAGTTTAGAGACGGCCATGTTGTCCTGATTCCAAAGCTAGTTCATGATGTGCCGTAGTACACAAGTAAAACGTTTATATGGCTTCCATTATAACCATGCCTTGCTGAAGAACAAGAGGTAATTCAAGTATTAGGACCAGTAATATATTAACCTAATGTACAAGGAGAGTTCGTGCACAAACGCGATGGTCTATAGTTTATCATGAATGCTGATAGTGGGTTGTTATGTTATGGAAATAGCTGTATTGTATTAACTCTGTGTAATGCATGGTGTAGTGAAGGTATATTCGGGTGATTTGTAGCTCTCAATAATTTATTGATAATACCAATAACAAACATGAATTGATCAATATCCCCAAAATTCCTTCATTTACAGAGGGTTGGCCCTCCCTCTGTAGTCCAGCTCTGGGATGAAGTGTTAGGAGTTAAGAGTACTTTTACTGTTGCATTTACTCTTTCAAATTCGGCCTTAGGAAACCACGTTTATGACAAAAACATAAATCTATGTTGGAAAATGTATTTAAGGCAATATGAACCTAAGGGTTCGTTCATGAATATAGTGACTAATACCTTATGGTACAATCAACTCAAGGTTCAATCATGAATATGGTAACTAACACAGGTTGTAGACCAGATGTGTTGAAGTTTAGATTTATAACGTACCTATACAAACATCTTCTCTGGACGAATGAATGTCTTTACCGCAATAGATGCTGGTCACGTTGCTGACGGTTCTGGATCATGCATCACACGTAAACTTACCAAAGTAACCTGGCAGTGAGGGCATGACGTCACAGTACCCTTATTGACGGTCACTGTGTGTGTGTGTGTTTTGGATTTTTAGCGCAACATTAACGGTTTTATAGTCGTATTGCTACGATGTCTGCAGTGTGGTAATTTATAGTGATGTCTAGCACTGGGGCATCATGCGGCAGACATGTAGCATCATATCCCACCCAGTCATATTATTCTGACACCAGGCCGCCTAGCCCAAACACTAACCTCTCAATGCTGAGCGCCTAGCGATGGAGCTGTTAATACCATTTTTACAAATCTTTGGTATGACTCAACCGGGGTTCGAACCCGACAATCAATGGGCATTACTACTCTGTATCACATGAAAGAAACGAAGCCTTAGTTCAAAACCACATAAATGGTACGTATTTTACACCAATTTTCAAACATTTAAAAGTTATTGTGTTCTCCTATTCGAGTCCTGTTTTTTATTGTTTTGGTTATGTTTTTTTTTTTCTCTTGTTGTCTTTATTTGTTTTTGTCTTATTTTAGTATTTCGCTAGAAGTCAACTTTGGCCAGTTTGTTTTCACAGCCTTTTCCCAACAAGGTACTCGGCATCTCGACAATCCTTATTGACACTGCATCGCAGAATACTGGATTTATTATATGGCATTTGTAAAAGAATTGTTATTAATTGAATTAATGCAACTTCGAGGCTTGCCATCAATAAATCTTAACCGCTATTCCGCCCAATAGTTTCCCCTGTCCAAGAACAAAATGTAACAGTTATTTTAGGGATTCGAACACATCATATATATATATATATATATATATATATATATATATATATATATATATATATATATATATATATATATATATATATATATATATAATGTATCAATAATATTTCACGAGATGTATAAGTTTTTCATTAAAAGGAAACGATGCTTGTCGAGTTTCATGTTAATGAAAAATTTATACAACGAGTGGTATATCATTGAAAAAGCGTAATACTATACATATATTTTATTTATATCACATACAAATACACGTGTTTGCACACTGAATGGAGTTCTGATATGCTCCTGACAACTGTATATTGACCGAGTGAATGCACTTATCATATGTAGTTCTACGATTTTTCTTGTTCTTCACACTCACATATGCAAATTGATAAGTTAAAATTGTTTTCTTTTTCAGTAACTGTTTTTATTCACATTTATTAAATCAATATAAGATAAACTCATGATTTGAACATGAAATATTGGTTTTATGAAGAAAGTAATGCACTACGAACACGGTTAGGTCCTTGTACACTGAACCTGAAACGTCAGGCATTCACGTACTAGCGTATGGAAATTAGCGTGGAATAGAAACTAAGCGAAATGACGAACCAAGAAGACGTAATTAAAATATTTAAATATATTGACAGTTCGTCTAAGTCATTATTGTGCCTTAATGAACATTTCTAAAGACATTAAAACTCCCTCTCTCTCTCTCTCTCTCTCTCTCTCTCTCTCTCTCTCCATTTTTCTCTCTCCCCTTTGGACGATTTCACAAAAACATACCATCATTCATAGGTCCAGAGACATCGTCGTATGACACAAGCGAAAATCTCCAACGCTCGTGTTTTCATGGATTTTCGCCCGTATCAAGCTACGATAATCCATAGAGAGGTGGGGGGGGGGGGACAAACATTTGGACATTTTTATATTTAAAAATTAATAATGTATTTTTAGAACATTGTAATAGGTTGAATAAACAACAACAGCAATAACAAAGCATTAAATGCACTACAGTATGTGTGCCGCGTAACCGACAAATGTAATATATAATATGGACTGGAATTTGCAACTATTTTGCATTGATATTATGTACACTGTAGATAAATCCCGATGAAAGCGTAAACGTACCGTTATGACGAACCAGATTACTGTAGCTTACTTGGTACAAGTTCATTTGTAATGTTTTCTTACAGAGCATTATATTTTTCACTCTCACTCCATAATTTTGTTGTGCTTATTTTGTCCCTTACGCACGTGAGTAGAGTGGGAAATGAAAAAACAAAACAAAGGATCCTGATGAAATTATGTATTATTTTATTTTCATTCAGAAAACATAGATTCTTAACACTTTTTATCTTTATTTTCGTATGTCATTTATGATTAATGAATGAGTAGAAGTTCGTGATTGATCTATAGATCTGCAGTCGAAAAATGTTTATTGATATTTGTTTCCCTTTAATATACTGTCTTAATTGTCATTCTTCGGAATTAAATCGCTTGAAAATTGTATGTCTGTTACAATTTATCTATAAGTGCTTTATTTTGACGTAAAACAATGTGTTATGACGTATTTATGAATTTCCACTCTGTATTTAGTTTATTTACTATGACCTGCTTGGTATATTTATAGGTAGATGGATGGATGGGTGGATAGTTGGATGGGCTGGAACTACCAGAATGGTGAAGGCATGACATGCAGTATGAAGCCGTTGAATTGAATTCAATCGACAGTGTATCTGTTACGTGACTGGAATTGTTGGAAATGAATTCCAGATACTAGCCGAGGACTAGTGATTTAAATTCCAAACTCTCTGATTAAGGACAGTATACACTATGCTGTGTTTACAAATACATATGGTTGTGTGAACCATTCTTTTTTCTTTCTTTGTATCATATGGTTGCGGGAACCAGACTTATTATTCTTTGTATCATATGGTTGCGGGAATCACACTTATTATTCTTTTGTATCATATGGTTGCGGGAACCACACTTATTATTCTTTTGTATCATGTGGTTGCGGGACCACACTTATTATTATTTTGTATCGTATGGTTGCGGGAACCACACTTATTATTCTTTGTATCATATTATTCTTTGAATCATACTCTTTTTTTATAATACATTTTGTGGATGTATGAACCATATTCATATTTTGTTTCTTTTTATAACATGTTATGTATGGAAGTCTTATATCATATGTAGTGGGTTGGTTTGGGAGTCTACACGCGTATGTATTGTCGTGACCAAGTATTTTTCATTTCATAAACTTTCATTCACTTACATTGTGGTGTGTTGTCACTCAGTCTAAAATGCATTCGATTTAAATCATGTTACAATGTATTAATTTGGCATCATGTTCAACGCCTTAGGGTCCTCTTATTTTAATCATCAACCTGCATCGTTGGCAGTGCAAAGTGTTTCTCTGCTTAAATGCATGTCAAACGCATTCACTTTAATAAAAAAAAAAAACAACAATAGAACATTATTTGTCCAATATATAGTAAAATCGTATTGTTTACTAATTAACGTTTAGCCTGTAACTCTAGCGGTCAACGAGAACATTCAACATGATTCATTGTTCAAGTTGACAACAATGATGAGATGTCTGGACGATGAGCTCGTCATTGGACCCCCTTGATCCATCTAACTACTTGTGCAAGTGCACATAGTGACAACTGTCAGCAACGCCAAACATGTATAACTTCTTTCCATTAATATCAAATACGGAATCGACAGGCAATGTCATTTTAAATTAAAAGAATGAAAATTCCTTGTCCTAAAACTCTGTTGGAGAAACCCTTGTTGAAATCGTGTCTAATGTTTTTATTGTCACATTCAGTGCAAAATTTATCAATAATATATGAGGCGGTGACAGTGAGCAAAGTAAAACTGACTGACCTACACATACGGCAGATGTAAACGTCCAGTTTCCATCACTGCCACACGTTACACTACTGACACCTAATGCGCGCTTGAAACCAGTGTTACACGTGAATGTACACACATCTCCGGGTTGACGGGAACATGATGTCATCACCATACCGTTTGATACTCCTGTTGGACACAGCTGCGTCTGTACTGAAATTATTTAGCAGAAAGACATTGTCAATATATATCTACTAAAAATGCTTCAAATGTGTATTATGTCAACTTAATTAGTTTCATACCAAAAGAAACAATTTCTTTTCACTAACACATTTCATGCAGGGATTTTTTAAAACCAAAACAATATAAAAGATGCCGCTGACACGTTTAAAACAAACTAAGATAAAACACTTCATTGGCACATTTCTTAGAATCCTTCAGATAGAAGTCGTAACCGAAAGATTTCAGAGCGTCATATCGCTAACAACTGCTACATAAAAAGATTCTAATTGTTTATGCATCCAAACATAAATTAGGTGGCCTTGGCGAGCTTGCATTCCAGTTTTGTAACAAACACTACACTCAAATTTTGTTTTCGGTTTGGAATGATCTATGGCCTGTCCTGGTTATTTATCATTTTCATTTACGTGTATTAGTGCCAGGCATCTTAAAAGCGATAACTAAAACATGTAATAATCAAATTGATCAAACGTTTTTCTCTAAACATAGACGATTTTATTTTCTTGTGGTAGAGTTCTACCGGTAATGTATGGATGACAATAAATTTCGAAAAGAAACAGGGAATGTAAGTTCAACCACAAATACGTTCCAGCGCAGAAACCTGTCCTAAATAGGTCGATTACTTTCTAACCAGTTATTATTCTTTGAAGTATATTTCAACCAATGGGTATATTTCTTCTTAGAGACGTTTTCAAGGCTGACAAGTTGATATGATTCTTTTGTTTGCTTTTAAACCAATTACATTTACTCCTCATTGCCAAGTTTTATCTACCCTTCCGGTCTAATGTAATGCTTATTATTCATTACGTATAATAAAATACTTTTCAAGAAAGTTTTTGCTTTATGATCTGTATTAATTGCATTTATTCTCACTGGTTTCCGTATGTCAGTAATGTATATAATGGTATCCATTAATTACCTGACATTCCACTGTGTCGCATTTCTCCAATCGTATATCCCTAGGACTATAACTCGATCTTTCATAAAACCTTCAATCAAACCAGGATGTTTGCCCCGCCAATTTCCAATCATATGTTTAAAAGAAATTTCGTATTTATAAAACAGTCCTCAGCATGTTGAAGCATTTTAAATTCTTTATTCAGGCATGTATACTTTTAATAGTTCTATTAATATGTATCCTCATACACAATGTGACGATAGATATTACGTATAGTAACATGGATACTGAGCATTCTAATTTCACTGACCGTTCCGCTTTGAGTCATCCGACCATCAATCTGTACTTTACGAGTATACCAGATTAGCAACGTTTTCAAATATCTTTAAAGGTGTGATCAATTCAATCAAATGCATTCTCTTGGTAATAAAAACTCCATTGCTATCGTATCACATATCACCCTTACAATTTATACAGCTCCGGTGGCCTGAGAGGTTAGAGGTCCCCCGGGTAAGGACGATTGATACCAAAGGCATACAAACTGTACTTGCAGCTACCTTTCTAGGTGCTCAGCATTAAAAAGGTTAGTGTTATGACTGATATCAAGATAGTGTGACCAGGTGGGAGGTCACATGTTTGAGGCATGATGACCCAGACCTAGTCGTCACCATAAACTGTTTCATTGCAGTCATCGTAGCAATGTGACTTAAAAATTGTGAAAGCTATGTTAAAAAATCACATCACACACAGAAACACACACACACATACACACACACACACACACAACTGGTAAAGATTGGGATGCTTCATAGATTCAGTGTATTATTTTTAACTGATCTCCACTTCTTCCCACTGTTCTGATGGATATTTAAAAATTCTCTTGTATATGTCTTAATTATATAAACGAGTTCGACTTAATGTCTCGCAATCCATATTTAGTGGAGAGATTTTTCTCCAGTGTTGCAAATCTGTATCTTACACGGTCCTTTCATATATCAGTTTCATTAAATTTCTATAATATATTTAGCCACTATTACTGACAAATACATACCATCACTGGTGTTAGTTCGGACTGAACGTGTTATATAACTATCGTATTAATCACTCTAACCGTTGTCATTTACTATAGTTTAATTCTCTTATTTCCATACCTAATTATTATTATAATTACATAAGCTTTCAATATATGATGTAAGGTATATATATATATATATATATATATATATATATATATATATATATATATATATATATATATATATATATATATGTGTGTGTGTGTGTGTGTGTGTGTGTGTGTGTGTGTGGAAATACCTATATATCCATTGATTCCCAGATAAAACAAGATGTATAGATAATTAGTTTTATTTCTATGATAATTCCTGTGCGTAGACAAAAAGAGTGGTCTGAACTAGATATGTATGAAAATGACACATTAAAAAGCAAATTATCAGGTCTGTCTAATATGCAGAAAGGTCTTCCCTTTTAAAATATCAAATGTATGTTTGAATTAGACGATAAATATTGTACCTGTTTGACCTGCAAATGAATAAATGATTTTATATGATATTTAGATACATCAGTGATAAAAAATCCAAACAACATAAGTATCGTGTTTTTTCGTCTAAGCCCAGTCTCTAGCTTTACGGGAACAAAGGGAACTACCGGAACAAGGGGAGCAAACCGTAACAAAATTGAAATTACCTGAAGGAAAGGTAGTAGTAAAACTTAAAAGTTCAAAGTAATGTTAACAGTATTGTCCATGTAGAAGAAATTATATATATATATATATATATATATATATATATATATATATATATATATATATATATATATATAGCGAATCAAATATTTGTGGCGAACATTGAAACTAAATCATCGTAATATTATTTAATAGCATTAAGAGTTATTTACATAATGTTCATGATTAGTTTAGTTTTCTTTTTATTATTATTAAAAGTATACAAATCATAATTTCCGCATGTATAGCGATACAGACATGATGTGTACCATAAACACGTCTTGAGGCACTTGACATTAAAATGTTCTAGGTCACGAGAGTCATTCACAGCTGATTGGCGCCCGTTCTATACAGATTTTCTCAGCGGAAACTATGATGCATCATGGGTCAATTAGCGCAGTTAATCAGTCAAGCGATATAATAACCGTTATTGAACAGATCGGTAACCCGTCATATATAGTCACATGACGCTAAAAGTGCAACGACATACAAAGCATACAAAGATTAAAATAAAAGAAGTATGTAATATTTACAACAACCAAAACATGCTTATAAAAAAAATGAAATTAAATGAAACTAAATTAAATTAAATGAAACTAAATTAAATTAAACTAAAATAAAAAACTAAATTAAATTATATTAAATTAAATTGAATTAATTTAAATTAAATTAAAACCTACTCCAGAAAGATAAAATATTGGAAAAAAGGCAACTTTTGTAAACTGCTGTAAATAACCTAAAAACACAATGACACCAAAGAAACTGAGTGAAATTAGCAAATCATGTTAAAAGAAAGCAGCAACATTACGATAGCAATCGTGTTTCAATGGTTACGTTTGTATTGTTTTAAGAGACACTTTAGATTGGGTATATCGTACTCGCGAAAGTGCACCAAAAGTGTCTTTTCCACTAATACCAGGGCTGGCACGAAAGTGGACCAAAATGCCTTTTCCAGTGATACCTGGGCTGGCACGAAAGTGGACAAAAGTGCCTTTTCCAATGATACCAGGGCTGGACCCTCTATCAACTGAGCTAACGCGGTACACTTTGGGGTATACAATTAATAGCCAGCAATGGTTATGTAAACATCAAACTCGCTAATAGTTTTACCTTGATCAGAAAATACCACTCTCATTTTTTATCTTCGCTACAACAAAAACAAGCATTGCTAGAATTATTATTTGTCTCTACAAGGTAGTAACCAAACTTTGGTAACAAAATGAAAGAATGGCTATATAACATCATTTATCAATGAAAATAAACTGACTCACCGACTGCAGTCCCAAATAAAATTCCCCATGTCGCAAGTAAAAATCTGTTTTGTAGGGTTCTCATTGTTTTGAAAAAGAATATTTTCAAAATATGTTTGAACTGAAGCACAGAGCTGATAGATTGTGGCGTCGAATTAACTGTATTCACTTGTAGTCATGAATTCGGTTTGAAATCGCGCAGTACTGGGTCGAATGATAGCTACTTCGTAATGAGGCTTTCTGGGGTGGATCGAAATAAAAGCCCGACACGTTTCACAACTTCCCTATGGGCATGATTTTAATCAACATTGTACCTGTGATAAAACCATTCAATCATACTAGTTGTTGAGTAATTACATCACAATATTTTCTCTGCGTACAGTACAAATTGGCTCTGTAATTGCTATAATGCAGACACGAGATTAAGTAATTGCTATAATACAAACACGTGATAGTCATTTATAGGAATGTTGACAACGTTTATTAGTTGCAAATCTCGTTTTGAAATATTGCAATAACACAAATTGCTTTTAACTTTTCTATATTCATCTATGAATAATAATATCGTGGAAATGCTTTCTTTATTCCGTATAAAATTGATAAGCAAGCAAAATATTATAATCACCTTCGACAACTCATTAAATACACCAGTTGCATAGCCTCTTGCAGGAACGACAAAAGGTGAGGGAGCAACAGGGGATATATCCCCGGGGCAAGAGCCAGGGGCCCAAGCGGATTTCCACTTTTTAATTTTTGAACAGAAAGTTTTGTTTGAACAGGAATTAGGAGAGGCCCGGGTGTTTCTTAACCCAGAGCCCGTGATCGCTATCTACAGCCCTGGCCACTTGTTCCTTAATACTTTATTCTAACCACTTACCTTTTCCGAGCATTGAAGTTACGCGATACGGTTAGAAATCAACTTAATACAATTTTTACAATATCTTAATTTCCCACATTCAGTTACTCTTAAAATGATAAATATTTTTTACACAAGTAATACTCTCAACCTTGTTTGATTATCTCACATTTGTTTTTATATCAATATAATACTCTGCCATTTTTTTGTTGACTGGAGTCTGAGAAGACAAATGGACATATAACATAATTAATTGTACTATATATTTTCGACATTTATTTTTCAGTACTGAACTTTCCACTGTGTAACAATCAATACAAATCATATGTTAATCTAAAATACCTTCAAAGATGACTTCACGTTGAAGTTCTTGTCAATGGTTTACCGGCATGTTTTTGAAAGGCTGGACTGTAAACAAACCAGCGTGCAATGAACACATATTTCACTTTCGGATCATCACCAAGACCTTATTACTCATTGTGCACTGTCGCCGAAACACACACAGACAACTGCACCATCATCTCATATTCAAAAGGATAAACAATTGCCAAAGTCTATACCAAGAATGCCTAAATCTAACTCTTATATCACCACCAAAAGGAGACAGGAAAAAATGCTATAAAAATGGACTGGGAACGCATTCGTGGGTACTAAACCGGAACTATTAATTGTGGCCTGATTTCAGATATTAGTACACTTTATGCTAGAGTCAGAATATTCAAATGAATCTTATACCGGAGATAGAATATCCAAATAAACCTTATACTGGAGTCGGATTATCCAAATAAATCTTACACTGCAGTTCGAATATCCAAAAAATCTTACACTTGAGTCCGAATATCCAAATAAATCTAATACTGGAGTCAGAATATCCGAATAAATCTTCCATACGTACGACAATCTTTCATCATCGAGCTGGAATTTAATTTGAAGTGTCCGTTTGTTTTAATTATAAGAGTTTGCCACTATAATCATCGCTTTTCAACATGGTAAAAGTTATATAATCAAAATGTTCTAGTCCAAAATTGCGAGGTGTTTGATTTTGTAATTATACATCTAAAGTCTGCAAATTAGATTGAAGTTTCCACCCATAATGATCACATACAACATTTATGATTTATGTCATGATCTTATTCTGAGTAGAAACCTTATATCTCCGACCCATAATTAAGTACCAGACCAATAAAAATACAAAACAGTGGACACATTTCCCTTTGATGTAGAACACTGTATTTAAATAATGAGTGCTAATTAAAAATGAGATTATTTTCCCTGAATATTTAGGTCCTTGTGTGTGTTGGTGGCCAGTAACCATGCCTTAAGTGTAATGTATTGTTGGATATATTGTTTGCCTCCTTCGAAACCCATAATTATATTTGACGGATGTTAGTCTTTAACGCTGTATGAAAATACAACAGCACCTTTTTATAGAAAACAAATAGCTACATTTCATCTACAGAACGAAACACCATCTACATTTACGCTTTCCTCCTTATTAAGTAAAGAACATTTTAATCACAAATATTAATCTAAACTTGTAAAAATGGTTTTCAATGTATTGAGGATATTATGAAGGAACAAAATAACACACACACACACACACACACACACACACATACATATATATATATATATATATATATATATATATATATATATATATATATATATATATATATATATATATATATATATATATATAGATGCCAAGCCACTTCTTGAATTTCAGCACTAGCCTGTTTAATATGGTTGTTCATTCAGTTTGCGAAGTTGGGTTCCTGATTAATGCCAGTGGGAGGTGATACCATAGTCAGCATAATAGCCCGGAACAATATTTATTTGGTCATTAGGTATTGGTATGCGTTCCCAGTAATTAGTAAAGTAAAGACCAATTAGCACTAGAATTATTCAAGCCTAGGTGTTTGTTGCTATCCAGACTGGCTCTTTGTCCCTTTCAGATTTGTCTCTAACGTATTATGGTTGAATAAGTTGTAAGTAAGCGCCACAATTTAAACTTTATAAAACGTACTAATCCAAATGAGACACATAGCGGTCTTTTTACTTTAATATAAGACAGGTAGATTATGTCAGATTTGGAAATATCATTAACATAACCAAACTCAAGAAAATAATTTGATGATTTCTATGCTGCATTCATAACTGGGTTGAAAGCAATCAATGTTAACATGCATACATACATACATACATACATACGTGCATGCTTGCGTGCTTGCGTACGTGCGTGCATACACACATACATACATGCATGCATACATACATACAGAGAGAGAATATCAAGCAAGAGTTAAAGATGATAGAGCAACCAGTATAATCATGTCTTCGAGCTCTCGCGCGTCATTAACAATAGTGTATAATTTTACTACGTGTATAATATTTCAAACATTGAAACATGGTAAGGAAGTATAAAGAGGAACTTCACATGTACAATTATAAAATGTTATGAATGTAACATGCGAAATTTGACAAAAGAAACATGTCGCAAATCAACCAATGAAAAACAAACGATCGACCAAATATAAAAATGTTGTCATTCATTGAAGGGTGGGGGCAGATAAAGGGACTTTTAACGTCAACTCACGTGTTAAAAACTGTACGAATATCAGCTTAAAGTAAATACATAGGTAGTGATAAAACAACTCTCTTAATTCTATGGTTTTAGACAGCCTTGAAGTTCTCGTTGACCTAAGCTGATCGCATGTTGCTACATGTCTAGGCTCGAACAAACAGTACCACAAGAAAGAATGAAAACAACAAGCTTTGACACAATTAACAAATAATGTATTTCCCTGGAAAAATATAAAAATGAAAACAAATAAGAACTTATGGTTTTAAGAATCAAATCCAAAATAATCCAAGAATAATCTACGAATACATTTTTAGAAGTCCTATTAATGAAACATTCAAATGAATTTAACTTACCCCTTAAGAAAGAGAAAGATTTATATGATAAAGCTATCTTTTAGCCATAGATTAATTAAACTTAGTTATCATGCTAAAAAGATGTCAGGAGTTCAGCAATTATGAAACAACTGAAACAAAATTTCCGATAGTATCCGGCCATACCTAAAAATAGCATCAGTTGCATTTTACTAACAGGCACAGTGAATTCAGAGATAGCCTTGACATTAGAATCTAGAGGTTAAACTTGTCCACGTCCAACGATATGTCCAAGAAATGTTGCACTAGCACAGCAAAATTCACTTTTGGATACATTGTCAAATTTGTATCTGTGAGTCCGTCAATTAATTTCCAGCTTGTTTCTAAATGTTCTTTCCATGTGTCGTTGTAGATGATGACATCATCGATGTAAGCATCACAGTTATCTAGATCAGAGGTAATCATATTCATTAGACGTTCAAAACTACTTGGTAGCGCTTTAATCCAAAACGTCATCAATTTATAACGGTATAGTCCTTATGAGTCACGAATGCCGAAATTTCCTTTGCTCTTTCCGTTAGTGGAATTAGCCAAAGTCCTTTCAGAAGGTCAAATGTGGTGACATACCTGGCATTTCTGATCTTATCAATACAGTCATTGATTCTTGGTAATGGAAATGAATCTGTTTTGTCACACTGTTCACCTTCCTGTAATCAGTGCACATACGGAAAGTTTTATCTGGTTTTGGCACAAGAATGCATAGTGAACTCCAGTCACTTTTACAGGGCTCTACAAAATCATTCTCCAGCAAATACTGAATTTCCTTTTTCAAGTATTCCTGTTTGAGAGGATTTATCTTGTACGGATATTGTTTCTTAGGTTTGGAATTTACTATTTCAACGTCATGAAAACTTTTGTTTGTTCTTGTAGGAACATCTGGAAATAAGTACTCAAATTCAAAAAACAACTGTTTGAGTTCATTTATGTCTAGCTCTTGCCAATGTAAACGTTTTTCGTATAGATCTTTCATAATTTCTGAATTCCGAAGATTTGTTATTACAATAACAATATAATCCAATGATATACATTCACTTCAATCTTCACTGAGTGAGACAGATACAACTAAATTATTTGCATGCTTAACCTGCCAATAAATTTCAATATACTTGTTCTCCTATCATTTATTTAGATCCTAGTAGCACTGGAATTATAATTTATCGCCTTCAATTTCTTCCTAACCTTGTAAGGGTCGTAATATCTAATCTGAAGAAAATTTTAAAGAACGAGTAAGAGAAACAGAAATCTATCACCAGACTCAAAAGTTCTCTCCGTTGTAGTTCTGTCAAACCATAATTTCACTTTTGATATGAATAGCTGAATGCTAAATTCAAGCATAATAGGCTGGAAAGTTCCAGACATAAAATTTTACCCATGACCCGATTGGACAGATTTGGGAAGGCCAAATTGAGTAAACAACTTTATAAAAGCCTTAATATTCCTCAATGGAATTGCCTATGGAAACCTTGCTGACGCACACATAATGGTCAATATGTATGGGTCCATTGAATTGCCTATGGAAACCTTGCTGACGCACACATAATGGTCAATATGTATGGGTTACCTGACCTGGTCTTAGGTAAGGGACCAACACAATCTACCATAAGTCTACTAAATTGTTCGCCAAAGCTAGGAATAGGTTGCAGATGGGCTTTAAGTAACGTCTAATTGGGTTTTCTACCATTTGACAAGTATGACAAGATCTACAGTATTTACCAACATCACTTTTGAATTTTGGCAAAAAGAAGTGACTTAAGGTCTTGTGATATGTCTTGTTAATCTCTAAATGACCCGCCAAAGGAGTTTCATGGGCCAGACTAAGTATTTGCTGTCTGTAAGATTTTAGAACTACAATTTGATAGTTCACTGACCACTCATTACCAGTAGGTCCCTCGGGACGTCTCCATTTTCTCATAAGAAACACATTTTTAATGAAATAACAGACAGGAACTTCATTAGCTTCAATTTCACTAATGGTCCTTTGAAACAACAGGAGATCTCAGGATCTTTTTCCTCTTCGGCGACAACTGATTGTCGTTTGTCACCCTGATTAGAATAAAAATAATGTGTAGTTAAAAGAGGATCACTGTGATCAATTCCTTCTGATCGATTCAAACAAGGAGTGAAAGTGACCTCATTAAAAGCCTGACCAATACATGTCAACTAAAAGAAAACTTTCCGTATCAACATCATTATCAAGAGCTTTCTTTGCCATAGTTCTGGTAACTGCACAAGCCTGGAATAAATCAGGGAATTATTTTTCAATTGGATCGACTTTCTGATCCAAACAAGGCTTCTCAGTTACAAGTGGTTTAACCACAACCTTGTCCCTAGCTAGGTCGTTGCCTAGTAATAAATGAATGCGCTTAACGGGTAAAACATACACTGTGCCGACTGTCACGGGTCCTGAGACTAAGTCTGATGACAAATTTACACAATGGAGAGGAACATTAACAAAGCTGCACTCTACTCCCTGAATAAGAACACTCTCATTAGAAGAAGACTTCTCTAAAAACGGCAAAATACTTGGCAATAAAAGACTCTGAGAAGCTAATGTGTCCCTTAAAATTTTAATAAGGATATGATTCGCTGAATCACCCAAGACTTGATATAGAACCCTTCGATATGAATGAATCATAAATCTCCATATTAAAATCAGACTTAGGTGTATTAGACCCAACAAATGTATTGCTTTCAATACATGACCGTGACCTTGACCTCTTAGAAAAAGAGCATTTGGAATAGATCTGTCTTGATTATGATGCCTATTTTTCAATTTATAGCAATTAGAAATCACATATCCTTTTTTTCTTACAATAGGTACACGTAGGAAGAGACAAGGATCTTGATTTTTAGAAGTTGTGCCAGTTTGGGTTTTAGAAGGGTTTGTATTAGACTGAAATACTTTTCTGCCAAAATACTGTTGAGTAGAAGTCTTATTTGCAAAACGAACTTTATCAGTTTAAGAATACTCATCAGCAGCACGAGCAGCATTTTCCAAGGTTTCAATCTGATGCTCATCAAGATAAGACTTAATGTCACTATGGACATAGTTTTTGAAGTCTCCAAGTAATTCAAATTGTTTGAGACTTTCATAATCTCGTTCAATTTTCTTGGCTAAGCACCATCTATCAAATAACTGTTACTTTTCTATAGCAAATTCGACATAAGTTTGTCCAGCTTCTTTTCAATAGTTTCAGAGGTTTTGCATGTAATGTTTCAGAGACTAACTTATAACCGCTTAGGATGCTTTTTTTTGACCGCATCATCAGGATCTTGAATCAAGCTTTTTTGGATCTTGATTTTAAAAGTTGTACGAGTTTGGGATTTATAATGGCTTGTATTGGGCTGAAAAACGTTTCTGCTAGAAGACTGTTGAGTGGAAATCTTGTTTACAAAAGGAACTTTATGAGTTAAAGAATACTCATCAGCAGCACGAGCAGCATTTTCCAAGGTTTCGATGCTCGTTAAGATAGGTGGTAATGCCACTATGGACACATCTCTAGAACTCTTCAAGTAATACAAGAGACTTTCATAATTTTGTCCAATTTTCTTGGATAAGCACCATCTATCTACTAACTGTTGTTTATTTCTAGCGAATTTGACATGAGTTTGTCAAGCTTCTTTTTTATAGTTTCTGAATTTATGCCGATAAGCTTCAGGGACTAACTCAAAACCCCTTAAGATGCATTCTTTAACCGTATCATAGTCACTACTTTGTTGAACTGACAGTGAACGGTACATATCACTAGCTTTACCAATGAGTACAAATTGTAATAATTGCGTCCAATGCTCCCTTGGCCATTTCCAATTTTCAGCAACTTTGTCAAAATTAGGAACATGTTTGTCTACATCTTTTTCTCTAAAAGGGGCACTAACATAATATTATTTGCAACATCAAAACTTACATTTGTATTTGAATTGGAAATATGCTTTTCACTTACCAGCTCCATTTCTTTTATTCTACATTGATATTCCCTCTCTTCCTTCTCTCTTTGCATTTGCATCTCTCTCTCTCTCTCTCTCTCTCTCTCTCTCTCTCTCTCTTCCTTATCTATCTGTTTTTCTTGTAACTGCATTTGTTTTCCTTGTAACTGCATGCCGTTCTTTCTCTCTTTCTTCCGATTGTAAATGTATTTCCTTATTCTCTTTTTCCCAATTACATTTGTTCTTTTTCTATTTGCAACTGCATTTGTTTTTCTTCCATTTCTTTCTAAGTTCTAACTTCTCCAACTCCAATTCCGTCTTGTATTTGAACTATAATTCCTTTACTTTTATGTAAGAGTCTGATACACATTTACTGATCAAAACCAAAGCACTTTTATCCAAAACATTCTTTTCTACCAAGTACTAGACCACAATAGTTTTTATTTCTTGCTTCGTTAAGGAAACATTTACCTCAGAAAGAGCATATTTTCTGGCAAGTTGAATTAATTCATTTTTTTTTAAAGGTATAATTGGTCATGGGTTGGACTTGAAAGAAAGGTTTCCACTTTTGATGACAATTTAGAAAACGCTTGCTGATTTCACTAAAGATTTTGAAAGCATGGGAAATTCAAATTTAAGAAAACAATGTTTTCTGAAATATTTTGATAAAAATTCAAAATAATACGAGGACGAGTGCCCAGTTCTTATGTTACGTTAGGCTCGAAGAAACATTAGCACAAGAAAAAGTGAAAACACCAAGCTTTGAAAAATTTAACAAATAATTTATTTCTCTGGAAAAATAATGTAAAAATTAAACAATAAGTACTTACGGTTTTAAGAAACAAATCCAAAAATAATCCAAGAATATTCCGCGAATAAAATAGTCCTAATAATGAAATGTTCTAATGAATTCAGGTTCGAGTCCAGACGAAGAATCCAAGATGGAAGTCGATGACGTATGCTGTATCCTGTACAGTGTTGTTGTCTACAGCTCCTTTCAGAAACACAAGAAATAACACTCCGGTGTCGGAAATCCGAATAGAAGTTTTAAGAAATGTCTTTGTTCAAGAATTCTGTAGGAGCACACAAATATTTCCAAAGAAACAAATTAATCTTTTAGAATCCAAATAAGAAAAATTAACATATAACTCGAAAACTGGCAACAAGAAAAAACGACTTGACATCAAGTGTTTTAATCCCAGATTGAGATCATGTATCAAAGATAATGGTTATACAGTAATTTTGAGACGCAGAATAGGTACCCGTATGAGGGTCACGTGATGATGTTTACATCACGTACTCTCAACATTGCCCTGACAAAAACCAATAATTTTCTCTAAGAATAAAAATATTAAAAGAATTGTTTACTTCACTAACACTATTTACAAGTTTAGGGTTACGTATCCAATACAGCTTCGATCTCACCCTTATTATTCCCACAATAAAAAAGAAATTAAAAAAAAAAAACATTCACGTGGCTGTTATTAGTTTAGAATTAACGTCGGGAACTAGGTCAGCTTTAAGTGTTTACAAATGAACAGTCTAGGTCAAAATATTTTCTGGAGAAAAAAATCCAAATCACGTAAACAAGATTATATTATAATAGCATGTAATAGAATATAAAATAAAAACATAAAACTGACAAACAAAAAATAAAAATAAAATAAATATAAATTAAATCAGATATACGTAACATTATTTTTCGGTTTTTGAGGATAACATTATGTGCAGTCAGAAAGTTCTTTCAGATTTATTGTCCACAGCATGAACATGTATTTTAATGGAATTTCTATTTGAAAATATCGTCGTTTGATCAACACCGTTCCAGTGGCGTAAGAGGTTAGAGTGTCTGCCTTGGATGCATGAGGTCGCGGATTCTAACTTCGGCTGAATCACACCAAAGACTTATACTAATGGTACAAGCAGATGCCCCATTTGGCGCTCAGCATTAAGAGGGCAGTGTCAGGACTGGTCGTAATGATAATGTTGCTGCTATGTGACTACGGCGTGATGCCCCACTGATATACATCCCAATAAATTGCCACACTGAAGACATCGTACTGATATGACTCAAATTGTTCAAGTTACGTTTAAACTCTACATCGCACACACACACACACACACACACACACACACACACACACACACACGTGACACCAAAATCGAAATTGTGTATGCATAATGTGTGATAGCTTTACTCTTTGACAGTGACAGACAGGGACTTTTTCCGCATTCATATTTAGGTGTGATTTACAACATAGAGACTTTGAAGATTCCCTTCTGCAAAGGACTCTAGTAAAAATGAACTGTGTTAAATATTTGTCATGGAGATGTGTGTTTGGAGACTTCGCTCGGTAATGACAGCGTTCGAAATAAAGAACGTATGCGCATGACTGGGTTGAAAGTCGATGAAGTAATTCGACAGAAGACCGTAGACGTTCGATAATGAACAATATTACAAACCCCTTTGTCCTACTCAACGGGACATAACCGGATTCAGTATATGCATGCACCGAGCACCTTGAAGGCGAGCAACGTCCTCTACACATTACCATATGGTACCCGCTGACACATGAGCAGCCACCAATTCAAGCATTTGTACTAGAGTAAAAGACAACCCATAAACTGCCACACTGCAGACATCGTATGTGTATGACTGAAACATTGCTAAAGCTACGTTAAAAATACAAATCACACACACGCGCGAGCGCGCGTTTGTGAATTGTTATTTTGTTATAAATGTTATTGTTGTGGGGTTTAACGCCATTTTTCAGCACACGATAGGCTGTACATGGCGGCCAGTATTAATGGTGGAGGAAGAACCCGGGAAAACCCCGGAAAGAACCACCGACCCACGAGAAGCTACTGGCAAGCTTTCTCACATACCCACATTGGCTGAATCCGAGACTCGAACCGCCGCAGACAGAGGTGATATGGCAGTGATCCGTAACGAAGAGTGCTTTAGGCCACTCGGCCACTCGGGCCCCTTTTTACAAATGAAGATGAGATTGATTAGCTCCAAAGGCTCTGAAATGTCTTTGTCCTAATACGTCAAATGGGTCTGAGTGATTCGAGACAATGTCGACTGATAAAGTTTTTCTGTACAATTACAAGATTCATGGAAGTAACACACTATTATTTAAGAAGGAATTGTTTTTATGAGAAATTAAATACAGCAGTTTCCTCCGTCAGTGTTGGCAGTACATTGCATCGGTCCAACATTCCATTCAGACATGTCGGATTATTCAATTTGTAATCAGATATTGAACTTACTTTACATTGTGATATTGATGTTTTTCAATGTTGAAGTTGCACGTCTCTGTCACGAAATCTTTAGAAGAGAGAGACCCTGTGAAGTCATTAACCTTCACTTACTGTGAAGAATGCTTTATATTGAAGATTATGTTTTAAATGCACACAGCCAACCAACCTAACCACAGACTAACTCCCTTCCCCCACCTCTCTCTCTCTCTCTCTCTCTCTCTCTCTCTCTCAGGTTCATCATGGCAGTCGCTTCGATATAATTACATGGTAATGTGGAATGTGGTATTCGTAAGACCAGGATACGTGACCATACTAAAAGGTCGACAAGTCTGACATCTTTTGTTTTCTTCTTCTTGTTCTTCTTTGTGCGCTTATTGAATAAAGAATGAAAACAATTTTATCGTGACTAAATGACTAAAACTAAAGGTCCTGATGGGAGGTGAACTAATGGTTTGGTTGTAAATATTATTCATCCCAATTTTCTCTAAGCAAAATATGACATGTGTTTATTCTTTTTGCAGAGTCGTATAATTGTTGCACCGTGATTTTGTTATTTCCTTCATCCACCTACTTAGTCCACTCTCGTGTAGGTACTACTACACACATAGTTATGTGTTTACAGTGGCAAAATATTTATAACAGGCAAAGACTGAAATTTGGAACTATAATTACATAATGTGATGTTAAAAAATCAGGCTGTGCGAGGCAGTTTTTTCAAGCTACCAATGGCATCACGAAGATATGTACAATGGGTGTAAAGGCAAAGCATAGGACAGGTACACATCCGGATATTTTGAGGGAATATCTAATTCAGCTTAGTTCTAATCTATCAAGGTATAATACAGTTTAAGACTTTATTTTGAAATCCGTACCGTATTCTATCCCGAAACTATTCTCTTTACATATAACGGGGGGGGGGGGGGTGTCTCTAACTAATTCTGCATATGTAATGCATATTTTGTCACTACAGTGAATAATTATATTAGTAGTGAAGGGGGATACCCTAGCGTCAATGGAAATTAGCATTACAGACCCCCTTGGGACAATCTAGCGTCAATGGAAAATTAACATGGAGAAAAATCGTGGGACAATCTAGCGTCAAGGGGAATTTAACATGGGAATAAATCGTGGGACAATCTAGCGTCAAGGGGAATTTAACATGGGAATAAATCGTGGGACTGTCTAGCGTCAAGGGGAATTCAATATGGGATTTTTTTTTATAAAAAATTTTTTTAAATTTAAATTTAAATTTAAATTTAAATTTAAAAAAGGGGTAGGCAATGGAAAGGCTATCTCTTTTCGAGAAATATGGGGGCCCTGAAAAGGGCCTTTGGGTTTTTCTTCTTCTTTTAACTTCTTAACTTCTTCCACCATCCTCTTATTTTGTCCATCATTCCTTTCTTCTTTTTCTTTTCTGTTTCCGGCAGCCAGTCCGGGTGGCCCATGGCCCGGAACTTCTCTTGGATTTTCATCCAGTTTGTGTTCAGTTTTTCGAATTCATCCTTTTTTTTCTATTTACTTCTTCTTTTCTTTCCTTTGACCACTTTTCTTTGATCTTCTTGACCTCTTCGGTCAGCACATTCCTCATTAGTTTTTCAGCTTTCTTAAGTTTTTCTAACCCCCACTTCGCGAAACACCAATCTGTCCATTCTACAATGTCTTCTAGAAAGCACCTTGCACTCGTCACATGATCTATCGCTTCTTTTAACTTACCCACTTTGACATACGGTGGGTTAATTAAACCTCTGATTCTCTTCTCCTCATCCTCTATCATTTCTTTTACAATATTTACGGATAAGTGAAGGCTGGTTACTTGTCTTGAGACGAAGTCTTTTGTCACTGCATACCTCCATTCCTGTTCAACCCTTTCTACTACACTCAATCCATCCACCATCCAATACCAACTTCCCATAAGATCGTTGTATAAAGCTGAAGCTGCTGGCATCTTCTTGTTTGCTTATTCCGTAGAATGGGTTCCAATGGCCAACACTGTTAGTTTTATACTGAAAGCGCGTACGTGAAGGAAAACATCCCCCTAAAACATAAAATTGATCTTACCTAGATCATGACCCAACAACGCGTGGACGTGAAGGAAAACATCCCCCTACTTTCTCATTTCATATAATATAACCCTAACTATACTCTCTACATACGCTAAGAATCAATAAATAAACCCATAATCTACTATTCACACAAACTTACTTCAGCATTTACAAACACAAACACAAACACACAAACTTACTTCAGCAATTACAAACACAAACACACAAACACATACACTTCCACTATTAATAAAGAGTTAGTGTTTATATTCACACTACTCTACCTACACACATTGGCAAATCGATAGTTATTTCTTTTCTAGAGTATTGGGTAGCCCTTAAAAGGGCTGTTTTTTTAACTCCAGATGCACCTATCTAATGGTTGCACCTTCCAGGCCTGGCGCCGCACACGCATCTTTGACTCCAGTCTCTTTTTACTTTTTGTCTTGAGAGTGCAGAGGCGGGATGATTCGCTTCAGCACCCCAATCCTCTGTCTCGGGAATATTGTATGACATCCTCTCTTCTATTTTTTTTTTCTTCCTCTTCCCTCTGTCTTCTCTCCTCTTCGTTCTTTATTCTTGCTTCTTCTACGATAGCCTCCACTGATAGTTCATTTACTATGCGCCTGGCATATTCCAGGTGCATCTGGAGTTCTAACAGTTTCACTATTCTGCTATTCATTCTTCTGGCTGTGTTGATCAATCAACAAGGGTAGCTAGACTGCCCAGCGAGTTTCAATTTATAGTGAAAGCGCGGACGTGATGGAAAACATCCCCCTAATAACATAAAATTGATCTTACCTAGATCATGACCCAAAACAACGCGCGGACCTAAAAGAAACACTCACTTTTTTATGCTACCCATCACTATTTTAAAATTTTTTATAAATCACTTCAATAGACTATCCACATACGCAAAGCAATCCAATCTAACCCCAAATATACACCTCTAACAGCCAAAAAAAGCAAACATCATTTTAATCTACTATCCATACCAACTTACGTGAGCACTTACAAACACAAACACACAAACACATACCCTCACAATTTTTTATAAAAGAGTTAGTGTTTATTTTCACACTACTCTACCTTCACACATTGGCAAATTAATAGTTATTTCTTTTCTAGAGTATTGGGTAGCCCTGAAAAGGGCTGTTTTTTGTTTGCTATGGCATTCTTTTTTTAGTTTCTAAGAATGCGATGTCCTCTGAGGATAGACTTTCTGGCGATAGGTCTGCTTCTTCGGAAAGAGAAGAAGAACTCTTTGGTGTCGATACGACAATCGACAAAGCCTCTGTCAGCTTCAGGTTGCTGCTGCTGCTGCTGCTGCTGCTGCTGTTGCTGCTGTCTCTGAAGTCTGTACTTCTCTATCCATTCTTCTTTTTCCCTGTTCATTTCTTCTCTGAAGAGCTCTTCTATCAGGTCTTCAGTGATTTTTAACATTCTCACATTCTCTATTTCTTCTGGCTTCGGTATCAGACTGTGTCTGACCCTATGCAAATTCACGTAGGCTTCGTTGAGCTTAGCTAGTTTGGAGCACATCTTCGTAGGAGGATGAGTCGACAATGGATGGTTAGACTGGAAACAACCCCGGTTCTTAAAGTCAAAGCGCGGACGTGAAGGAAAACATCCCCCACACGGTTTTCGAGTCGCAACGTTCAGTGAGTGTCATGAGAGGGATAGTAAGAAATGAAAGAGCATCAATCCAACATTCTTATAGCTAAACAAAAGACAAAGGCATTTTTTTCAAAACACAATATTTTTTATTCAAAAATCACTTAATACTAAACAACAACTCTAACATTTTTAACAATAATCCAACACTATAACATCAAACAATTTTTTCAAATCACAAACATTTTTTTTTCTCAATTGACAACCTATTTTGAACAGGGCTGACAACGTTGTGAATGAAATTGTGATTTCCACTGTTGGAAATCATTAGGCCATTGATGGACACTACGTTTCCTAGCTTGAGACAAAAGATAAGCATAATGGTCACAAAACCATCGATCTACTTTCACATCGTTTCTAGCAGAAGAACGAGGATCAAAATGAGTCACTAAATGTTCTAAGGAATAGCCCAGGCTGCGATGATGCAGAAAATACACACAGTACTGTCCACACACCAAGGAATCTGTGCCTTGTAATTTCACGTTATTGAATCGGGTGGTTTGAGCATTTCTTCTCATAAAGTCGATGATATCATCTTCCAAAGGGGGCAATCCGTACGAATCGAAATATTCCACACATCCTTCTTGAGGAAAGTAGACGGCTACCCAGTGGGTTCCTGGGAGATGACTGTCGTCCGTGTTGATCACGTAAGCTTGATGGTCTTTAGGTTTGCGATGAGGGAGTTCATCTTTAGCACAGACGACAGGATTCCAAGAAGCCGTATACGAACTGTGGTTCAAAAGGTAATAAAGTTCCCAGGTATCCATTTTTGTTGTTTTCTTCTTCACAGGTAATAATAAGTCGTCAATTCGATCCTGACTTTTTGCTTGAAAATGTCTGACGAATAAACGGTTATTCGTTCTGTTTCCTCACTCTGATTCAGGAGAGCTTCGATACGATGGATCTCTTGAGTGGTTAATGGTGGACAAGAATGTTCACGCAAGTCTTTATACCACTGGTGCAACACGTCTTTGTTCGAAATGAGACTCCAAGCTTCGTCCAGATACTCGTCCAATTTTTCTTCTTGACTTAACATCAGGCATTTATCGTGTTGAATTTGACTGGGATGATCGTTTTGACATCCATAACAATTTTTCTTGATCAATTCCGTCATTTTATCGACCAAGTGTTTGGCAAAACAGGAGACTAAATGGGCTTCTTGTTCTGGCCATCTCGATTTCATCATGATCACTTCTTCTTCTTCTTTTTCTACAGTCTCCTTACATTCCATGTCCGAAGTTTCTCCACTAGGTAAAGAGGGATAACAGTCTTCCATGGTTTCTAGTAATCTAGAATGACTTCTCTCAAACTGTTGATTTCTATGGTATTGTCGAATTCTGCATACAGGAGGACGTTCACCGTCTCTGGTAGAGCACTCGAAAACTGAAGTTCCACACGAATCTGGCCGGATTTTATAGGGTGGAAATGTCCCTCGTCGCTGCCTTGGTCTGGAGTGAAATCAAAAGCCCACAAAGCATAGCCTCCGTCATAATCGTCGTACGTAATGCCGTGACTGGTGTTGGTTCCTAACTGGCCGGTGGCTTCGTACAGGGACAAGTACGATCTCAAGTAATTCGACTTAGTCCTTTCGTCATTAAAGACAGGTTCGAAAGGTCGGGTACACAAGGTCTTGCCGTCGCGACTGACTTCAATCTTGGACACTTTGTAATGTTTAAACTCAAAAGGATTTTGATCGTGGACTCCATTGAAGGCTGAATTCCTGACGATACCAACAATCAAACGCTTGGGTAACTGTCCTTGGAACAGATGATCTTCGATCATGGATCGCTGTCCAACAGGAATGGTGAACGTTTTCACTTCCACACGTCGTATGGGATACTTGGCGGTCGTTCTGCTCAACGTCTGACTGATGTCGTTTCCCACTTTCGGTAACACTTCCACACGGCGTACGTAAAGTCTGGCTTCTTGGATAACAGTTTTGTATTCGTTGGCATGGGCCATCAAATGGAAAGCGGCAGTGCTACGATTCAGTCTCAGGCGGATATCCACGCCGTTCAGCAAATACTTTTCTTGTAACCACATGTCCAAATGCAAACGATCCATCAGTTCTAAACTTCGCCCTTGCAGAATTTTAGTTCTACGTGTGTTAAACCCCACATTGTGATCATTGGTATCTTCTGTCAGGGCTATGTCGCTAAACGTGGTTGCACCGGCCGTGTCAGGTTTCCATACCACGCAAGCATCCAGATGAGTATTCTTGGCTTCTTTTCCGTACGTCAAGAGATTTTCCAGGTAGGCGCGATACGGGTAAGTATCCATGCTGCTGCTGACCAGTTTGTTATTCAAGTACAAGTCCACTTCACTGAACAAGGAATGCATGAAATTGTTAACAGGAGCTACCCTATCATTGGCTCCGGGATTGCTGTTGTCCGCCGCTTTGATCACTTTCACTTTCAAATACAGGTAACTGCTATTCAGATCGATGTAATCTTCGGGTTGTCCTTTGATTTCAAACTCGATGGGAGCGGAATCCGTCAAAGAGGAGACGGGATGAAATTCCACCCACTGGGATTCTTGCATGGTCATCATGGTGGGGGGCATGGCAAACAGATCCAGTTCCGTCTTGGAACAAGCGCAAGACTCTCGGTGCATCATTTTTTGTTGCTGTGTCTCAATAATCGAAAACGTCTAAGTCTCGAACGGTTCTTCTTTTCTTGGCCTTTCTCGCTTGAAGTCTGGTGAAAGGGTGTTTTCTTCGTCGTCTCTTTCTGCCTTGTCCTTGCTGAATGCCAGACTCGGTAGCGTGCAGGGCATTTATAGGTGTGTCTCGTCGGCCCAAAATGTCTTTGCCCGTTTGCAGCAAGACATTTTTGCCTGCCCTCATGAAGGCTTCTTTAGGGTTTTGTTTGTCGATGATGACATTTTGGAGAAATTCTTTGCCTTGCGTCAGTGCCGCATCTTTCAAGGCGTGAATCCGCGTGTCACCATTGGTTTCAACACCGGGGCCACTGAACGAAAGGCCGATTTTAACATATCTCCTAAACCGTGTCCTCGCTGTCGAGCCACCCCTCGGTACACTGGATACATGACTTACTTACGAATCGTGAGAGAACCGTTTTCGAAAATGGAGTTTCACCGTGACTTTTCCTTTGGTGAATGGAATATTTTGTCCCAAATCTCCTTTTATAGTAATGTTGACCGTGTCCAAATACGACTTGCTTACGGGCAAATAGTGAGGATGGACAAATTCGCGGTGGACGTGGTAAGTGTTTCCACCTTCCTCGTCAGCGTTTGCGGCAGAATCCACTTTGAAAGGAATGACACGCAGTAACGGCACGGAGGTGTGTCCCATCACGTTGTATTCCACCACATCGGAGTACACAAACATCAAATTCAGTCCTTGGTTCAGTTCTACCGGGGTACGAAAATACTGGCCAAAAGACTCGTTGCTGTAAATGACTGATAATTCCTTTTTTTGTTCTACTTTCTTCCTCATCTCCATGTCACCGCCCAACATGTCAAACAATTCATCATAAAAATAGAAACCCATGATTTTATCCCCCTCAGGAAATTTCATCAGGAAGCGACGAGCTGTTTTGTGGTATTCCAGGGTGACAGTTTTGTTCTTGACATTTTTAAAAGCTTCCCCAAACACAACATTAAACCTGGTGGCTATGGTGTTGAACAAATGTTGACCACTAAAATAATAGCCTGGGGGAATGAACAACTTATAGGTGGTGTACTTTTGAGTTTTTGTGGGAGGGGCTTTATGGATATATTTGCTATGGGTATCCATCCACTGTTGTATTTGTTCGTCATAAACTTCCACATCAAATTTATTTTGATCGGCAACGACATTGAGGACTTGGGTCGGGTGAATCATTTCCACTAAAGCCACTTCCCAATGGGTTTCGTGATCTAAGGGGATGGCCTGAGGTAATTTGGCCGTGTAACAGCACAACCTGTTATTGGGAAACACCTCCATGGAACTGTCACTGGGTAAGGTTAAGTAAAATTGGTTTTGGTGACTCATAATTCCAGAGTTCTGTGGCTGTCCGAGGGGATATTACTGGACGTCATAGGCGTGTCTCCGCCCAAAATGGGGTTCTGGTTGTGGTTGTTGTTGTTGGAGTGGTGACTGGCACTGGCACTGGACACAACGTTCCCGTTCGAGGAGAATTTCAGAGAGGGATTGGGAAACAGGTAACCGATGCAACTGCTCAATAAAATGGTCCACAATTGTTTGTCTCCTTGTTGCAAACTCAAATTGGCAATGGCTGCCCCGATGACACAATACACCACGAAGATTTGGCAGAAAAAGACGATTTGCGTTTTAGGCACACGTTCTCCACACCACACCCACAAGGGTTGTTTTTGTAAATCTTGCACAGAAGAACTAGGTGAAGAAGGAGTGGTCGACGTAGCTGCGTCTGCTGTGTGAAAGGGCATGATGGTCTTTTTATAGTCGATGACTTGCGAAGCGTCGATCCAAGAATCGAAACTGGGTGGATATCCTTTCCAACGTACTTTGACTTCTTTGACACGTCGTTTGCCCACTTTACGGGTTCTGCGTTCGAGAATGCTTTCGATGTCGTACACGTCGTCTTCCTTTTTGGTGACACGTTGTAATTCGGGCAAATAAAACGTTCCTTTGAGTACTTCTCCGTTCATGTCTTCCAATTTATAGACGGCAGGATGACGGCCATGCACTCGTCCAGTGACGCGAAACAATTCGGTCGTCCAGTTAGGTAAGTAACCTTTGTCGAAAGTGCGTTTGGTTTTGCCAATGCGCACCCAATCTCCTACGGCCAACTCTCCACTTTTCTTGGGGACAGCCCTCGTCGGGGACGTACCAAACAGGCGCTCAAACACCAGCACTTCGTTGTCGGGAGTCACGTCTTGCGGGGCACGTCCGATGCTTCGATGGTAAGATTGGTTGTACGCTTGCACCAGGTGCGGTAAGATGTCGATGTACTTCAGAGTGTGGTGATGCGTACAATATTTCCACATGCGTTCTTTCAAAGTGCGTTGAAAACGTTCCACGATGCTGGCTTTGGTTTCGGGATTCTCGGTGGTAAAAAAATGAATGTCACGTTTCTTTAATTCTTTTTGGAAAGCTTGGTTCAGAAATTCGGTGCCTTTGTCCGTTTGCCATCGAAGAGGGTGACGGCCGCTTTGTTTCAACACCCGTTGCAGGGCTCGCACTAACTCGTTGCTCGATTTGGAAGTCAAGGGCACGACCCAGGCAAATTTGGAAAAGACGTCGATGACACAAAACAAATATTTGTAACCACGATTGTAGCTGGCCAAATGAGAGACATCGGCTAAATCGGCTTGCCATTGATGATCGATGCCTTCCACTCGGGTGCGACTTCTGGCAAACTTGCGTCGAATGGGTTTGTGTAAAGTGTAGGTAGCTTGTTCTTGTAACCATCGTTGCACTTGAGGTAAACGGAGACTTTTCAGTCGCGTTTTGGCAGCACGATACAATTTTTGAACTCCTGCGTAACCTGCAGGATGCGAGGGATCGTAGTAAATACTGGCTAAGACTTTTTCCATTTTTTATTTTGTGTTGGTGTGTTAATAAGTCACCCACTCTTCGGTGATGCTACTTTGGGTGGGTCGAAAGGATGGTTTGGAAACGGATTTACGTGTCCGATGGGCTACGGGAGTAGAAGTCGAAGGTAGTGGTGGTGGTGGAGGTGGCAATGGAATGGCTTTGGTTTTCTTTTCTTTTTTCGCTTCTGGTTTCCCTTCTTTCTTTTTCACTTCTGTCGAAGGAGGCGTGGACATCATCTTTTTAACCCAAGCTTTCATTTCTTCTCGTTGGGGTGTGGGGGACGGGGTCAACAATGATGCTGCAATCTTACTCGAAATGGGAGCTGCTGACGGTGTTTGAAACACTTCGCGCATCTCTTCTTCCTCAGGTCTTCGTGGGGTAGCATCTCTGGTGACCGTTGGGGATGACAGTAGTGGTGGTGGTGGTAGTGGTGGTGGTAATGATGATGATGGTGCTGGACTTTTCATCAAGGTCTTAAAATCTTTTAGAGTGGGTAAAGCTGTTTCGTCTAAAGCTTTCTGGTGAAAGAGTTGCAGTCTTTGCAAGAGTTGACCGTACTTTTGCGATTTTTCTGTTTCGGACAAATCTTGGCGATCCATCAAGGATTGCAATTCGTGTTGTAACTGGGACATCTCGCTCAAATTGGGATTGGGAGGTAAATGCGGGGTGCGTTGTTCTTGCCACCGATGGTATTCCATCCATCGTTTGTAAGGCACTAAAGCTAGTTTTCGTCCTTCCATGGGGTTGTCAGGGGTGAATTCTGAGATCTTGGGACTTCCGAGGGCCTTTTTATCTTGCTCCCACCAGTCCTCCCAACATGGTTCCCAAGACTCCTTTCAGTATGGGGCCTAACAAGAGAGGTAAAATGCCTCCACGTTGGACCAACATCTTCTTTTTTTGACGAATGGGAATTTTCTTTTGAACCATTTTCCGAAGAACGTGACGATGTTTGCCTAAGCATTGTTTCTGGTGTTTGGACAAAGGGATCGTGCCTTTCAAAACGTTCAAACAACATTCGCACACGGTATCGATGACCTCTTTGGAGGCTGTTTGAATGAGTTTTTTCGTAGGGGTGGAGAAGCTTTGGACAGGACAGATAACATGTCCCCATGTTTGGCTAAACGTGGTGGTAGTCCTTTTCTTTTCTTTCCTTGGGGTTTTCTGGAGGGTGACATCTTTGCTTGTGGGTTCCGGGACATTCACCAAACAGACACTAACGTCGATGACTTAACACACACCCTTTTATCTTTTTTTGGGACTATCGCTTTGTCATAAAGGTGACAATGTTTTTCCCAAAATCGCCAAGGAATCCTCCCCTTTGTTGACGCCTCTTTTTCTTGGAACGACTGTGTCTTTTCTTAGGGTAACGTCGATGCTTGGCTAAGCGCTTTGTCGGATGACGCGTCTGCCTTTGTCTCTTTCTTTTGTGGCTTCTTGGAGGTGACATGTTTTACAAGTTCACTGATACCCCGACTTGGTCACAGGTCTTTTTATACTGGAACGCTTCGCCACTTATTGTCTTTACGTCGTATCAGTTTGAGGACAGGCATGACACGTCGTGCAGGGGTACGCAACGGACTAAATCGAGCCAGTTCTTGCTTGGACAAATCCAGTAAACTTTGTAACATACCCGATCTTTCATGGACTTTGATTTTGGGAGAAGGTACTTTGTGAGCAGCAGCCACTGCCGCTAAATTGGAGGGTCCTGCCACTGGGGAAGTTTTTTGGGGGGTCATCAACGGAGAAGTTCTTGGTGTGATCAACGTCTCCAAGTACTCTTCAGTTCCTGGTGACATCAACGGAGAAGTGGACAAACGTGAGGCTGCCGGAGACGCAGTCACCGCTGTGGCAGGTCGTGGTTTGCGAGTGTAAGGTTGCGTCCTGGCTGAAGTGCTTCTCTTGCGACTAGTTTTCTTCTGTGGACTTTTCTGTTTCTGAGGACTTTTTCTCTGTTTCTTTTTATGGGGGCTTTTTTTCTTTTTCCGGGGTGGTGTCTGGTAAGAGGAGGGTCCTGCCACTGGAGAAGTTATTCTTCTTGGGGACCTGGTCTTTTTCTTTTTCTTCTTGGGGCTTCGTTGAACTTTTGTCTTGGGGATAACTTTGGGGGCATTAGGATCCCATCTTAAGAGTGAGCGAATGATGACCCCTCCTAGAGTACCGCTCCCTCCAGGTTTCAAAATGATTTGTTTTTTGGTTTGAGTGTCGATGAGGGATCGGCCAGTTGGACCAAAGCAACTTTGTTTCGATCGAAAAAGCGTTGGGTTTGATGAGGAATCTGAATGATTCCTTGGAGTATTTGACGTGCTGTCACCGTGAACCATCGTAAGACTTCTTTGAGACTAGCTTCTAAGACACGGGCTCGTGTTTGTGGATTTTTTTCTCGACTGATGCCATACAAGGCACGAATCAATTTGACGGGAAGATGCGACTGAAGGGACGTCATGTTCACACTGTGTGAGACAGACGAAAAAGGGTCTGAGGTTTTCATAGATTTTTTTATGGGGAGTGAAATGAAGTCGAGGACGGAGACGTGTACAGGACAGGCCCTCCGTCTTGGCACCAGTGGTGAAACAAGTGGGTACGAAATCGCAAATCCTCGGGGGTCGTAGGTTTCAAATCGACGAGTAAATAGGCGTGTGGCTTTTGAGTGGCATCGTCGTACGCCTGAGTCAGCCAAGGCGTTCCTAACTGTTTGGCTAAGACTTGCACTTGCGATTTATCTCGAGGGCTTTTAAACAAGACCACGTAATGCGCATTGAGACTGATGGTGCGATGGGCTTTACTTTGTTGAAACAAATTTTGGGTGATGTAAACGACACTGGCATTACGGTGATGCCCTTTGCGCGTAAACCACAATTTAATTTCTTCTTCGTCTTCTCCTAACATGTCGTCGAAAATGACCAAATGGGTTTGACGGGAGTCAGAGACGATGCCGTCGTCTTCTTTAGGAATGCCTTCCACAAACACGATGGAATCGCCTTGACTTTCTCGCAAGAGGCTGTACGCCGATTGCCACTCTTTGTAACACCACACGATCCGTTGAGGGGGCCGATCGATCAAATGATGTTTATGTTCGATCAAACGTTTGACGAATTCGGTTTTGCCAGAACCGCTAGGTCCAGCAATGAGCATGTTAAAGGGATGGCGAAGATACAAAGCCTCCCAACTGGCACGATCTAAGTGTTCGTCGATGACTTTGACAGTAGAGGAAGAGGGAGCAGAGACAGCAGAGGTAGCCATGGTGTGAGAAATGTCACTTGTGACACGAAAACAAACAAGACAAGAGTTTATATACTTTTTCAGAACAAGTTTATTGAATGTGTTTTTTTTTAAACATGAATACGAAAGACAAAAATACATAAAAGCCAAAGGCTTAAGTACAAGGATAAAAGGCACATGATAGCGATGAACGTGGAATAAACACAAGTGTCTGTACAACATGTTTTGGGTAATGTTCTAACCAGTTCTATAGTAGGGGGTAAGGTCACACAAGTGTCCTCCCGAAAGGGTCTTTCAGGTCTGTCCACGACAGTCCTGTCCTGGGTGACGGGTTCTTCTGGCACCGTCACTAACACGGGTTGAAAAGTAACTTTTTTCCTTGAACAACTCTCGTGCATACTGGGCCACTTCTTGGGTCCAAGCCTCAAAACCCCATTCTTTCCAGGCACGGACATCTGTCCAATGGGGATGTAAGTCACAAGCTACACACACATCGTCATACACGTCTTGGGTAGCTAAAAGTTGACGAATCTTTTTTTCCTGTTGAGGTCGAGAAGTATCCAGATGAAAACGCAAGGCTTTGAGCAAAAGGAGTTTTTCGTGACCATTTAAGGCCATTGAGGTGGTAAGTACTGATCGTAAAGAGTCCACAAAGAATCGGCTGGTAAACGAAATCCCAAAAAACAAGTCACTAAGACACACACCACTTGTCGTCCCAAATTGAATGGATACAGTTCTTGTAATAATTGATGGTAATGATCCACGGTTTGAATATGGTCATTGAGTTCCTTCCACGGAATCTGTTGGATGACATGTGACATAAACCGTGGCATGGCAGCCTGTTTTTATATTCTCTTTTTTTTGGATGCAATACACGTACTTTCTAGCCAGAGATCTTCGTTCTCCAGTAGGGAATCTAAATCTTGCATACTGTAACCGAAACGTCAGAGTTCGTTTAGAAGTTTCCTCTTCCGCTAAGTAGATTCCACGTAACAGATGTTGGTAATCCTTTACCTTGTCTTCCTCAATGTATTGCTGTAGGTGAATCTGGAAGTAACCATAATTATGAACATGTCGATCAGTAGCGACCTCAAAGTGTTGAACAATGTCTGACCATTGAAAGAATTTCTGACGAATCAGTTCTCTTATACCATTCAGGTACCAGTGGTTAAAGATCTGGTGACGTAACGGATGCAATTGTTCTTTACGTTTCACTTGTATTTTTACCAGCTCTCGGTAAATCCTTTCTCTCAACTCCACAGGCAAGCCCAAAATGTTCTCTTGTAAAGTATCCATAAGTATATACACTGTTTTTGGAATCGTTATGTGGTGACCAATAGCCTCGTTTAACTTTGTGCCTAATGTAATATCCACTCATAATCAGTCTTCTTGTACTTTGGAACAGAGCATAATTTAAAACCGGACGAATCACTTTGAGTTTGCGTTTCACTTGTATTTTGATCAGTTCTCGGTAAATGCGTTCTCTCAACTCCACAGGCAAAGCACGAATGTTCTCTAGCAAAGTATCCATGAATAAGTCATACTAAATCCTCTTTGGTCTGACACAAGAAATGTACTGTTTGCACAAACATGGTTTTACTTCAGTGTCGAATTTAAATCGTTGAGTCACTAATCTACACATTACAATTCGTTCAGAAGTTTCCTCTTTCACCAAGTTGACATTGTGTTCAAGATGTTGGTAATTCGTTAACTCTTCCTCTGGAATTCGATGCAGTACGTTTACAATGATGTAGGTAGAATCGTCCATACCAAACCAATCCTTTTTAAAACTAGACGATCGTTCATCAATGTCTGTCCGATGAAACACTTTCAATTGAATCAATCCTTGTATAGCCTTCAGGTACCAGTGGTTCAAACACCGGTGACGTAACGGATGCAATTGTTCTTTACGTTTCACTTGTATTTTGACCAGCTCTCGATAAATGCATTCTCTCAACTCCACAGGCAAAGCACGAATGTTCTCTTGTAAAGTATCCATGAACAAATTATTATGGTAAGAAGTTAATTCAATGTCTCGGTCCCACTAAAGGTAAGTAATGACAATTCGGTGACCATCGAGCATGTTCTACGTAGGCCGAATCTTGCGGTTCCCAGTGGTGAAGTGACACACCGCAACTGAAGCACTTGACTTTATCTGCTTCGCCCAAGTAGAAAAATCCGGCTCTGGCTAATTCTTCGGGGGTCGGTCCTCCCAGATACTTAGGCCATTTTCTTTTGAACGATTGAAGACGATTTTCAAAGTCGCAGTATTCCGACAAACGCACAGGGAACGAATATTCGTTTTTCACAGGTTCGTTTCGATGAGGGTTGGGTGACATGAACAGGAGTTTGCTCAGGGCTGGATGACATCCGTAGGGAGGTAAACGTGAAGGTCGACATTCCCCTTTAAACCCGGTAAAATGTCTAAGAGGACGAGCGGCATCACTTTCGCATCCCTCAGGTTTGACACGCACAGCATCACTTTCCATGATAGGGGTAGGGACACTAAAGTTCCCATGATGCTTTACGGCATCGCTCAGGTCACAACGTACAGCATCGGTCCCATCGCAAGGCTCACAATCGCACTCGTCTGCAAACTCCGTTACGCAATTACAATGGTAACAACATGGACAATCGCAGATTCCTTCCGGACATTTTCCGTCGCAATGCCTGGGTCTTATCCATCCAGTATTAGTCACACTAGAGAAAGATACAACTTTTTTACAATCCCCAAACTGGAACGATGTCTCTTTCAAAGTATTCATCTTGTTCGATCGGTCTTGGTAGTCACAATGAACTATCGATCTTGACCATAGCCCCTTTTTATACTAGTCGCAATGCAGTCTCCAGCTTGTACATCTTTCCTTTTTTACGTTTTTTATGTCTTGTTTCGGAAGGTACCGTCTCTAAGGTACCGTCAACATTGTACCGTAGTGTGATGGGTGGAAAGGCCATAGAAAGGTAAGGGCAGTGCGGAGACCATCGAGTATGTTCCAGAATAGCTGAATCGTTATAGATACATAGATCCATTCGTAACTTCAGTCCGCAAGCGAAACACTGTACCTCGTATCCCAATCCTGACTCAGGTCCCAAGTAGACAAATCCTGTTCTAGCTAAAACATGCGAAGAAGGTAATCCTTCCTTATCCGTAGGCCATTTCTGAAACGTGTCCAATCGACGGGCACAATCACAATAGTCAGGTAAGAAGACTGGAAAATGGTAGGGTTTGAACTTGGAGTTCTCATCGGGTTTCTCACTCGATTCTTGCTGTGGCGAAGTCATCTTTCTGGTGGGTGGCTATCCTCTTACAACCAATGTTTTATACCAACGTGTCCATACGGTAAGGTGAAATGATTGGGAAGTCGAACTCGCTTCTGGTACACGATTTGATAAACTTTTTCCAAAGGTCGACTGACGATGTGGTGAGTGGGTAAACGTACAATCTTGTTCGGTTGGTAAGTGGTCACTTTAAAGTTTCCATCCTCTCCCGATTGCAAGGCTTCTTTCAATACCCCAAAGTTGACCACTCGACTGGTACGATAATTCAGAGTCAGTCCTTTCACTTTGCACGTCGTGTGCACTTCTCCTTGTTTGTCCCGGTATTCGTAGCCGTAATTTTTGGGACCGCCACTGGCGAAACTTAGAATCTTGTCGTCGGGATGCTCGTCTGTCCAGGCTCCTAAACGGTCTCCTTCGATGTTAGGGTGATGTTGAATCGGGTGATGGATGTAAATGCAACTGTCCGTGTCAAAGTACAGGACACGTTCTTCTAACAGTTCTAAAGCTTCGTACAATTTTAAGCGAGCATGGGCTGTCACGTAATCCGCAATGATGACATTTCCAAAAGGGTCGTCTTGTACAAAGTCCAGATCTTCTTCGTAATTGACCAAGATCAAATTCTCTCGAACGACGTCCACGTGTTTCATGTATTTGGTTTTGTCGTGAATCATCTGGAAGTAGCGGGAAGGTTCTGTCAAATATTCCGTCTTGGGTAAACACGGTCGTTGTGCCATTTTACCCCACAAGCAATTTAACATCACTTTGGCAAACGATCGCCTGCCTTCGTTTTTCTCGATGTGGTCTAAAGTGATGCCTTCTTGTTCGTAGTATTTCTCTTTGAATTTTATTTGGTCTTCGGGAGTGTGACACCAGGAAGGATAGCCGCTGGCTTCTTGCTTCAGTTTCAAAAAGGCATCCACGTAGTCGGCGAAAATGCCTTTCTGACTGGGATCACCCTTATGGTATTGTTGTGTCTTGGGAAAGTGACAAATTTCGTACACTTCTAACAGTTGGTATCCCATGTCCAAAGCTTTGAACAATTCTACGCTGACCCAGGTTCCCGTCAAGGCCCGTTCTTCCTGGCTGTGATGACAAGGCTGGTCTTGGTTGCACGTTTCGGCACAAGTACGGCACAAGGGAAACATCAGTTTGCCTTGACAATGGTGAGGTAAGACGGGATGGTAGAGGTTCGTGGGAGGCAAAACTTTACACTTGATCAAGCCTTCGTATTGTCGAATGTTTTTCAGGTCGATGTGTTCCGTGAACAATTGTGGGTGCGCTACAGGAAAGCGACAATATTTGCACACGTAGGGATATAGCGAACACACGTCCAAGTATTTGATTTCTTCTCCTTTCTCTTCGTCGGCTTGGTACAGCAAACAGGTGGCATTGGTCCTTCCTCCGTACAAACTATCCCTCGGGTTCAGCGGGTCCATGAACTGGTAACTTTCCACGAGGCGTTTAAACTCGGGATCGGTTTTCATACGGTGATCGTACTCGTGTTCCCACATTTCCACCACTTGGTATCCTTGCTGTTCTAACTTTAGGCGTCGCTGACAAGTGTCCTGGTACAAGTCTTCCATGATTCGTTGCAAAAACTGATTTTTAGTGCCACGGTCAGGGTAACAAACAGGACATCCGTGAAATAAGCAACCGTTAAACTCGTACACGATCTTGGGGTTTTCTAAGTCCCAGCCATCGACCGAATACGTTCCGATGGTCTTTTCGCCCCCTCCGTTGCGGGCATGCTGAATCCACTTGTCTTCCTTGTCGCACAAGTAATGTAACCAGCGTAGGGCTTTGACCGAGTATTGACGTTTGACAAAGTGGGTCGTTTGAGGGCTGATGACAGCCACGGTGTTTTCAGGCATGAATCGTTGTCGATACACTAGGGAACACGCTTTGGCAATGGTGCAAGCTTCTTTCAAAGGATCGACCCCTCCGTGTTCCATGAACAGTTCTCGAAATTTTCCACAGCAACGCCGTAAAATGTCCACGTCGGAACGACAATACTTTAGCATTTCTTCCTGAAAGTCGAAAGGGTCCGAGGCGTGAGCCTGGTACCAAGCGTAGAAAGCTTCTCGTTGTTCGGTACGCATGTTGTCGGCGTCGTAATAGTGAGCCTCAGGTAAATGGGGTAGAATGGCATGTTGATTGGCTTCCGTATTGAAAAAGTGTGGAAAGTACCCTTTAGCCATTTCTGTCATTCCAAACGTTTTAGGCATTCGACTCAAAGGCATGGCCAAATAGCTCATCGAATCTTTAAACTGTACTTGTCCCACTTGCATGAAAATGATTTTGGCTCCTTTCAAAGTCACTTTAGGACGCTCGGTGCCTTGTTCCGTATAGTATCTGAGAAGAAACTGTCCATCGTATCCGGAAAAATTGTGAGCCATCACTGTGGCATGACGATGACTATCTCCGTAACGTTCGATGTCCTCTTGGCTCCACGTCTTGTCGACGGGGTCTAAGACCCATTGGGCAAAATCGGCTAACGTGTTTGGTCCCCGAAAGATTTTTTCACGCCCTCCAGGAATCTTGCTGCAGTGAGGGCAATGACTGAAGATAGGTTCTTGAATGCACTTCTCGCACGCTCGATGAGCCACGCAGAAATTAGGAATGTGAATGCCAGTCTCTTGCATGCATTCGAAATCGAAAAAGATGAAATTGCCTTTCTTCTTGTGACCGTCCTCTTTCTCTGGTGGGGGTTGGTATTTTTGCACGTAACATTGGTGTTCCAAGTCCACGATGTGGTGACAAATGTGACATTTTTTTCTTTCCTGAACATACGTGTGCCTTGGTATTATTGGTACGTATGACTTGTTCACACGTAGAGCACAATCTCAGGAGTTGACAAGCGCATTTTTTCTGTGAACCTTGCGTCTTCAAATGTTGTTGGTAACAGGTAGGGCTGACAAACGTGCGCAGACAAGTTGAACAAGGCACTGGTTCTTCGCTCAGACAGAGTGAAGAGGCCAAACATCCTGTGCATTTCGATCCACAATGCTTGTGTTGCTCTCGATTGTTATAACCATGGTCACATTTCTCACAGTAATAACCGTATCCCAGGAATCCGGTGATACTGGTAATGGTATCGAAATGGTCATCGTGATAATAAACATGAATGTATTTTCCGTCCTTAAAATCTTGGCCTCGAAGCAACAGAGGCCCGCGCATTTCTTGAGGGTGCACTTTCAAGGTGTAGCGTGGAGCTAGGGCATCTTGCAATTTTTGCATCTCAGGAATGCCACAGGGTGTGTCTTTGGACAGGCCAGCTTGTTGTAACAGGAGTTCTGCGTCGTTTCGTTGTTTGGCTCGGTCGGTTTGTTGAATAGTTTTCCAGGTTCTTTTCCATTCTACCGTGTCGTTCTTGTTGGCATAGGTTCGTCCCACCACGATGGCACGGGCTAAACACATCTGGTCATGAGGGTTGTTAATTCGGACGAGACTTGTTTTGGTGTTGCGAAGGTCGTCCACCAATAACATCTTTTTGCGTCCTGTCCCTTGAGGAGGAGAGACGTGGGTCATGTCCAATGTGGCTTTACCATCGGTGATGTCAAACTGATCATTAGATTGTTGTACGTGTTGAATCTTGTCCATGACTTTGGAAGCAGTCAATTCTGCAGGGGTGCTAAACTCGATCCAAACAGGGGATTTCAAACCGTCGTGTTGTATGGAAAGTCTCAAGCGATCGTCTTCTTTGGGTTGACATTGTCGCTTGAGTGCAGTGAGCAAAGAATCCCACACCCCAGTGATGAACCCTTCTGCTTTCTCTAACGGCACTTCAGCCTTGAAATCTTTAAACTTCACTGTATATTTGTAAGCCGTAGTTCTAAATTTTCTAGAGGAGCGCTTTTCCGTCTCTCGAATGGAATAGTATTTTTCAGGGTTGACTAAGGGTGGTGAACTTGGTTTAGAGGGTTCTGATTCTGGTTCACTCATGTCCTCTTCAAAATCACTGGCATGAATTTGTGCCAAGATTTCAGCCCTGGTACGAGGCGATAGATCACGTTTCTGCCTCTTACTTTCTTCTTCTTTCTTCTCGAATGAATTAGATCGTTTCATCTTGAAAGCAAAAAGTCAAATGACTCAAGTTCAAACACCATGAGCTACATTATAGTCATAGCAGACCAGCGTATATAAAAGGGTGTGTGTCTTGTCCTTTCACTATTCATTTCACTCTCAAGCCGAGCACAACGATGGAAGAGACTAACCAAATCGAACGTTTCGTCAGAGCTTTGCGAGGGGTCATTAGAAAATTCTCTTCAGACCAGCCCACGGACTACTCTCCTTCCTTTCGAGATAAAAGTCAAGATACTTGCTATATCTGTCAGAAGAAAGGGCATTGGTCTTCAGAGTGTCCAGACCGTCAAAAAAGAACAAAGACAGGGACTAAAAAAGACAAAAGTCAAGATACCTGTTATTATTGTAAAGAAAAAGGACATTGGTCTCCAGATTGCCCAAAAAAGAAACAAGAGGAGTCAGAAGAAAAGAGGGATTCTTCAGAAGAAGAGAGGGATTCTTCGGAAGAAGAGAGGGATTCTTCAGAGGAAGAAGAGGAAGAAAAAAGACAATTCTATTTACAAGAGGCAAAGAAACAGGAGAAGAAGAAAAGAAGAAGGGAAGAAAATGAGGAAAAGACGGTGAAGAAATTCAAAAAACAGAGAGACTAAACAAGGAGAATAAAGAAGTCAATGAACTTTTTATTAAAGTGTTGTGTTGTGAATTGTGAATTGGATTGTAAAAAAATGGATAAAAGAATAAATTAATGATATAAGGTAAGTGTATTTTAGTTTTGATTTTAAAATAAGAACGTACACTCACGCACTCATACACAGACACGTACCATAAGGGTAAAATGGGTGTTTTTTTTTTTTTTTTGAGTTATTGGCAAATTGAAATTGCATTTCTTTTCGAGTAATGTGGGTGGCCCTGAAAAGGGCCTTTTTCTCTTTATGGTGTAGGGGTGAGTTTAAGCAATCAACTTTAACTGCCTTATGCCTTTGCCACGGCCAAGGCCTACTTCTGAACTGCGTAATGTTGATGATGATTGGGTTGAAATCCCTAAGGGTGGTACGGTAGGCTTAGTCACAGGGTTGACGTGTTTAGCTCGGGAAGGTCGTATTCTCTTCGGTCGTGATAAAGAAGTCTGATACATTTGTTTCAGACTTCTTAACTCCGCTAAAATGTCCAACAGTACCGTGACCGTTTGATTTTCACCCTCTTGTTTCTTTGCTGCTACTTCTTCTTCTTGCTGTTGTTGCTGTTGATTTTTTCTTACCTCTTCTTCTTCTTGCTGTAGGAGAAAAGCTTGTTCCGCTTCCTTTTGTCGTTGTATAAATTTCTCCAATTCTTCTTTCTGTCTCTGTCTAAAATTCTCCACTTGCGGTAATGAAGAAGGTAACGAAGGTTCCGGAACAAATTCTTGCGAGGAGAGAAAATCCACAAAATCCCAATTCACCTCTTCTGAAAGTAAGTCCGGGTTCCCTTGGACGGTCTCCCCTGTTGGTGCACCCCATTGGATCGTTTTCTGAGTTTCCGTCATGTTGAATCACTGTCGCATAGATTGACTGCACACAAGCGCTAGCGAATCTGCATAGACTACGTGACGTCACAGACTGCTTTCTTCGGATTGGATGCGGGCTGACTGAATTTTGTAACGCGTGTTCGGATTGGTGAATGAACTCAATTCGTTTCAATCCTACCTCTGCCTATAAATAAGCGCAGTTCAGTGCATTGATTCACCTGTTCTCGTCGCTTCAAGATGTGGACCACAGTTGAGTCATCCACCCTTGTGTCTTCCATGATGTTTAGGACAGACTTGCTCATGTATGTCCGATCCAAGTGGACCGTTGTCCACAGGACAAACACCAGCCTGTGGATACGTAGGATCTACGTTGAAAGAGAAGGATGCCTGAAAAGAGTGCTAATTTACGGGCCAACAGTGAGACGCAGCCTAAGGACAAGAAGAAGACCAATGCGGTGCCCTTTATGTTAATGAATACATTAACATAAACCCAAAGGCCCTTTTCAGGGCCAGCCATATTTCTCGAAAAGAGATAGCCTTTCCATTGCCTACCCCTTTTTTTAAATTTAAATTTAAATTTAAATTTAAATTTAAATTAAAAAATTTAAAAAAAAAAAAATCCCATATTCAATTCCCCTTGACGCTAGACAGTCCCACGATTTATTCCCATGTTAAATTCCCCTTGACGCTAGATTGTCCCACGATTTATTCCCATGTTAAATTCCCCTTGACGCTAGATTGTCCCACGATTTTTCTCCATGTTAATTTTCCATTGACGCTAGATTGTCATAAGGGGGTCTGTAATGCTAATTTCTATTGACGCTAGGGTATCCCCCTTCACTACTTATATTTCAAATTGTGGGGTAATCAGCGGGAAAGATCCAGCCATTCAATGTACCAAATTAAGTAGTCTTTAAGAGAGAGCGCAAAAAATTAATGATGACGTCGAGAAAGACATACGTATTGCGCTTTGACATTCCATTCAAAAGTGGAATGTACTTCTTGAATTTAACAATAGCTAATCTACAGTATAGCCTGAGGAACAAGAAATTAAAGCATGTGTGAAGTGGACAACAATCACAGTTTGAATATAATCCTTGGGCGAACTTGGTTCCCCATTAATCAAACATTACATTCATCGTATACATAAGTAAGCATCAAGTTGAATATCCGTAAAACGAATATCGCTGGAAGCATTCGCATGGGTCCACTTATTGATTGGGGTTTTATCGAGTGTATTTCTTCAAAATACAAACTTGTATTGACATGTATAGTCTAAAATGTCTCGCCATACATCATTTCCGATATTTATAAGCGGACTATTATGGAATATTTCAAGTCGTCAGGGGTGCCTGCAGAATTAGTGGAGGGGACATATAGTGGTCAGCTAAAAAGTTTTACAGATGTTGGACAAAATATGTTTAGAGGCGAAATCACTTGACCCTATGTGCGTGTACCCATGCAAGTTGTAAAAGTAGTTTCAGGCTAAGTGTGGGATACAGAAATGTTAGGTGTGATATACGTAAATCACAGACTGAGCATCTGTATCGAACACATGTCTGCCATGTATGTGATCCGATGCGTAAATCACAGACTGAACATATGTATTGAACACATGTCTGCCATGTAAGAGCAAATGGGTATGTAATCATAGATCAACTTTGATTCTGGATTTTCAACACTGATAACTTCCGTCCAGGTCCCTTTCAGCACTAATGACCTCTGTCCAGGTCCCTTTCAGCATTCGTAGCTTCTGTCCAAGTCCCATTTAGCAATGATGACTTATGCCCAGGTTCGTTTCAGTAACGATGCCTTCTGTCCAGGTCCCTTTCAGCATTCGTAGCTTCCGTCCAAGTCCTATTTAGCAATGATGACTTATGCTCAGGTCCGTTTCAGCAACGATGACCTCTGTCCAGGTCCCTTTCAGCACTGATCAGTTCATTCTAGGTCCCTTTCAGCACTGATCAGTTCATTCTAGGTCCCTTTCAGCACTGATCAGTTCATTCTAGGTCCCTTTCGTGGCATTTTAAGCCTTCTCCCTAAGTCCATCTTAACTAGTATTTACCATGGCATTTATTAGTTTGGTGCGCAATTAAAAAGTGTCAACATATAACATCAGGCATAATGACTACTGTATGAGTAATATTAGCGTTGATTGCTACGTGGAAATTACATAAAGTCAACGTCGTATAAAATGGCTGTCAGCGTATATAGTAGCAAGCAACAACTATAAGCAGCAACATGACGCAAGCGTTGTAAATGAGTCCCACACAAGCTATGAATACTGTGAAGGGCTTAGACCTTTCAAGTCCATCTTGTTTGAGCCTGAAAGCTCAGGACAAAAAGACTACCTTATTACAGATATAGGACAAACCTAGAAAAAGCTATGGTGATAACAAATCTCGAAGTGGCAGAGGAAAAAAAGTGCCGCAGCTAAAGGAGCAGTCAGCGCAAACACAGCTCACGCTGTCTACTGCCACCACAGGAAGTACAATATACCAGCAGCAGTTAACAACATCTACAACACCAAGAACATCAAAAACTTTAAATGAATCAACTCATTTGTAACAAGAGGCCACGACTGTGCACGAGATACGGACTGTAACACCAAAACAACAATAAATGTGATTGGGAGAAAGAAGGCAATAAGACCATCACCATCACCTCCACCGTCACAAGTACCACCTCCTCCCCCACCACAAAAAAATTGTATCTGCACAAATTTCATCACCTAAAGGTGCAGGGCAGATGGCAGTACAAGTTGAATTATATCAGGCAACCAGTCATATTGCCTGGGGATATTCACAAGACTTCTATATGGAATACCTATGGCACGATCCAGCAGTAGCAAAAACCTTCTGGATTATTTTAATCAATTATAAATGGCCCATATTACCGAAGGACAGGAACAGACCCAGTACAACCAGGGTTATAAAGCAGAAACCAATCTAAGGAAAAAAGGGGAAATGTTGTTGGAATATTCAGTATACCTGACCGCTATGATCACTTGTATCTTGACGATTTATCATGAACTAGATGGACCAGAAGTTACTTCCCCCAAATCATTAAGCCACTGGATACTGATGGATCTGATTGAACATGGTCCGCTGAAACAACGCCTTCAGAGATTTTATGAACCACCACAAGAATTTCTTTGGGAACATCCAGGCCCTGAAACGAAATTAAAATAGTCCTTTTCAGGACTAATATATTTGCCTGAATAAAAGGGATTCCAGTTTGGCTTGGAATCCCGACTCGATAATACAGTCACAACTAACGATGATCATTTCATTCACCGTTCCAAATTACAATTAAATCACCTAATATGACGTACAAAATACATTTGTCACTTAGATCTACCATACTTTTTACAAATTTAAATAAATTACAAGTACGCTATGTACTTGGATTTAAATTAAAACATTTTTAGGGAAAAAAATAACTACACGACTCAAAGTAAGAACTTAGCTTACAAAGAATTAGTAATAGAATTTTCCAGATTTTATAAAACTGGGTATAATTTGACAAAAAGTACACCAGGCATATCAGAAACTTTTCTGTTGACGAGTGGTGTCTCCTGCTGAGTCCTTTCCTTCTATTCCTGCAGGGACTTTCAAGATGAGTGTGTGGGTCGATTCCCACTTCTCTAAATCAGGTGCCCCGGAGGAACCAGAGTCTCGTAAGAAGGGTAACGACCCATCGCACTCGATGTTTTATAATGCAGTTTTGACATAGAGAGTTACGAGTGTGTGCGGGTACTATTCCCATTCGTAATAGTCGCATGGGGCTGCATTGCCCCTCCCCTCCAATTTCGACTTAGTTAACCAGCATACTATGTTTGCATAAATGCGTATGTTTGCATAAATGCTCAAATTTCCTTCCATCGATTAATTAAATACCCAACTTTGTTAAAATAAACCAGACGCACATACCCGATGTACGAATGCGTTAAGGATGTAAGTAAGTTGCCAGTGTTTTCAAGATACTGGAAATTGAAAAGAACGTTTTATAAGTTTGCAAAGATTGCAAACATATCGTTAAAATCTTGGGCAACAAGGAAGTTTCTGATTTAATCACTATAAAATATAATGCTATGAAATACCTATTTCCATAAGGTTTGTTGATACTAAAGCGATTCAGAAGAATAACAAATATTTAGTGAAGGGACCATTGAACTGGTATGCAAAAGGATGTCACCATTTATCCCCTAATATAAGAACAAAGAGTTAAAATCAAATGTAATTTATTTAATATTTTACAGTTGACAACGTTTGTGTATTTCATGATAAATTGATCCAGTAGATAGCTATTTACAAGAATCAGTGACGTTAAAATTTTCTAAAAAAGACTTGTCTGTTTTCTAACTTTTATTTTTATTTTTACTATTTATTTTTATTCGCATCATTTAATTTGCCCGTTTTCTGCATATATATAGACAATACGTGTATATCAATTAGTGACAGCTGTATTGCATTGTTTTTGCATGCACCCTATACAACACTATAAGTTTGATTTCTTGTGCCAATGCGTGAAAAGCTTGGAATCTGCCTGCACTTAGAGTTTTAATCACGTACCAATAACTGACGCTTTCAGATGAATATGAATACATCACCCATTTACCACGTTGTTTATTACATCCTTTTCTCTGAGTAAAAAAATTCCACAACAAAATAAATAACTTTTATATCTAATATAGACTAATATAAATAACTTGATATCTAATCTAGACTATTATATATATATATATATATATATATATATATATATATATATATATATATATATATATATATATATATATATATATATATACAATACCCTGCCCGAAAGAATTCTGAACCCTATGATTCCCTTTTGCGCTCAAAATCTTTACTCTAGTCAGCAAAACGTATATCGTAAAAACCATAGATGACCCTGATAAATTGTTTGAAAGTATGTCACGTGACAGGAAAAATATCTCTAACTTCGATTCGTACTTAAAGGCTAAGCCTCAGTATATAATGTCACAAACTTGACTGATGTCGAGGAAAGCAGTTCCTTGCATAGAATATCGGTTTGGTCCGAGTTACTTTCCGACACATTAATACAGAGGTTCGGTTGGATAAAAATCATCGACTATATTTCAACTTTAACTGTGTCTCAACGAGGTGACTATCCGTGGTATTTAGTGCGGGGTGGGTGGGTGAGGATATAACCCACAGCTTTTTGCAGCAAGAATTCAGTCAGTAGTTCACATTTTTTTCGCACCATTGTTGACGAAGGCAGATTAGAAATTTCTATCCGTTGAACTTAAACAGATCGCAACAACCTTTTCTTGTTCAATTTGAATTTCCTTGAACATAATGCAAGCTGTTTCCTGTTGTGCTTGAAATTTGTTTCAGTGTAAATGCTGTTGACATGTTCATGTTATGAAAGGCCGACATCAAGACAATATAAATAGGAATTCATGTATACGCCTCCATAGTTTTACCAATTCCACCATAAAAAACTATAGAAAAAAGCAGAAACTAAGGGTACTATGTAAACATACAAAGCAAAATTTGAGCAGTTTGTGTGACCTAGAAAAAATGAGTTCTATTTAAGCTACTAATGGCGTTGCAGGTATATATTCTTTACCTTAGGAAAACTAATAAGGTCTACCAAGGTCTCAGAAGAAGAGTGGTCATCATATGATACAGAAGTGCAATGCACATGTAACAATTGTAATGACGGGCAAAATGTAATTCTTTTGTTACGAGTTAAACAATCTAGACACTGTGTTTATATAGTGAGTAAGCTCTTCAAAGCAAAACATCGAAAATAAATGTGCTAAACCCCAAATGTTGTTATGAAAATAACCCGTCTAATAATCTCTTATAATATCTGACCGCTATGGAGCTTGTACAAAATAAATACAATGCAGGTATTCACTGTATTTATTACCGTATCTTCGAAGTACACGATGCTCATGAAATAGAAGTAGTAATGGGGGACGATTTAGGGAATATGGGAGTTATCATTAAAAAAACCCCTGGGACGATATAGGGACTATATAAATTTAACATGGAGAAAACCCCTGGGACGATATAGGGACAAGGGGAATTAACATTAGGGAATAGTTCGTGGGACGATATAGGGACAAGGTTAATTAACATGGGGAAAAATCGTGGGACGATATAGGGACAAGGGGAATTAACATGGGGAATAAATCGTGGGTCTGTCTAGGGACAATGGGAATTTAACATGGGGAATAGATCGTGGGACTGTCTAGCTACAATGGGAAATTTAACATTACGGAAACCCCTGGGGGATATAGCCTCAAGGGAATTTAACATACGGAAATTGAACATGGTGGGTCTGTATAGCGTCAAGGGGAATTGAACATGGTGGGACTGTCTAGGGACAATGATGGTAGAGGGTCAAACACAACAGAGACAGAAACATACATACACTAGTACAAGCGTGAGATTTATATATAAAGCATTACCAAGACCTGAAATCTTGCTGAGGTGTTCAAAAATTTGCATAATTGTAATGATGCTATAAATAGCTATAATCAAGGAAATGCTCAACGACAAAATGGATGTGACTAAAAGTAACGCTAAAATGACGAAATTGTCCCAGAATTTAAAGGAAGATAAACATATCCCCGAAAAGTAAGTTACAATGGTTTAGACTAAAATGGATAAAATTACTAACTACTTACAATATCAACTTGTGTGATAAACACCCATGTATCTATTTATAACTATAATCAGCTAAACTTCCTATGAAATCCCACTATCTATTCCTTTGGAAAACCCCACTATCTTTTTATAGCCTCACCTTGAGTGACGTTCCTGTTTATGAACTATAGTACATATGTATAGCTACAACCTGTGGAAATCCCCAAGTCCATATTTATAGTCTCGAAACTTCCAGCGTCAGTGACGTCACTGTACTGAACACTAGGGGATAAATGTCAACAGTGTTGCAAGTGGCTGACCTGAATACACGCTACTGCAGGTAGGTAGGTAGAGTGTATCTGATACGGATAAAGTGAGTTTTATAGGGACAAACAGAGACCAATACACACACACACACACACACACACACATACAACAAACAAACACACACACACACACAACGTACGCGCGCAGACACACGCACACACATACATACACACACACACACACACACACAGAGGCAAGAGGAAAAAACAAACCCCAAATATACTATCAACACAGAAGGGAGATAATACAAACCCCAAATAAACTATCCACACAAACGTACGCAAACGCATACAAACCCCAAAATATACTATCCATACAAACGTACGCGAACGCATACAAACCCCAAATATATTATCCATACAAACGTACGCGAACGCATACAAACCCCAAATATACTTTCCATACAAACGTACGCGAACGCATACAATTCCCAAATATACTATCCACACAACGTCGCTAACGCATACAAACCCCAAATATACTATCCACACAACGTCGCTAACACGTACAAACCCGAAATATACTATCCACACAAACGTACGCGAACGCATAAAACCCCCAAATATACTATCCACACAACGTCGCTAACTCATACAAACCCCAAATATACTATCCACACAACGTCGCTAACGCATACAAACCCCAAATATACTATCCACACTCGGGAGGAAGAAGAAAAAAACAACCAAATATACGATCTACACAACGTACGCGAACACACACACACACACACACACACACACACACACACACACACACACACACACGCACACCACAGAGGGAAGAAGAAGAAAACCATTATACACTATCCACATGGAGTGAAGAAATGACCCTTTATATATACTATCAACAGAGAGTGAAGAAAATAACCCTTTATATTCCATCAATACAGAGTGAAGAAGAAAAAGTTTTTTGAAAGCACCTAAGCCCTCACCTGCAATGACCAACTCTGCCAAACACCTACACCCCACCCCCCACTCCCAACACTACAAAACCCATTTAACCCGCTATTTTATGGCATCAGTGTGTGATTTAGGAAACATCAAGACACAAAATGATGGATGAATAGACTGACTATTGTTTACCGACTAAGAGCGTGCGTGAAGGAAAACATCCTTCCATTTCAATTCTAACTAAAACATGATCCAGAGGGATAGAGAGAGGTGAAAGAGCACAATTTCATAAAGTGTGAGTAAAAACAAAACACGCCATCCTTATTATACAATGTCAAGACCAAGAGACACTTATGTTTTCTTTCTGGTCTATTCTCTTTTAGAAGGTAGTATGAAATTTCACATCAGGGCCAACGCATCGGCTCACATTGTCAATTATTCCATTTCCATGTCTTTACTGGCACAAGTTCTTCATCATCTTCAATTTCTTCTTCTGAATCCCTCTTCTCTGTTTCGTCTTGTTTCTGTTTCTTCTCTTTTCTCGTAGGGCACTCTGAATTCCAGTGTCCTTTCTCCTGACAACGATATTAGGTATCTTGACTTTTGTCTCTCTTTCTTAGACGAAGCAGGTATTCTGGAGACAAATTACCTTTGCAGATATAGCAAACTTCATTAGCACTTACACACATTCGTATGACTCTCATCAAATCAACGACACAAGAGTAAGTTTTGTTGCCACTTTCGCCTGTGAATTATGCTTTGGTATGACTTTTAGCACATATTTGACCAGCAGGTCGATCTGTGCTGACTCATCCATCTTCTTGATCGTTTGAGAGTGGAATGAATACTCTGACGCTAAGACACTCTCCTTATATACAGGGACCTGCTGCGTATGAAACCTAGTCAAATGTAATTTTGCAAGAAGATGAAACGATTTCATTGAGGAAGTAAAAGGCAATGATGTACCGTATCGCCTCACACAAAACCTGAAGTGTTAGTTCAAATCCGTGTCAGCGATTTCGAAGACGACATAACTGAGCTTTAACCAGTGCTCTCCATTTATGCCACAAAACCACGAGTCCTGATTCACGCCAAAAGAAATTTCGTTCGGTCCATAAAAAATAGTATCACATCTGAGAAACACAAAAACGAACTTCCAGAGAACTGAGAACGACGGCTTACACCTACAACGTAAATGTATGAGTTCAAGTAGTGCGTAAAACTTAGTCAAATTAAATTTTTATAGTCAAGACGAAACGATCTCTTTTCGAACAAGAAAGCGGACACCAAGCGACAATGACGATCCGTGTCACACAACACTTTTTAAAATGTATATTATCAGAGGTTTGTTCTAGCGATCTGCACGGTAAAATGTATTTTGCAATAAGACGGACACAATTTCCATGGGACGATTGTTCGTGTATTATTTTTATTTTTAAAAATATTTTTTATATAAATCGCCTATAGGATAGACCCAGTAAAGCATGGCCCTTCTCGTCACTGTCTGAATAGCTACTCAAGTCAATTCGAAGCGAACGCGGTAAGAAAATAAGTATAGCCAATGAAATGGCTTACAACGGGTGATGCATTGTTTTGTTCAAGGACTGTGTGGCATAATAATCCCTATGTTCTTGCGTTGTTACCATTACAGTGCAGACAGACTGAAATGTGAACTTACAGGCCCTCTTTGTGTGTGTTGTACCATTTCTTCTTACCACATCAAAATACTGAGCGTCACAGTATTGGTTCGCGTTTTCAAGCTGACCATTTTTTTATATCTCACTTAAACATTTTAACATAAACACTCACACTCACATCGGTAGAGTCAGAACAGACGTGTTACAGTATTGAGGGGCATGTTATCTTTTTTTTTTCAAACTAATAAATTTGGGGTTTGTATGAAGTAAAGAACCGAAAGTACAGTGAAACTCAAGGATGATGACCCAATCTGTCTGTCTATTGATGCGTGTATTTACTTAAGAAGAAATATGACCTCTAAAACACAAAGAGATACGGCAAGCATGATTAGATTAAACACAACGATGTTTCAATCGTCTTTGAAGACAAACTTGGTCTCCTTTTGTAGGGCTTGAAATAATAAAAATACTGAAAAATCTTAAGCACTTTGCTATAGATAATTTCATCAACAGACTAAACAACATAAATACCGTTACAACAATAGAAAGCCTTAAATCTTCTAAAAAAAAGAAATGCATAAAAAAAATTAATTATTAACGATAACTAACCAACGAAACCGAATTTAACAAAGGCAATGACATGTGAAGAAATGCCTCTCACTTTGGAAAGGTAGGCAAATGTATTCTGTCATGCACCATCAACTTGAAAAATATTATAAACAGAGAGAAACCTGAATTCAAAATTCAGTTGTTTCTTTTTCTTCAAAATTGTTTCGTTTCTTTTATCTTTTTTATTGGAACAAATCTAAGCACTAATATAGAGTGAAAAAGGGAAAATGCACATACAAGCTTTTATATTTCTGAAAAAATGAGGGGATATTCCTAACGTTCATAACCACCTATATATGCTTGGACTTGTCTGTGACTTATCCACAAAACAAGATGTACATATTTCTGGTCAAGCTGCAAGTGTGTGCTTGTTTTAGAAAATGGTAAAAATTGGATATACCTGCGGGTCCGGGGTTGTAGAATTGGCCCGACGTGCCTCGCTACGTGTCGTAAAAGGCGACTAAGTAGAGGCAACCTGTTTGCCGTGGGTTGCGTCCCGTGTCGGGGGAGGAAAGGATCCTGGTAGTTGAGCAGTTCCCTGCAATACACTACTTTGGCCTCTACTTCTCTTAGACGGGTGGTCGGGATGGGCCCGGTTCCGACAAATCGGCTGGTCACGCCGAGCCCTAGGAGGTCTTTATTAACTTTCTCACCTTCTTTCTCTCTCTCCTTGTATCTCTCTTGATACCACCGTTGCCCCTATATTCTTTTCCTTTATATTTCACTTTTCCAAGTCTTAGAAGGCTTCCTAGAAGGCGGTGGCTTAACGGGTCAATCGGGGGGTAATTTTACCGACCTTAGAAATTGGCGACTTCAGGGTCATTCAAAGGTAATTTTATCAACTGAGTATGGCATCTGTGTATCCCTGACACTTGAAAAGTGTCCCCTTGTTGGGCTCCTTGGTGGGTGGGGAGCACGGGTGCTGAATTTTTAATCTAGCCATCATGGATAATTCCAAAAAAAATCAAAATAAAAGATCGAAACCCTTATCAGAGTCTGACGATGAACCATGTAGTGTGGAGTCATTTCCACGCTTCATGGTCATACAGTCAAAAGATGCCACGAAACCGCTTGCCGCACTATCTCCATTTGTCATCGAAAAGACTATCACAGGATCGATTGGCACACCTAAAAGTGTTAAAAAGTTGAAATCGGGTTGTCTTCTTATTGAGTGTGAGCGACGAGGTCAATCAGACAATATCAGGAAAATGAAAACGTTCTTTGATATCCCAGTAACCTCATTCGCTCACACCACACTGAATACGTCCAAAGGCGTGATTCGCTGCCGTGACTTGGCTGGAGTCACCGACGCTGACATCATCGAAGGAATGAAAGATGAAGGTGTCACTGCAGTCCGACGAATACGTATTAAACGTAATAACAATCTGCAGGACACCAACACCATTGTACTCACCTTCAACAGGCCAACTGTACCCAAAGTGGTGAAAGTTGGCTTTTTGCAAGTAAAGGTAGAGATTTACATTCCCAACCCCCTTCGGTGTTATAAGTGTCAAAAATACGGCCATCACGAAGACCGCTGCTCCAAGAGCCAAATATGTGGCCGATGCGGAGACAATGCTCATCAGGAATCTGATTGTAGAGCAACTCCGCATTGTGTCAACTGCGGAAAAGAGCACCACGCAAATTCCAAGGATTGCGATACCTGGAAACAGGAGAAGGAAATTCAGAGGGTAAAATACACAAATAATATTTCCTATCCAGAAGCCAGAAAAATTGTACAGGCAAAAACAGCCCATCCTGGCCCATCCTTCTCCACTGTAGTGAAGAGCAATCCTAAAACAACGAAGGACGCTCAAACACAAACAGAAGCACCCGATTCAACACCAAATTCAAACACCCCCCATTACCAAGCACAGAAAAACACGGCATCTACTCAGACTACATTTAATAATACCCAACAACCTAAATCACCAAAGAATAAAAAATCTCACGGAAACAGGCAACAAAAGGGGTCAGATGACCCCATCAAACTTTATAACAGGTTTGGAGACATCGAGAGCATGGATGCAGAAGAATCTGCTCCATGCGCCCAAGGGAACTCCAGACCTACAAACAAAAAATTCACCCCCGTGCTTCCTCCAGAGAAATAACAAAACAAATTCCGTCTGCGAAAGGTCTAACCTAGCTCCACAATCTTTAATTTAAATTTATAATGAAAAACACTATCATACAATGGAATTGTCGAGGACTTAAAGCAAATTACAATGATATTCTCCTGCTTTTAAACGAACATGATCCTGCGGTAGTATGCCTTCAAGAAACCTTCTTGAAAGATACAGACAATATCACATTTAAAAACTACTCCCTGTTTAACACCTGCTCTCCAAATGTTGACAGGGCATCAGGAGGAGTTTCTGTTATTGTGAACAACAGAGCTCCTCATAGTTTCATTACTTTAAACACCAATTTACAAGCCATTGCTGTAAGCGTCACTCTACATCGAGTGATTACATTTTGCTCTATTTATTTACCACCAAACACTAACCTAGTACCAAACGAACTCGATAATCCTGTTCAACAGCTTCCCGCACCCTTTGTTTTACTCGGGGATTTTAATGCCCATAACATTTTATGGGGATCGAATCATGTGAGTGACAGAGGTCACAAAGTTGAAGACTTTATTTCTAGACACGATCTGTGTCTATATAATACCAAAACACCTACATATTTACACCCAGGCACGGGTACATACACATGCATCGATTTGACAATTTGTTCTCCTTCGCTGCTTTTGGACTATGAATGGAAGGTCGCTGATGACCTTCACAGCAGCGATCACTTCCCAATCTCCCTTGTAAATCATAACTCTACAATTGATGAAGTAATTCCACAATGGAATTTAAAGAAGGCCGACTGGGCCAAATTCGAAACACTCTGTAAAACCAGGCTGAATGAGGATACAGTTTTCAATGTTAACGACCCTATTCAGCATTTTACATCTATTTTAACCGACATTGCAGAAGAATCTATCCCCAAGTCCTCAGCAAACTGTAAAAGAACCCTAAAACCTTGGCTCACTAAGGAATGTAAGGAAGCCAAAGAATACTATATAAACATTGATAAAAGTCTTCCATCACTTCTAATAGTGTAGAATGACTTCTCTCAAACTGTTGGTTTATATCGTATTGTCAAATTCAGCATACAGGATGACGTTCACCGTATTATCTGCGCGTAGATTTTCTGTAAACTGAAATTCCACACGCATCTGGCCGGATTTTATAGGGTGAAAATGTCCCTCGTCGCTGTCTTGACTTACAATTCGTTAGAGAACCGTTTTCGAAAATGGACATGGACTGTGAAGATCCTGAGGAAGGAGAACCCCAAGACAAAGACGAAGAAGTGATCATGATGAAGTCTAGATGGCCAGAACAAGAATCACATTTAGTTACCTGTTATGCTATAGTCTTGACAGAAAAAAATTAGGGAATTGATCAAGAAAGATTGCTATGGAGGTCATAACGATCATCCCAGTCAAATTCAACACGATAAATGCCTGATGTTGAGTCAAGAAGAAAAATTGGACGAATATCTGGACGAAGCTTGGAGTCTCATCTCGGAAGAAGATGTGTTACAACAGTGGTATAAAGGCTTGCGTGAACATTCTTGTCCTCCATTAACAACTCAAGAGATCCATCGCATCGAAGCTCTCTTGGATCAGAGTGGGGAGACAAGGCGAAGAAACGGTCACTTGTCAGACATTTTCAAGCAGAAAGTCAGGATCGAATTGATCACTTATCATTACCTGTGAAGAAAAAACCCACACAAAGCATGGATACCTGGGAACTTTATTACCTTTTGAACCACAGTTCGTACGCTGCTTCTTGGAATCCTGTCGTCTGTGCTAAAGATGAACTCCCTCATCGCAAACCTCAAGACCATCTAGCTTATGTGATCAACACGGACGACAGTCATCTCCCAGGAACCCACTGGGTAGCCGTCTACTTTCCTCAAGAAGGATGTGTGGAATATTTCGATTCGTATGGATTGCCCCCTCTGGAAGACGATATCATCGACTTTATGAGAAGAAATGCTCAGACCACACGATTCAATAATGTGAAATAACAAGGCACATATTCCTTGGTGTGTGGACAATACTGTGTGTATTTTCTGCATCATCGTAGTCTGGGCTATTCTTTAGAACATTTAGTGACTTATTTTTATCGTCATTCTTCTAGAAACGATGAGAAAGTAGATCGATGGTTTTGTGACCATTATGCTTATCTTTTGTCTCTAACTAGGAAACGTAGTGTCCATCAATGGCCTAATGACATACAACAGTGGAAATCACAATTTCATTCACAACGTTGTCAGCCCTGTCCAAAATAATGTGTGAGTTGAAAAAAATGTTTGTTATTTGAAAAAAATGTTTGTGATTAGAGAAAAATGTTTGATGTTATATTGTTGGATTATTGTTAAAAAATGTTAGAGTTGTTTGTTAGTGTTAAGTAATATGGAATACAAATGTTGTGTTTTGAAGAAAGAAAAAATGCCTTTGTGGTTTGTTTAACTATAGGTATCCTGATTCGTGCTCTTTGACTTCTCTCTATCCCTCCCATAACACTATTTGAACGGTTCGGCTCGAAAACCGTGGAGGGATGTTTTCCTTCACGTCCGCGCTTTGACTTTAAAGCCGGGGTAGCCTCCAGGCTAACCATCCATTGTCGACTCATCCTCCTACGAAGATATGCTCCTAACTAACTAAGCTAAACGAAGCCTACGTGAATTTGCACAGGGTCAGACACAGTCTGATACCGAAGCCAGAAGAGAATGCTAAATATCACTGAAGACCTGATAGAAGAGCTCTTCAAGGAGGAATTCAAGAAGGAGAAAGAAGAATGGACGGAGAATTACAGACGTCATAAACAGCAGAGAGAGCAGCAACAGCAGCAGCATGAGCCTGACAGAGGCTTTGTATTCAGTGGTTTCGACACCAAAGAGTTCTTCTTCTCTTTCCGAAGAAGCAGACCTTATCCTGTGAGAAAGTCTGTCGTCAGAGGAGGCCACCATCTTATAACCTAAGCGATCGCCATAGCTTCAAGTTCCCCATACTCTCGAAAAGAAATAACATTCCATTGCCTATGATATGTTAGTCAGTTAGAAGAAAAAATACAGAAGTGAGTCTATCAGCACACGATTTCTTTATCTTGGTTAGAAAGTGCGACTCTAAGTTGTTCGTTTCCGTCGCTTATCAAAATTTTAAAAATAGTAATGTTCTGTAAAAAGTGAGTGAGTGTTTCTTTTAGGTCGGTGCGTTTTTTTTGTTGGTGATAATATGGATAATGTAAGTTCGGGTACAACGAAATTGAAAGAATTCGGCCCAGAACTCGGTGTGGAGGGAAGAAATATACGCAACTGCAGCGGGAGCAAGAAATGCAGACCTAGCCAGTTAGCACTCCACCCACCTCGAGAACACAAATAACATCTAGTCAACAGCCGACTATACCTAACAAACAACCCGTCCCGGAAAGAGTGGTGGCAAAACAAAGGGCCAATTATGTTAGACAAACGGTATGGCAAACTCAGATGTAATTATCGGAGGCACTACGTTCTTTTCTCACTCCGATACTACAGGCAATCTCAGCTGAAAGAACAACCACAACAACAATAACAGCGACAGACACCATAGCAGCGGATTTGAAACTATCTACCTCAACTGAAGAATTAGTATCAGAACCAGAAGAGGAAACTGAGGCGGTTGAGGAGGACGAGGGGGACGCTGACCCTCGTTGAGAAGTACACCGAAATGGGGCTAGATCAAGCATTGTCTGACGTCAACAAAGCAGGGCAGTTTATTAGAGCCATACAATACGTTGCCTACAAATCTCTACACACCTTTAAACCAAGACCTTCTAAATGGGGATTAGGGGTCAGAGTTCTTCCCCAATTCTACAGACAACCTACACTGGATACCCACTCAGTCAACTGGTAGAAGCCGCTGCTTACATTACCACCCATCATGGCTATGCATTTCCTGATATCAAGAATCATGAGACTAGGAGTGCGGGAAAGAACGTGAAAGCAAAAGAGAGACGTGTTACCTTCTAACAGAAAAAAAACCAGACTTTTTTAGGGCTCCAAAAGATTGCCTTTTATTAAATAGGGAACCATATTTGGCTTGGTATCCCTCCTTGACTAAACTATTCTCGAAACAAACTTGACCCATTGGAACACCGCAACAAACTTAACTTTTTAAACCTAACAGTGACCAAACTGGTATATGTCGCTAAGACATAATAATTTAAATAAGATCAGTATGGCTATTTTTATGTACACTAAGTACTAATATTAGACAGATATGTTAGGAAGTAGGAAATTTAACAGACTCATTAGATTTGAACTAATTGCACAGGTGGTTAAGACATTATTGGTACTTTTTATTGTCAATTAGCAAAAACGGGACTGGATTTGAAATAAGTACGGGCTAGCGTTTTGGTGAGTACTTAACATCCATGGCTGTCTTGCTGAGCACCTTTTTCCTCCTTTACCACGCTCGGACAGAAAAATGAGTGTGTGGTGAGACAATTCCCACTCATGTTTAAAGCCTTTCAGTCAGGTTGTTAAGGACTAGTTAGTCCTACACCTGAGTGGTTAAATTTAAAAATAGTCTGTGAGTACATAAAAGCCTGGGGGATGAGGCTCTCTCTCCTTCCCCAGGAGTAATTAAAAATCACGCGGTGCGTTATTAAACCAGTGATACATGCTCCACTGGAGCGAAAATCACTTTAATTCAAGTAAGCAAGCAAGCAAGTTCGGGTACCGTCTCTAGCACTCTTGATGACACCAACTGTCTGGGTTATTTTCTTTCTTGCAAGCCCCCTATGTTCCACTTCTGTTTGTGATAATAACTTGTGATACTTCACATTTTCTAAAGTGGAAATCTTTACAAGCCGTACAAAATACAAAACTTATATGACTTTGGCTTTTGACACTTGCACAGACTCTTCACTTTATAAGTGTCACGAGAAAATTGTATATCCAATTTTTACCATTTTCAAAACAAGCACACACTTGCAGCTTGACCAGAAATATGTACATCTTTTTTTGTGGATAAGTCACAGACAAGTCCAAGCATATATAGGTGGTTATGAACGTTAGGAATATCCCCTCATTTTTTCAGAAATATCAAAGCTTGTAAGTGCATTTTCCCTTTTCCACTCTATATTAGTGCTTAGATTTGTTCCAAAAAAGAAAAGATAAAAGAAACGAAACAATTTTGAAGAAAAAGAAACAACTGAATTTTGAATTCAGGTTTCTCTCTGTTTATAATTTTTTTCAAGTTGATGGTGCATGACAGAGTACATTCGCCTACCTTTCCAAAGTGAGAGACATTTCTTCACATGTCATTGCCTTTGTTAAATTCGGTTTCATTGGTTAGTTATCGTTAATCTTTAATTTTTTATGCATTTCTTTTTGATAGAAGATGTAAGGCTTTCTATTGTTGTAACGGTATTTATGTTGTTTAGTCTGTTAATGAAATTATCTAAAGCAAAGTGCTTTAGATTTTTCAGTTTTTTTATTATTTCAAGCCCTACAAAAGGAGACCAAGTTTGTCTTCAAAGACGATTGAAACATCGTTGTGTTTAATCTAATCATGCTTGCCGTATCTCTTTGTGTTTTAGAGGTCATATTTCTTCTTAAGTAAATACACGCATCAATAGACAGACAGATTGGGTCATCATCCTTGAGTTTCACCGTACTTTCGGTTCTTTACTTCATACAAACCCCAAATTTATTAGTTTGAAAAAAAAAAGATAACATGCCCCTCAATACTGTAACACGTCTGTTCTGACTCTACCGATGTGAGTGTGAGTGTTTATGTTTAAATGTTTAAGTGAGATATAAAAAAATGGTCAGCTTGAAAACGCGAACCAATACTGTGACGCTCAGTATTTTGATGTGGTAAGAAGAAATGGTACAACACACACAAAGAGGGCCTGTAAGTTCACATTTCAGTCTGTCTGCACTGTAATGGTAACAACGCAAGAACATAGGGATTATTATGCCACACAGTCCTTGAACAAAACAATGCATCACCCGTTGTAAGCCATTTCATTGGCTATACTTATTTTCTTACCGCGTTCGCTTCGAATTGACTTGAGTAGCTATTCAGACAGTGACGAGAAGGGCCATGCTTTACTGGGTCTATCCTATAGGCGATTTATATAAAAAATATTTTTAAAAATAAAAATAATACACGAACAATCGTCCCATGGAAATTGTGTCCGTCTTATTGCAAAATACATTTTACCGTGCAGATCGCTAGAACAAACCTCTGATAATATACATTTTAAAAAGTGTTGTGTGACACGGATCGTCATTGTCGCTTGGTGTCTGCTTTCTTGTTCGAAAAGAGATCGTTTCGTCTTGACTATAAAAATTTAATTTGACTAAGTTTTACGCACTACTTGAACTCATACATTTACGTTGTAGGTGTAAGCCGTCGTTCTCAGTTCTCTGGAAGTTCGTTTTTGTGTTTCTCAGATGTGATACTATTTTTTATGGACCGAACGAAATTTCTTTTGGCGTGAATCAGGACTCGTGGTTTTGTGGCATAAATGGAGAGCACTGATTAAAGCTCAGTTATGTCGTCTTCGAAATCGCTGACACGGATTTGAACTAACACTTCAGGTTTTGTGTGAGGCGATACGGTACATCATTGCCTTTTACTTCCTCAATGAAATCGTTTCATCTTCTTGCAAAATTACATTTGACTAGGTTTCATACGCAGCAGGTCCCTGTATATAAGGAGAGTGTCTTAGCGTCAGAGTATTCATTCCACTCTCAAACGATCAAGAAGATGGATGAGTCAGCACAGATCGACCTGCTGGTCAAATATGTGCTAAAAGTCATACCAAAGCATAATTCACAGGCGAAAGTGGCAACAAAACTTACTCTTGTGTCGTTGATTTGATGAGAGTCATACGAATGTGTGTAAGTGCTAATGAAGTTTGCTATATCTGCAAAGGTAATTTGTCTCCAGAATACCTGCTTCGTCTAAGAAAGAGAGACAAAAGTCAAGATACCTAATATCGTTGTCAGGAGAAAGGACACTGGAATTCAGAGTGCCCTACGAGAAAAGAGAAGAAACAGAAACAAGACGAAACAGAGAAGAGGGATTCAGAAGAAGAAATTGAAGATGATGAAGAACTTGTGCCAGTAAAGACATGGAAATGGAATAATTGACAATGTGAGCCGATGCGTTGGCCCTGATGTGAAATTTCATACTACCTTCTAAAAGAGAATAGACCAGAAAGAAAACGTAAGTGTCTCTTGGTCTTGACATTGTATAATAAGGATGGCGTGTTTTGTTTTTACTCACACTTTATGAAATTGTGCTCTTTCACCTCTCTCTATCCCTCTGGATCATGTTTTAGTTAGAATTGAAATGGAAGGATGTTTTCCTTCACGCACGCTCTTAGTCGGTAAACAATAGTCAGTCTATTCATCCATCATTTTGTGTCTTGATGTTTCCTAAATCACACACTGATGCCATAAAATAGCGGGTTAAATGGGTTTTGTAGTGTTGGGAGTGGGGGGTGGGGTGTAGGTGTTTGGCAGAGTTGGTCATTGCAGGTGAGGGCTTAGGTGCTTTCAAAAAACTTTTTCTTCTTCACTCTGTATTGATGGAATATAAAGGGTTATTTTCTTCACTCTCTGTTGATAGTATATATAAAGGGTCATTTCTTCACTCCGTGTGGATAGTGTATAATGGTTTTCTTCTTCTTCCCTCTGTGGTGTGCGTGTGTGTGTGTCTGTGTGTGTGTTCGCGTACGTTGTGTAGATCGTATATTTGGTTGTTTTTTTCTTCTTCCTCTCGAGTGTGGATAGTATATTTGGGGTTTGTATGCGTTAGCGACGTTGTGTGGATAGTATATTTGGGGTTTGTATGAGTTAGCGACGTTGTGTGGATAGTATATTTGGGGGTTTTATGCGTTCGTGTACGTTTGTGTGGATAGTATATTTCGGGTTTGTACGTGTTAGCGACGTTGTGTGGATAGTATATTTGGGGTTTGTAGGCGTTAGCGACGTTGTGTGGATAGTATATTTGGGAATTGTATGCGTTCGGGTACGTTTGTATGGAAAGTATATTTGGGGTTTGTATGCGTTCGCGTACGTTTGTATGGATAGTATATTTTGGGGTTTGTATGCGTTTGCGTACGTTTGTGTGGATAGTATATTTGGGGTTTGTATGCGCTCGGTTACGTTTGTGTGCATAGTATATTTCGGGTTTGTATGCGTTCGCGTACGTTTGTGTGGATAGTATATTTCGGGTTTGTACGTGTTAGCGACGTTGTGTGGATAGTATATTTGGGGTTTGTAGGCGTTAGCGACGTTGTGTGGATAGTATATTTGGGAATTGTATGCGTTCGCGTACGTTTGTATGGAAAGTATATTTGGGGTTTGTATGCGTTCGCGTACGTTTGTATGGATAATATATTTTGGGTTTGTATGCGTTCGCGTACGTTTGTATGGATAGTATATTTTGGGGATTGTATGCGTTTGCGTACGTTTGTGTGGATAGTTTATTTGGGGTTTGTATTATCTCCCTTCTGTGTTGATAGTATATTTGGGGTTTGTTTTTTCCTCTTCCCTGTGTGTGTGTGTGTGTGTGTGTGTGTGCGTGTGTCTGCGCGCGTACGTTGTGTGTGTGTGTGTGTGTGTGTGTGTATTGGTCTCTGTTTGTCCCTATAAAACTCACTTTATCCGTATCAGATACACTCTACCTACCTACCTGCAGTAGCGTGTATTCAGGTCAGCCACTTGCAACACTGTTGACATTTATCCCCTAGTGTTCAGTACAGTGACGTCACTAACGCTGGAAATTTCGAGACCATAAATATGATCTTGGGGATTTCCACAGGTTGTAGCTATACATATGTACTAGAGTTCATAAACAGGAACGTCACTCAAGCTGAGGCTATAAAAAGATAGTGGGGTTTTCCAAAGGAATAGATAGTGGGATTTCATAGGAAGTTTAGCTGATTATAGTTATAAATAGATACATGGGTGTTTATCCACGATCGTCACACAAGTTGATATTGTAGGTAGTTACTAATTTTATCCATTTTAGTCTAAACCATTGTAACTTACTTTTCGGGGATATGTTTATTTTTCTTTAAATTCTGGGACAATTTCGTCATTTTAGCGTTACTTTTAGTCACATCCATTTTGTCGTTGAGCATTTCCTTGATTATAGCTATTTATAGCATCATTACAATTATGCAAATTTTTGAACACCTCAGCAAGATTTCAGGTCTTGGTAATGCTTTATATATAAATCTCACGCTTGTACTAGTGTATGTATGTTTCTGTCTCTGTTGTGTTTGACACTCAACCATCATTGTCCCTAGACAGTCCCACCATGTTCAATTCCCCTTGACGCTATACAGACCCACCATGTTCAATTCCCATATGTTAAATTCCCTTGAGGCTATATCCCCCAGGGGTTTCCGTAATGTTAAATTTCCCATTGTCCCTAGACAGTCCCACGATCTATTCCCCATGTTAAATTTCCCATTGTCCCTAGACAGTCCCACGATCTATTCCCCATGTTAAATTCCCATTGTCCCTAGACAGACCCACGATTTATTCCCCATGTTAATTCCCCTTGTCCCTATATCGTCCCACGATTTTTCCCCATGTTAATTAACCTTGTCCCTATATCGTCCCACGAACTATTCCCTAATGTTAATTCCCCTTGTCCGTATATCGTCCCAGGGGTTTTTCTCCATGTTAAATTTACATAGTCCCTATATCGTCCCAGGGGTGTTTTTAATGATAACTCCCATAGTCCCTAAATCGTCCCCCATTACTACTAATAGATCTTCAAGACACAATAAATAAACAATATCGGCAAATGTTATAAGAAAATATCAACTCTGGTCCAACCGACCAGCGAGGCGCGCAGCGATCGAATGAGATAACTTTTACAGGGTTGATTATGGTAACAGCAATCCAGCATTCAAGTGAGATAAGACTTTCAGGGTTGATTACGGTTACTCAAAAGTGGCGTAAGAGATAATGGATATGCCAAACGGTAATATCTTGCAGATAATCTCGAATGCAAAGACCAAAGACTAAATTAAGAAAAAAAAGCACATATTAAAACCAGTACTTTTCCTCTGTAGCGTATGATACTAGTAAATTTCAAAGAGTAAAAACGATATAAAACATGTTACGAAAGAATTTATTCTTAACAGAACTGAAAGAAAACCACAAAAAACAATGCATATCATAAAAGCACAGTTACTAATGAGAAACTTACTAATAGTAAAAGATATTAGCATTGAAGTAGGCAGTTTTACAGAAGATCGGCGTTTTGGATATAGGCAGACAAATGAGTAAATAAATAGAAAGAAAATTAGAACGAAAGAAAGAAGCGATGCAAAGAAAAGAAAAATGAATACGGTAAAGTAAAAAAACTGTTTGACGAAATTAATAAATTAATTAAAGAATACATAAATGAATAACTTATAACCATTTTGTCTATCAGGCAGTTTTTATGGGTGGACGGCATTAAGACAATGGAGGCCATTTTAATTTTTGAATTTTTCAGATACTAGGTGTGGTTCTAAATTTTCTTCAAGCCACTCCTGGGATTATGGAGTCAGTTACTTGTATCAAATTTTGCTTTTTCAGCATTATATTTTCACAGTCCAAGCATTTAAAGCAAATTATATTTGGCGTACTGTCATTGGTACGTCTCATGAATCCCCATTCAGCGTCTTCATTTTTACAAGTTTGATTTGAGACATCCCTATCCATTTAATCTGTACAAATTAGCACGGTGTCATTTTCAACTTTACAGGCTGAATCCACGATCAAGACTTGTCATTTGATTTTATTGAACGATATATAATTGCGCTTTTGTACAGTAACCAGGGGTACTTGTTATCTAACACCTATGAGTCGATTTTACATGACTTATTTGTAAACGCGAGCAAATATGATTCAGGAGGCTAGACAAGGTCAACTTATCTACGTAACGGGCACACTTATTTTGCCCATTATTCCAGATGTCAGATATTTTAATCATTAATCGTGCATTCATTCGGAATGTGCATAGATAAGGGAGTATCGAGTACGTTACACTTAGAATCATGCCTTGTCGGTTCTGAACAGAAGTTTACAGGATAGAATTTTAAACTGTACTATCAATCTAAGAAAGATAGATCATATTTAAATAAGAAAAGCCTGAACTGCATTTCATTGGTTAAGGTAAGACCACAACACAGACCTAAAATGACGACAAAAATTATAGTAAATTTATTACTATGCATATTCGTCCGTCTGTCTCACCAGCATGTTTATATGCTAGATCCTCCTCAGCGCTCAAGTATATGGAGAGAGGGACATCCGAGTGCGACGGAAATTAACTATACGGACAACCAGCTATTCTGCGATGGATTTTCGATAAATAACCAACTCTATGTTTGTAAATTTTACGATATGAACTAGATTTTATTAATGAAACCAGTCAATTTTTCTGATTATCTGGACTTATTTAACATGTTTGCAAGTGACTACCTATGTTGACATTATTACGTGTATGACCCATTTTTCTATATTTACATCACCCTGGATCTCCTAATTTTAAGAAGTGATCAATAGTTATACTTATTTTTAACTTGTGGCTAAAATATTGTTTCCATAAATGTTCCTTTTTTCTTTCTTATTTCCCATCTGTTTTCCCTAACCTTTTCAAAGTATCGAAAAACAGCGACAAAGGAATGTCAATGATGGGAAATGTGGCACATGTGGCGATCCTTATGACGGACCACATGAGAATGAAGCTGGTGGTCATTACGCAAAGGGTATAATTGTTCGTACTTACGAAAAGGAAGCAGTAATTGACGTAAAAGTACAAATGACTGCAGTTCATTTGGGCTGGTTTGAATTCAGGTACTTAAATTGATTCATAAAATTGTTATTTCCTTATAATATAATTTATTTAAGAGCATAGTTCACAGGTCAAACTACAAAGTTATTGTTCAGCGTTTATTTAAACATTTTCTTTGTAGAACTCGTAAGGCTAACTTTTCTTTTCTTTTTTCCATTTAAAACATTTCACATTTCAGTTTATTCTTCAAATAGATGTTTTAATTCGTAAAAATAACCGTCTTTTATCTTAGCAGCGTAGTAAAATAAAATGAATAATGACGAATTCAAAACGTTATACTTGTGTGTGCTTTTCACAAAGTGTTTAGCTGCATACTAGATAGGCTGTGCATGCTGTTAATATTTAACATGTTTAACTTTATACTAGATGGGCTTTACAAGCTACAAATATTAAAGCAATAATGAATTTGTCAATTAAGTGTAATATCCGCAATACCAGTTTTGAGGTATCCGCAATACCAGTTTTGAGATAATTACGCCGAGTCACAATTAACATTATTACAAAGTGTTTGCATAGTCCCAAAACAGGAAAATCCTATATATACTCGAGCGATGAATCAAACAAGCAAATCTAGCAATAACAATGTGATAATTATTATTGGTACTGTTTAAGTGATAAAAATCCTTTATCTCTGTTCTGTTTAATTTTCTTCCTTTCGTTGACAATGCTTTTCGCTTTATATTTTTACACTAAATAGGCAATATATCTGCATTACTGTAGTTATTTATAACGTTAAGGCAAATGCAGATATTTACAGAAGGCATAAATAAACAGCGATTAAAATAATTATAGTTCTCTGGGACGATTTTAGTATTTATGCAATATTGTTTTTAAGGATCTTATTGAATATGTACATAATTTCATTATTATTATTATTATTATTATTATTATCTTCTTCTTCTTCTTCAACTTACTATTTCGTGTCTTCAATCTAGAGTCCGTCCACATAATAATGTGAAGACACCCGTGAGTCAGGCCTGTTTAAACCAAACGCTCCTCTATTTGCCGAGTGAAAGAGATACTAGGTACAGTGTGAAAAACAACTTTTTGACTTGCACGCAATACAACTTCAACTACCAGTGAACATGAAGTGTTCCCAGTGTATGATTCAATGGCGTTACAATACTGGTAAGTTTTAATGAAATTGCACTTTCTTAATATTTCTTAGTCTGTATTCTTGTGAAAATTCACTGAAAGAAGATAAATAAATATTTAAAAAAAAGAATTGTCCGGTATGACTCAGCGAAATCTCCATTTCTCGGCATCTTCCATCTTATTCGAAAATACAAATAGATAGCAGTATTTCACAGATGAAAAAAAGGATAAAACTCAGGCTGAGATTTCGTTTTATAGTATTTTTTTCCATTTTAAAACCATTTTAGGTTGGTATAAACTATCATCCCATCCCGCTCTTCTCTCTCTCTCTCTCTCTCTCTCTCTCTCTCTCTCTCTGCTTCGTTACTTTTGTATGTCGTTCTTCCTTCTTGCTAGCTTCATTTCTGTCTGGAATACATCCCTTGCTTTCCCCTTTTTCTAAGGACCCGATGATAACAGTCGTCGTTTTTTCTCTAATCAATCAATAACCACAAATACGCAACATTAAAGTTACAACTGCCTTCACTAAGCGAAAGGCAGACCATTAATAATGTTACATACAAGAGGAGTAGTTAAGTGGGATACATTAGCCTCAATGGGAATTAGCATTACAGAACCCCTTGGGAACGTTTAGCTTCAATGGAAATTTAACATGGGGAAAAATCGTGGGACAATATAGCCTCAAGGGGAATTTAACATGGGAAAAGTCTTGGGTCACTCTAGCCTCAAGGGGAATTGAACATGGGGAAAAAGTCTTGGGTCACTCTAGCCTCAAGGGGAATTGAACATGGAAAAAAAATCTTGGGTCTGTTGAGTGACAAGGGAAAATGGAACAGGGTCGGGACCCTATTTTAATATGGTTCCGACCTGAAGGGTCTATGAAAAGGGAACATACGAAAATTGAAACAGGGAGGATTCTCTATTTTTTTAAAAACAAAAAAAAATAAAAAAAATAAATAAAATAAAATAAAATAAAAAATAAAAAAGGGGTAGGCAATTGAAAGTCTGTCTCTTTTCGAGAGATATGGGTGGCCCTGAAAAGGGCCTTTGGGTTTCTTCTTCTTCTAATTTCTTCTATTTCTCCACCAACTTCTTATTTTCTCTCCTACACTTTTTCTCTTCTTTTCTTTCTTTTCTTCCTCCTTTTTCTCTTCTTTTGGCTTTTCCTCCTCTTCTTTCTTCCTCTTCTCATTTTCTTCTTCTTTTTCAATTTTTTCGTTCCATTCTCTCATCTTTATCCTTTCCTCTCCATCCTCCTTCTCCTCCTTTATTTCTTTCATCAGAGCATTGATCATGTCCTTTACTTTTCTTAAATTGTTGATCTCCATCTTCACTCGATGGGGACTATAAGAATAGTGATCCTCGTTTAGCCTCACTAACATTTGCTCCATCATACCCAAATTGTCCAGGACGTCTTGCAATGTTTTCATTTTATCAAGTTGGTTTGAAGCCATCTTCTTTTTTATTCTCTGTAGAATGGTTTGAACGACGAATACTGTGGGTTCTTATACGAAAAGCGCGGACGTGATGGAAAACATCCCCCTAAAGCCCAAAAGTTATATTACCTAGATCATCACTTAAAACGTGCGGACGTGAAGGAAAACATCCCCACTTTTCTCATTTCATATGATCTGCTATCCACATAAGTGAAGCAGCAATTAGCAAACCCCAAATCTACTATCCACACATGCAAAGCATTAAAATGAAACCCTAATCTACTATTCACACAAACCAACTTAAGCTCTTACATAACCCAATAATCTACTATCCACACAAACGTACGTGAGCGCTTACAAACACACACACACACACACACACACACATAAAAAACACACACTCACACAAATAAAAAGAGTCAGTGTTTATATTCACACTACTCTACATACACACATTGGCAAATCGATTACTATTTCTTTTCTTAAGTATTGGGTAGCCCTGAAAAGGGCTGTTTGTTTTTTAACTCCATGGCACCTGGTTAATGATGGCATCTTCCAGGCCTGGCACCACACACACATCTTCTTCCCCAGTCTCTTTTCACTCTTTTTTGGGGGAGAGCAGAGGCGGGATAAGTGGCTTCAGAACCCCAATCTTCTGTCTCTGGGATTCTGAAATTTCCTCTCTCCTTTTCTTCCTCTTCTTTGTTTCTTCTCTCCTCCTCTTCTTTGTTTCTTCTCTCCTCCTCTTCTCTGTTTCTTCTCTCCTCCTCTTTCATCCTTCCCTCTTCTACGATGGCCTCTGCAGCCAGCTCATTCACTATACGCCTGGCATATTCCAGGTGTCCATGAAGTTCAAGCAGTTTAGCTAGTCTGGTGTTCATTCTGGTGGTGTTGATCAACAACAAGGGTAGCAAAACTGCCGAACGATTTTTAATTTATACTGAAAGCGCGGACGTGATGGAAAACATCCCCCTAAAACAAAATTGATCTTACCTAGATCATAACCAAACAACGCGCGGACCTAAAAGAAACACTCACTCGCTTTTTTATACTACCCATCACTATTCTAAAACAATTTATTAAACAAATAATATACTATCCACATACGCAAAGCAATCCAATCAAACCCCAAATCTACTCTCCCCACACGTGAAACACCAAAAAAAAAAAACATCATCATAATCTACTATCCACACAAATGTACGTGAGCACTTACAAACACACAATCATATATACAAGCACTTACACTCACACTATAAAAAAAAAGAGTCAGTGTTTATATTCACACTACTCTACATACACACATCGGCAAATCGATTTCTTTTCTAGAGTATTGGGTAGCCCTGAAAAGGGCTGTTTTTTTTGTTTGCTATGGCAATCTTTTAGTTTCTAAGAATGCGACGTCCCCTGAGGATAGACTTTCTGACGATAGGTCTGCTTCTTCGGAAAGAGAAGAAGAACTCTTTGGTGTCGATACGACAATCGACAAAGCCTCTGTCAGGTTCAGGTTGCTGCTGCTGCTGCTGCTGCTGCTGTTGTTGTTGCTGTTGCTGCTGTCTCTGAAGTCTGTACTTCTCTGTCCATTCTTCTTTCTCCCTGTTCACTTCTTCTCTGAAGAGCTCTTCTATCAGGTCTTCAGTGACTTTTAGCATTCTTACATTCTCTATCTCTTCAGGCTTCGGTATCAGACTGTGTCTGACCCTATGCAAATTCACGTAGGCTTCGTTTAGCTTAGCTAGTTTGGAGCACATCTTCGTAGGAGGATGAGTCGACAATGGATGGTTAGACTGGAAACTACCCCGGTTCTTAAAGTCAAAGCGCGGACGTGAAGGAAAACATCCCTCTACGGTTTTCGAGCCGGAACGATCAATGAGTGTCATGAGAGAGATAGAGAGAAGTCAAAGAGCATGAATCAACATTCTTATAGCCAAACAAAAGACAAAGGCATTTTTTTCTTCAAAACACAACATTTTTTATTCAAAAATCACTTAACACTAACCAACAACATTTTTAACAATAATCGAACAATATATCATGAAATATTTTTTTTCAAATCACAATCATTTTTTTCAATTTACACATTATTTTGGACAGGGCTGACAACGTTGTGAATGAAATTGTGATTTCCACTGTTGTATGTCATTAGGCCATTGATGGACACTACGTTACCTAGCTTGAGACAAAAGATAAGCATAATGGTCACAAAACCATCGATCTATTTTCACATCGTTTCTAGAAGAAGAACGAGGATCAAAATGAGTCACTAAATGTTCTAAGGAATAGCTCAGGCTGCGATGATGCAGAAAATACACACAATATTGTCCACACACCAAGGAATCTGTGCCCTGTAATTTCACATTATTGAATCGGGTGGTCTGAGCATTTCTTCTCATAAAGTCAATGATATCGTCTTCCAAAGGGGGCAATCCATACGAATCGAAATATTCCACACATCCTTCTTGAGGAAAGTAGACGGCTACCCAGTGGGTTCCTGGGAGATGACTGTCGTCCGTGTTGATCACATAAGCTAGATGGTCTTGAGGTTTGCGATGAGGGAGTTCATCTTTAGCACAGACGCCAGGATTCCAAGAAGCCGTGTACGAACTGTGGTTCAAAAGGTAATAAAGTTCCCAGGTATCCATGTTTTGTGTGTTTTTTTTCTTCTTCACAGGTAATAATAAGTCATCAATTCGATCCTGACTTTTTGCTTGAAAATGTCTGACAAATAACCGTTTCTTCACTTTGTCTCCCCACTCTGATTCAGGAGAGCTTCGATACGATGGATCTCTTGAGTGGTTAATGGTGGACAAGAATGTTCACGCAAGTCTTTATACCACTGATGCAACACGACTTCGTCCGAGATGAGACTCCAAGCTTCGTCCAGATACTCGTTCAATTTTTTTTCTTGACTCAGCATTAGGCATTTATCGTGTTGAATTTGACTGGGATGATCGTTTTGACATCCATAGCAATCTTTCTTGATCAATTCCGTCATTTTTTCGACCAAGTGTTTCGCAAAACAGGAGACTAAATGGGCTTCTTGTTCTGGCCATCTTGACTTCATCATGATAACTTCTTCGTCTTTGTCTTGAGATTCTTCTTCCCCGGTCTCCTCACATTCCATCTTCAAAGTTTCTCCACTAGACAAAGAGGTATAACAGTCTTCCATGGCTTCTAATAGTCTAGAATGACTTCTCTCAAACTGTTGATTTCTATGGTATTGTCAAATTCTGCATACAGGAGGATGTTGACTGTGTGATCTGGAGGTGGATTTGCAAACTGAAGTTCCACACGAATCTGACCCGATTTTATAGAGTGGAAATGTCCCTCGTCGCTGCCTTGGTCTGGAGTGAAATCAAAACCCCACAAAGCGTAGCCTCCTGCATAATCGTCGTACGAAATACCGTGACTGGTGTTGGTTCCTAACCGTCCGGTGGCTTCGTACAGGGACAAGTACGATCTCAAATAATTCTTCGCGACACCAAAGTTGGGCTGAAAGGGTCGGGTACACAAGGTCTTGCCGTCGCGACTGACTTCGAGCTTGGACACATTGTAATGTTGAAACTCAAAAGGATTTTGATCGTGGGTTCCGTTGAAGGCTGAATTCCTGACGATACCAACAATCAAACGCTTGGGTAACTGTCCTTGGAACAGATGATCTTCGATCATAGATCGCTGTTCAGCGGGAATGGTGAACGTTTTCACTTCTACGCGTCGTATCGGATACTTGGCGGTCGTTCTGCTCAACGTCTGACTGACGTCGTTTCCCACTTTAGGTACCACTTCCACACGACGCACGTAAAGTCGGGCTTCTTGAATGATAGTTTTGTATTCATTGGCATGGGCCATCAAATGGAAAGCGGCACTGCTACGATTCAGTCTCAGACGGATATCCACCCCGTTCAGCAAATACTTTTCTTGTAACCACATGTCCAAATGCAAACGATCCATCAGTTCTAAACTTCGCCCTTGCAGAATTTTCTTACGACGGTCGTTAATCCCCACATTGTGAGGATTGTCATCTTCTGTCAGGACTGTGTCGCTAAACGTGCCTACACCTGCCGTGTCAGGTTTCCATACCACGCAAGCATCCAGATGAGTATTCTTGGCTTCTTTTCCGTACGTCAAGAGATTTTCCAGGTAGGCACGATATGGGTAAGTATCCATGCTGCTGCTGACCAGTTTGTTATTCAAGTACAAGTCCACTTCGCTGAACAAACGAATGCATGAAATTGTTGACAGGAGCTACTCTAGCATCGCCTCCTGGATTGGTGTTGTCCGTTTTGATCACTTTCACTTTCAAATACAGGTAACTGCTATTGAGATCGATATAATCTTCGGGTTGTCCTTTGATTTCAAACTCGATGGGAGCGGAATCCGTCAAAGAGGAGACGGGATGAAATTCCACCCACTGGGATTCTTGCATGGTCATCATGGTGGGGGGCATGGCAAACAGATCCAGTTCCGACTTGGAACAGGCGCAAGACTCTACTCTCGGTGCATCATTTTTTCTCGTTCTCAATAATCGAAAACGTCTAAGTCTCGAACGGTTCTTCTTTTCTTTGCCTTTCTAGCTTTAGACGTGCGAAGTCTGGTGAAAGGGTGTTTTCTTCGTCGTCTCTTTCTGCCTTGTCCTTGCTGAATGCTTGACTCGGTAGCGTGCAGGGCATTTATAGGTGTGTCTCGTCGACCCAAAAGGTCTTTGCCCGTTTGCAGCAAGACATTTTTGCCTGCCCTCATGAAGGCTTCTTTAGGATTTTGTTTGTCGATGATGACATTTTGGAGAAATTCTTTGCCTTGTGTCAGTGCCATATCTTTCAAGGCGTGCAATCCGCGTGTCACCATCGGTATCAACACCGGGGCCACCGAACGAAAGACCGATTTCAGCATATCTCCTAAACCGTGTCCTCGCTGTCGAGCAACCCCTCGGTACACTGGATAGATGACTTACGAGTTGTGAGAGAACCGTTTCCGAAAATGGAGTTTCACCGTGACTTTTCCTTTGGTGAATGAAATATTTTGTCCCAGATCTCCTTTTATAGCAATGTTGACCGTGTCCAAATAAGACTTGCTGACAGGCAAATAGTGAGGATGTACAAATTCGCGGTGAACGTGGTAAGTGTTTCCACCTTCCTCGTCAGTGACCGTGGCAGAATCCACTTTGAAAGGAATGACACGCAGTAACGGCACCGAGGTGTGTCCCACCACGTTATACTCCACCACATCGGAGTACACAAACATCAAATTTAGTCCTTGGTTCAGTTCTACCGGGGCACGAAATAACTTGCTAAAAGACTCGTTGTCGTAAATGATTGGTAATTCGTTTTTCTTGAGCATGGCCTTTCTCATGTCCATGTCTCCGCCCAACATGTCAAACAATTCAGGACAAAATAAAATGGACACGATTTTACTCCCGTCAAATTTAATCAAGAAGCGACGAGCTGCTTTGTGGCATTCCATAGTGACACCTTTTTTGACACTTTCCAAAGCTTTCAGAAACACGACATTAAACCTGGAGGTTATGGTGCTCACCAAATATTGACCACTAAAATAATAGCCTGGGGGAACGAACAAGTGATAGGTGGTATACTTTTGATTTTTTGTGCCAGGGGTTTTCTTGTCATATTTGCTATAGGTATCCAAGTACTGTTGCAATTGTTCGTCATGAACTTCCACATCAAAAAAGTTTTGATTGGGAAGGACATTGAGGACTTGGGTCGGGTGAATGATTTCTACTAAAGCCACTTCCCAATGGGCTTCGTGATCTAATGGGATGGTCTGAGGTAATTTGGCCGTGTAACAGCACAACGTGTTCTTGGGAAACACCTCCATGGAACTGTCACTGGTTAAGTAAAATTGGTTTTGGTGAGTCATAATTCCAGAGTTCTGTGGCTGTCCGAGGGGTTACTGGACGTCAGAGGTGTGTCTCCGCTCAAAATGGGGTTATTGTTGTTGTTCGAGTGTTGACTGACACTGGCACTGGACACAAGGTTCCCCTGGTTCCCGTTGGAAGAGAATTTCAGGGAGGTATTGGGAAGCAGGTAACCGATGCAACTGCTCAATAAAATGGTCCACAATTGTTTGTCTCCTTGTTGCAAACTTAAATTGGCGATGGCTGCCCCGATGACACAACACACCACTAAGATTTTGCAGAAAAAGACGATTTGCGTTTTAGGCACACGTTCTCCACACCACACCCACAAGGGTTGTTTCTGTAAATCTTGCAGAGAAGAACTAGGTGAAGGAGTGGTCGACGTAGCTGCGTCTGTGTGAAAGGGCATGATGGTCACTTCTTTTTATAGTCGATGACTTGCGAAGCGTCGATCCAAGAATCAAAACTGGGTGGATATCCTTTCCAACGTACTTTGACTTCTTTGACACGTCGTTTACCCACTTTACGGGTTCTGCGTTCGAGAATGCTTTCGATGTCGTACACGTCGTCTTCTTTTTTGGTGACACGTTGTAACTCGGGTAAGTAAAACGTTCCTTTGAGTACTTCTCCGTTCATGTCTTCCAATTTATAGACGGCAGGATGACGGCCATGCACTCGTCCAGTGACACGAAACAATTCGGTCGTCCAGTTAGGTAAGTATCCTTTGTCGAAAGTGCGTTTGGTTTTGCCAATGTGTACCCAATCTCCTACGGTCAACACTCCACTTTTCTTGGGGGCAGCCCTCGTCGGGGACGTACAAACAGGCGCTCAAACACCAACACTTCGTTCTCGGGAGTCACTTCTTGTGGGGCACGTCCGATGCTTCGATGGTAAGATTGGTTGTACGCTTGCACCAGGTGCGGTAAGATGTCGATGTACTTCAGAGTGTGGTGATGCGTAAAATATTTCCACATGCGTTCTTTCAAAGTGCGTTGAAAACGTTCCACGATGCTGGCTTTGGTTTCAGGATTCTCGGTGGTAAAAAAATGAATGTCACGTTTCTTTAATTCTTTTTGGAAAGCTTGGTTCAGAAATTCGGTGCCTTTGCCCTGTTTGCCATCGAAGAGGGTGACGACCGCTTTGTTTCAACACTCGTTGCATGGCTCGCTCTAACTCGCCGCTCGATTTGGAAGTCAAGGGTACGACTCAGGCAAATTTGGAATAGACGTCGATGACACAAAACAAATATTTGTAGCCACGATTGTAGCTGGCCAAATGAGAGACATCAGCTAAATCGGCTTGCCATTGATGATCGATGCCTTCCACTTGGGTGCGACTTCTGGAAAACTTGCGTCGAATGGGTTTGTGTAAAGTATAGGTAGCTTGTTCTTGTAACCATCGTTGCACTTGAGGTAAAGGGAGACTTTTCAGTCGCATTTTGGTTGCACGATACAATTTTTGAACTCCTGCGTAACCTGCAGGATGCGAGGGATCGTAGTAAATGCTGGCTAACACTTTTTTCATTTTGTGTTTGTGTGTTAATAAGGCACCCACTCTTGGAAGATGCTACTCTTTTTCTTTTGGGGTACTTTCTTGGATTGCAATGCTTTGCGTGTGCGACCAGCAATAGGTGTCGCAGTGGAGGATGTCGGAACAGGGGATATCGGTTCTTGTTTCACTTCTGTCTTCACTTCTGTCTTCACTTTCTTTTTCTCTTGTGATGAAGAAGGGGTGGTCATCATCTTTTTAATCCATCCAATTCTGGAGGTAGGTGGTGTTGTTAACATGCGTACTTTTTCTAGTGGAGTTTGAAACCCTTCTTCTTCTTCTCTTTCTGTCTTGGCCACTGGTAGTGATGGTGGTACTGATGACGGTGCTGAACTTTTCATCAAGGTCTTAAAATCTTTCAGAGTGGGTAGAGCTCTTTCGTCTAAAGCTTTCTGGTGAAAGAGTTGCAGTTGTTGCAAGAGTTGGCCGTACTTTTGCGATTTTTCTGTTTCGGACAAATCTTGGCGATCCATCAAGGACTGCAATTCGTGTTGTAACTGGGACATCTCGCTCAAATGGGGATTGGGAGGTAAATGCGGGGTGCGTTGTTCTTGCCAACGATGGTATTCAATCCATCGTTTGTAAGGCACTAAATCTAGTTTTCCTCCTTCCATGGGGTTGTCAAGGGTCGATTCTGAGATCTTGGGACTTCCGAGGGCCTTTTTATCTTGCTCCCACCAGTCCTCCCAACATGGTTCCCAAGACTCCTTTCAACAATAGGCCTAACAAGAGGGGTAAAATGCCTCCACGTTGGACCAGCATCTTCTTCTTTTGACGAAAGGGAATTTTCTTTTGAACCATTTGGAGAAGAACGTGACGATGTTTGCCTAAGCATTGTTTTTGGTGTTTGGACAAAGGGATCGTGCCTTTCAAGACGTTCAAACAACATTCGCACACGGTATCGATGACCTCTTTGGAAGCTGATTGAATGAGTTTTTTTTGTAGGGGTGGAGAAGCTTTGGACAGGACAGATAACATGTCCCCATGTTTGACTAAACGAGGTGGCAGCCCTTTCCTTTTCTTTCCTTGGGGTTGTTTAGAAGAGGGATGTTTTCTGGAGGGTGACATCTTCAGGAGCACCAAAACACTGATATCCTACTTGGTCACACACCTTTTTTATACTGGAACGCGTCGCCACTGATTGACTTTACGTCGTATTAACTTTAGGACAGGCATGACACGTCGTGCATGGGTACGTAACGGACTAAATCGAGCCAGTTCTTGCTTGGACAAATCCAGTAAACTTTGTAACATGCCCGATCTTTCTTGGACTTTGATTTTGGGAGAAGGTACTTTGTGAGCAGCAGCCACTGCCACTAAATTGGAGGGTCCTGCTACTGGGGAAGTTCTTGGGGTCATCAACGGAGAAGTTCTTGGTGTGATCAACGTCTCCAAGTACTCTTCAGTTCTTGGTGTCATCAACGGAGAAGTGGATGAACTTGAGGTTGCCGGAGACGCAGTCACCGCCGTGGCAGGTCGTGGTTTGCGAGTGTAAGGTTGCGTCCTGGCCGAAGTGTCTCTCTTGCGACTAGTTTTCTTCTGTGGACTTTTCTTTTTCTGGGGACTTTTTCTCTGTTTCTTTTTCTGAGGGCTTCTTTTCTTTTTCCGGGGTGGTGTCTGGTAAGAGGAGGGTCCCGCCACTGGAGAAGTTCTCCTTGGGGACCTGGCCTTTTTCTTCTTCTTGGAGCTTCGTTTGACTTTTTTCTTGGGGAGAACTTTGGGGGCATTAGGATCCCATCTTAAGAGAGAGCGAATGATGACCCCTCCTTGAGTACCGCTCCCTCCAGGTTTCAAAATGATTTGTTTTTTGGTTTGAGTGTCGATGCGGGGATCGGCCAGTTGGGTCAAAGCGACTTTGTTTCGATCGAAAAAGCATTTGGTTTGATGAGGAATCTGAATGATCCCTTGGAGTAATTGACGTGCTGTCACCGTGAACCATCGTAAGACTTCTTTGAGACTAGCTTCTAAGACACGAGCTCGTGTTTGTGGATTTTTTTCTCGACTGATGCCGTACAAGGCACGAATCAATTTGACGGGAAGATGCGACTGAAGGGACGTCATGTTGACGTTGTGTGAGACAGACGAAAAGTGTCTGAGGTTTTTATAGATTTTTTTGTGGAATGAAGTTAAGTCGAGGACGGAGACGTGTACAGGACAGGCCCTCCGTCTTGGCACCAGTGGTGAAACAAGTGGGTACGAAATCGCAAATCATCGGGGGTCGTAGGTTTCAAATCGACGAGTAAATAGGCGTGTGGAGTTTGAATGGCATCGTCGTACGCCTGAGTCAGCCAAGGCGTTCCTAACTGTTTGGCTAAGACTTGCACTTGCGATTTATCTCGAGGGCTTTTAAACAAGACCACGTAATGCGCATTGAGACTGATGGTGCGATGGGCTTTACTTTGTTGAAACAAATTTTGAGTGATGTAAACGACACTGGCATTACGATGATGCCCTTTGCGCGAGAACCACAGTTTAATTTCTTCTTCGTCTTCTCCTAACATGTCGTCGAAAATGACCAAATGGGTTTGACGGGAGTCAGAGACGATGCCGTCGTCTTCTTTAGGAATGCCTTCCACAAACACGATGGAATCGCCTTGACTTTCTCGCAAGAGGCTGTACGCCGATTGCCACTCTTTGTAACACCACACGATGCGCTGAGGTGGTCGATCGATCAAATGATGTTTATGTTCGATCAAGCGTTTGACGAATTCGGTTTTGCCTGAACCGCTAGGTCCAGCAATGAGCATGTTAAAGGGATGGCGAAGATACAAAGCCTCCCAACTGGCACGATCTAAGTGTTCGTCGATGACTTTGACAGTAGAGGAAGAGGGAGCAGAGACAGCAGAGGTAGCCATAGTGTTAGGAATGTCACTTGTGACACGAAAACAGACAAGACAAGAGTTTATATACTTTTTTCAGGACACGTTTATTGAATGTTTTAAACATGAACACGAAAGACAAAAATACATAAAAGCCAAAGGCTTAAGTACAACGATAAAAGGCACATGATAACCATCAACGTGGAATAAACACAAATGTCTGTACAACATGTTTTGTGTAATGTTCTGACCAGTTCTATAGGGGGTAAGGTCACGCAAGTGTCCTCCCGAAAGGGTTTTTCAGGCATGTCCACGACTGTCCTGTCCTGGGTGACGGGTTCTTCTGGTACTGTCACTAACACAGGTTGAAAAGTGACTTTTTTCTTTGGACGTTGAAAGGAAGGATCACAACTCTCGAGCATACTGGGCCACTTCTTGTGTCCAAGCCTCAAAATCCCATTTTTTTCAGGCACGGACATCTGTCCAATGGGGGTGTAAGTCACAAGCTACACACACATCGTCATACACATCTTGGGTAGCTAAAAGTTGACGAATCTTTTTTTGCCGTAGAGGTCGAGAAGTATCCAGATGAAGGCATTTAAAGGCACCACTTTCATGATGAATGGGGTGGTAAATACTGTTCGTAAAGAGTCCACAAGGAATCGGCTGGTAAACGAAATCCCAGAAAACAAGTCACTAAGACACACACTATGCATCGTCCCAAATTGATTGGATACAGTTCTTGTAATAATTGATGGTAATGATCCACGGTTTGAATATGGTCATTGAGTTCCTTCCACGAAATCTGTTCAATCACATGTGATAAAAACCTCGGCATGACAGCCTGTTTTTATACTCCCTTTTTTTCGGATTCAATACAAGTACTTTCTAGCCAGACATCTTCGTTCTCCAGTAGGAAATCTAAATCTTGCATACTGTAACCTATACTTCAGAGTTCGTTTAGGAGTTTCCTCTTCCGCTAAGTAGATTCCACGGAAAATATGTTGGTAATCCTTTAACTTGTCTTCCACAATGCGTTGCTCTAGGTGAATCTCGAAGTAACCAAAATGATGAACATGTCGATCATTGGCGACCTCAAAGTTTTCAACAATGTCTGACGACTGAAACAATTTCTGACGAATCAGTTCTTTTATACCTTTCAGGTACCAGTGGTTCAAACACCGGTGACGTAACGGATGCAACTGTTCTTTACGTTTGACTTGTATTTTGACCAGCTCTCGGTAAATGCGTTCTCTCAGCTCCACAGGCAAAGCACGAATGTTCTCTTGTAAAGTATCCATAAACAGATTATGGTAAGTTACTTCAATGTCTCGGTCCCACTAAGGGTAAGTAATGACAATTCGGTGACCATCGAGCATGTTCTACGTAGGTCGAATCTTGCGGTTCCCAGTGATGAAGTGACACACCGCAACTGAAGCACTTGACTTTATCTCCTTCGCCCAAGTAGAACAATCCGGCTCTGGCTAATTCTTCGGGGGTCGGTCCTCCCAGATACTTTGGCCATTTTCCTTTGAACGATTGAAGACGATTTTCAAAGTCGCAGCATTCCGACAAACGCACAGGAAACGAATGTTCGTCTTTCACAGGTTCGTTTCGATGAGGGTTAGGTGACATGGGTAGGAGTTTGCTCAGGGCTGGATGACATCCGTAGGGAGGTAGACGTGAAGGTGAACATCCACCTTTAAAACGAAACCCAGTAAAATGTCCAAGAGGACGAGCGGCATCGCTTTCGCATCCCTCAGGTTTGACACGCACAGCATCACTTTCCATGATAGTGGTAGTGAGAACAAAGTTCCCATGATGCTTACGGCATCGCTAAGGTCACAGCGTACAGCATCGTTCCCATCGCAAGGCTCACAATCGCATTCCACTTCAGAAGCCCCACACTTGAATTGTGCCTGTCTGAACTTGTTTTGTGTTTCTCTGAAAGTATTCATCTTGTTCGCTTGGTCTTGGTAGTCACAATGAACTATCGATCTTGCCTAGGGTTCCTTTTATATGCAGACCAATACCGACGTGTCCATACGGTAAGGTGAAATGATTGGGCAGTCGCACTCGCTTCTGGTACACGATTTGATAGACTTTTTCCAAGGGTCGACTGACGATGTGGTGAGTGGGTAAACGTACAATCTTGTTGGGTTGATAGGTGGTGACTTTAAAGTGTTGATCTTTTCCAGACTCCAAGGCTTCTTTCAGTACCCCAAAGTTGACCACTCGACTGGTACGATAATTCAGAGTCAATCCTTTCACTTTACACGTCGTGTGCACTTCTGCTTGTTTGTCCCGGTATTCGTAGCCCTAATTTTTAGGACCGCCACTGGCGAAACTTAGAATCTTGTCGTCGGGATGCTCGTCTATCCAGGCTCCTAAACGGTCTCCTTCGATGTCAGGGTGCTGTTGACTCGGGTGATGGATGTAAATGCAACTATCCATGTCAAAGGACAGGACACGTTCCCCTAACAGTTCTAAAGCTTCGTACAATTTTAAGCGAGCATGAGCTGTCACGTAAGCCGCAATGATGACATTTCCAAAGGGGTCCAGATCTTCTTTGTAATTCACTAAGATCAAATCCTCGCGAACGACGTCCACGTGTTTCATGTATTTGGTTTTGTCGTGAATCATCTGGAAGTAGCGGGAAGGTTCTGTCAAATATTCCGTCTTGGGTAAACACGGTCGTTGTGCCATTTTCCCCACAAGCAATTTAACATCACTTTGGCAAACGATCGCCTGCCTTCGTTTTTCTCGATGTGGTCTAAAGGGATGCCTTCTTGTGCCCAGTACTTTTTTTTGAATGTCTTTTGGTCTTCGGGAGTGTGACACCAGGACGGATAGCCGCTGGCTTCTTGCTTCAGTTTCAAAAAGGCATCCACGTAGTCGGCGAAAATGCCTTTCTGAGTGGGGTCACCCTTGTGATATTGTTCTGTCTTGGGAAAGTGACAAATTTCGTACACTTCTAACAGTTAATATCCCATGTCCAGAGCTTTGAACAATTCTACGCTGACCCACGTCCCCGTCAAGGCCCGTTCTTCCTGGATGTGATGGCAAGGTTGATCTTAGTTACACGTTTCTGCACAAGTACGGCACAAAGGAAACATCAGTTTGCCTTGGCAATGGTGAGGTAAGACGGGATGGTAAAAGTCCGTGGGAGGCAAAACTTTACACTTGATCAGACCTTCGTATTGTCGAATGTTTTTCAGGTCGATGTGTTGCGTCAACAATTGTGGGTGCCCTACAGGAAAGCGACAATATTTGCACATGTAGGGATACAGCGAACACACGTCCAAGTATTTGATTTCTTCTCCTTTCTCTTCGTCGGCTTGGTACAGCAAACAGGTGGCATTGGTCCTTCCTCCGTACAAACTATCCCTCGGGTTCAGCGGATCCATGAACTGGTAACTTTCCACGACACGTTTAAACTCGGGATCGGTTTTAAAACGGTGATCGTACTCGTGTTCCCACATTTCCACCACTTGGTATCCTTCCTGTTCTAACTTTAGCGTCGCTGACAAGTGGCCTGGTACAAGTCTTCCATGGTTCGTTGTAAAAACTGATTTTTAGTGTCGCGGTCAGGGTAACAGACGGGACATCCGTGAAATAAGCAACCGTTAAACTCGTACACGATCTTGGGGTTTTCTAAGTCCCAGCCATCGACCGAATGCGTTCCGATGGTCTTTTCACCTCCTCCGTTGCGGGCATGCTGAATCCATTTGTCTTCCTTGTCGCACAAGTAATGTAACCAGCGTACGGCTTTGACCGAGTATTGACGTTTGACATAGTTGGTCGTTTGAGGACTGATGACAGCCACGGTGTTTTCAGGCATGAATCGTTGGCGGTACACTAAGGAACACGCTTTGGCAATGGTGCAAGCTTCTTTCAAAGGATCGACCCCTCCGTGTTCCATGAACAGTTCTCGAAATTTTCCACAGCATCGCCGTAAAATGTCCATGTCGGAACGACAATACTTTAGCATTTCTTCCTGAAAGTCGAAAGGGTCCGAGGCGTGAGCCTGGTACCAAGCGTAGAAAGCTTCTCATTGTTCGGTACGCATGTTGTCGGGATCGTAATAGTGAGCCTCAGGCAAATGGGGTAGAACGGCGTGTTGATTGGCTTCCGTATTGAAAAAGTGTGGAAAGTACCCTTTAGCCATTTCTGTCATTCCAAACGTTTTAGGCATTCGACTCAAAGGCATGGCTAAGTAACTCATCGAATCTTTAAACTGCACTTGTCCCACTTGCATGAAAATGATTTTGGCTCCGTTCAAAATGACTTTAGGACGTTCGGTGCCATGTTCCGTATAGTACCTCAAAAGAAACTGTCCATCGTATCCGGAGAAATTGTGAGCTATCACTGTGGCATGACGATGACAATCTCCATAACGTTCGATGTCCTCTTGGCTCCACGTCTTGTCGATGGGGTCTAAGACCCATTGGGCAAAATCGGCTAGCGTGTTCGGTCCTCGAAAGATTTTTTCACGCCCTCCAGGAATCTTGCTGCAGTGAGGGCAATGACTGAAGATAGGTTCTTGAATACACTTGTCGCACGCTCGATGAGCCACGCAGAAATTAGGAATGTGAATACCGGTCTCTTGCATGCATTCGAGATCGAAAAAGATGAAATTACCTTTCTTCTTGTGTCCATCCGCTTTCTCTGGTGGGGATTGGTATTTTTGCACGTAGCATTGGTGTTCCAAGTCCACGATGTGGTGACAAATGTTACATTTTTTCTTTCCTGAACATACGTGTGCCTTGGCATTATTGGTACGTATGCCTTGTCCACACGTAGGGCACAATCTCAGCAGTTGACAAGCACATTTCTGCTGTGAACCTTGCGTCTTCAGATGTTGTTGGTAACAGGCAGGGCTGACAAACGTGCGCAGACAAGTTGAACAATGCACTGGCTCTTGCCCTTCGTTCAGACAGGGTGGAGAGGCCAAACATCTTGAGCATTTCGAGCCACAATGCTTGTGTTGCTCTCGATTGTTATAGCCATAGTCACATTTCTCACAGTAATAACCGTATCCCAGGAAACCAGTGATACTGGTAATGGTATCGAAATGGTCATCGTGATGATAGACATGAATGTATTTTCCGTCCTTAAAGTCTTTCCCTCGAAACAACAGAGGCCCACGCATTTCTTGAGGATGCACTTTCAAGGTGTATCGTGGAAATAAGGCATCTTGCAATTTTCGCATCTCAGGAATGCCACAGGGTGTGTCTTTGGGCAAGCCAGCTTGTTGTAACAGGAGTTCTGCTTCGTTTCGTTGTTTGGCTCGGTCCGATTGTCGAATAGTTTTCCAGGCTCTTTTCCATTCTGCCGTGTCGTTCTTATCGGCATAGGTTCGTCCCACCACGATGGCACGGGCTAAACACATCTGGTCCTCAGGGTTGTGAATTCGGACGAGACTCTTTTTGGTGCTGCGAAGCTCGTCCACCAATAACATCTGTTTACGTCCAGTCCCTTGAGGAGGAGAGACGTGGGTCATGTCCAGTGTGGCTTTTCCATCGGTGATGTCAAACTGGTCATTGGATTGTTGTACGTGTTGAATCTTGTCCATGACTTTGGAAGCGGTCAATTCTGCAGGGCTGCTAAACTCGATCCAAACAGGGGATTTCAAACCGTCGTGTTGTATGGAAAGTCTCAAGCGATCGTCTTCTTTGGGTTGACATTGTCGCTTGAGTGTGGTAAGTAAAGAATCCCACACCCCGGTGATGAACCCTTCTGCTTTCTCCAACGGTATTTCGGACTTGAAATCTTTAAACTTCACCGTGTATTTGTTAGCCGTGGTTCTAAATTTTCTAGAGGAGCGCTTTTCTGTCTCTCGAATGTCATAGTACTTTTCAGGGTTGACTAAGGGTGGCGAACTTTGTTTAGAGGGTTTGGATTCTGGTTCACTCATGTCCTCTTCAAAATCATTGGTATGAATTTGTGCCAAGACTTCAGCTCTGGTACGAGGCGATAGATCACGTTTCGGCCTCTTACTTTCTTCTTCTTTCTTCTCAAATGAATTGAATCGTTTCATCTTGAGTGCAAAACGTCAAATGACTCAAGTTTAAACACCACAGACTAATGTATAGTCATGGCAGACCAGCGTATATAAAAGGGTGTGCGTCTTGTCCTTTCACTATTCATTTCACTCTCAAACCGAGCACAACGATGGAAGAGACTACCCAGATGGAACGTTTCATCAGAGCTTTGCGAGGGGTCATTAGAAAATTATCTTCAGACCAGCCGACCGACTACTCTCCTTCCTTTCGAGATAAAAGTCAAGATACTTGCTATATCTGTCAGAAGAAAGGGCATTGGTCTTCATAGTGTCCAGACCGTCAAAATAGAAAAAAAGGGGTTAGAAAAGACAAAAGTCAAGATACCTGTTATTATTGTCAAGAAAAAGGACATTGGTCTCCAGATTGCCCTAAGAAACAAGAGGAGCAAGAAGAGAGGGATTCTGGAGAGGAAGAAGAAGAGGAAGAAAGTAGACAGGTGAAGAAAAAGAAACAGGAGAAGAAAAGAAGAAGGGAAGAAAGTGAGGAGGAAGAGGAGGAAAAGACTGTGACGGTGAAGAAATTGAAAAAACAGGGAGAGTAAACAAAGAAACAGAAGAAGTCTATGAACTTTTTAAAGTACTCAGTTGTGAATTGTGAATTGGATTGTAACTATTGATAAAAGAATAAATTAGGTTTAAAAAGGTAAGTGTCTTTGGGTTTTGATTTTAAAATAAGAACGTACACTCATACACTCATACACACGTACTGTAGGGGTAAAATGGGTTTTTTGGGGGTTTGTTTTTGAGTTATTGGCAATTGAAAGTCTATCTCTTTTCGAGAGAAGTGGGTGGCCCTGAAAAGTGCCTTTGGTTTTTGGTGTAGGGGTGAGTTTAAGCAATCAACTTTAACTGCCTTAAGCCTTTGCCACGGCCGAGGCCTACTTCTGATGATGATGACTGGGTTGAAATCACTAAGGGTGGTACGGTAGGCTTAGTCATAGGGTTGGTGTGTTTAGCTCGGGAATGTCGTATTCTCTTCGGTCGTGATAAAGAAGTCTGATATATTTGTTTCAGACTTCTTAACTCCGCCAAAATGTCTAACAGTACCGTGACCGTTTGATTTTCACCCTCTTGTTTCTTTGCTGCTGCTTGTTGTTGTTGTTGTTGTTGTTGTTGTTTTCTTACCTCTTCTTGCTGTTGTTGCTGTAAAAGAAAAGCTTGTTCCGCTTCCTTTTGTCGTTATATAAATTTCTCCAATTCTTCTTTCTGTCTCTGTCTAAAATTCTCCACGTGTGGTAATGAAGGTGACGAAGGTTCCGGAATAAATTCTTGCGAGGTAAGAAAATCCACAAAATCCCAATTTACCTCTTCTGAAAGTAAGTCCGGGTTCCCTTGTGTAGTCTCCATTGCTGGTGCACCCCAATGGATCGTTTTCTGAGTTTCCGTCATGTTGAATCACTGTCTTGCATCGATTGACTGCACACAGGCGGTAGCGAATCTATATAGACCACGTGACGTCACAGACTGTTCTCTTCGGATTGGATGCGGGCTGACTGAATTTTGTAACGCGTGTTTGGATTGGTCAATGAACTCAATCCGTTTCAATCCTTCCTCTACCTATACATAAGCGCAGTTCACTGCATTGATTCACCTGTTCTCGGCGCCTCAAGATGTGGACCACAGTCGAATCATCCACCCTTGTTTCTTCGATGATGTTCAGGACGGACATGCTAATGTATGTCCGATCCAAGTGGACAGTTGTCCACAAGTCAGACACTAGTCTGTGGATACGAAGAGTGTATGTGGAAAGACAAGGATGCCTCAAGAGGACTCTGATTTATGGCCCTGCAGTAAGACGCAGCTTGAGGACAAGAAGATGCCACAGATGCCCTTTATGTTAAGGGCATATTAATATAAATCCAAAGGCCCTTTTCAGGGCCACCCACATCTCTCGAAAAGAGACAGACTTTCAATTGCCTACCCCTTTTTTATTTCTTTTATTTTATTTTATTTAATTTTTTTGTTTTGTTTAAAAAAAATAGAGAATCCTCCCTGTTTCAATTTTCGTATGTTCCCTTTTCATAGACCCATCAGGTCGGAACCATATTAAAATAGAGTCCCGACCCTGTTCCATTTTCCCTTGTCACTCAACAGACCCAAGATTTTTTTTCCATGTTCAATTCCCCTTGAGGCTAGAGTGACCCAAGACTTTTTCCAATGTTAAATTCCCCTTGAGGCTATATTGTCCCACGATTTTTCCCCATGTTAAATTTCCATTGAGGCTAAACGTTTCCAAGGGGTTCTGTAATGCTAATTCCCATTGAGGCTAATGTATCCCACTTAACTACTAAGAGGTCTCTTTAGTGAACGAATGATACAAACTATACTAATTTTCCTCTAATTAATGCATGACCACCAATATCGCAACTACACATTAACATCTCAACTTCACAATTGCCTGCCTACCTCAAAAATGCTTTGTTTCTCCTTAATACAATTCCGTAACATAGCGCCGGTACTTAACTACCATAAAATACAAATCACAACTCAAACACCAAATACCGGGAACTATTTTTCCTACGCTACCTTAAGTCAGTCAAATCATGATTTTAAGCCTCATTTTGCCTGCAACTCTACACCCTATTTACCATCATAGTAAGAATAAAAGGCGTCTCCAGATAACGGGACAGTCCCTTCTCGATCATTCAATTTTACGATTTACCAGTCACTATCATGAATACTGCACATGGCGTCACACAATCGATCCACACAATTCTTTTCGGTATATACTACATACGCACAGACTCTGATTTACATCCCAAACGTCCCATATTTTCTACATATCCACAACATACTTTGTTACCAGTATTTACTTATAATATGCTATCTGCGTGTGACATGAGATTTAAATTACAAATAACGGTTCGGTTTTGTTTTTGACTGGTTATGTTTTTCGGTTAGACCTTCTTGCGGACTCTGTATTGAGTTGCTAATTTGATAAATCCGTGCCTAGCTGTAAACAGTTGCTATACCAGCGGGTACATCCAAGTTTCATTTTAGAGCTTGCTCAATCGCAATCACTGGACCTGAAATGGTGTAAAGAGAACCAGCTGTTCATCTGCAACAAGCAAACCGATGACATTGAAATAAAATGTGCATGGAAGTGTTTTCTCAAATTTTATTTTAAAGTTAAAAATTTATGCTGATAGAAAACAAAATTGAATGCCATGAATTCTGTGATCTATAGTTATATTGCTTTCTAAATTTAGCACACGGAAGTAAAATAGATCACATAAACAAAACGATTATACCCTTAACTTTAAGATTTCGTCCATTTGTGTTGGTCCTGCCGCATGCTAAGTTACATGGGGACATCACGTGTCAGTCAGATCCGACCTGAATGGAAGTATTGCACAGACTTAACAAAGACAAAATGTATTATTGTGTAAACCTATCTAAACCAATGAGCATCTTAAGATTAATCAATTGATTTAAATAATGCAATAATAGTCATGTTTGACAACGTGATAAATAATATTTGAAAATTTGCTTACTTTTTAAATTAGTTTGCTCGATTCATTATTGCCCTTCACAGTTCCTTTATACTTTCGGTTCCATTGCGTTGACTCTGTGACGTTCATTAGGTCAGTTATTGTGCTGTTTTGGGTTTAGCTTCATTTCTCAGTGCATGAGAGGCTATACATGACGGCCAGTATAACTGGTGGCGGAAGATCCACGTAAAAACCTTGTAAGACCCATCGACCCACTGAAATCTACTGACAACCTTTCTCATCTACCCACATCTGGCCGTGCCTGAGACTCAAATCTACGTGGACCGTAATGAGGTGGCAGTGATCAGCAAAGGCGAGCGCCATAGACCACTCGGCCACCCGGGATCTTTATCAGGGCTAGCAATAAAAGCCATAGCACTTAAGTCGGAAACAAAATGCAGATGTGCTATTATTTCATTCGCTTCAATTTAAAAATCAACGTTGTCACGCTTACTCAATAATTTAGCATCAGTTCTTAACATTTGTATCAATTGGTAATATTTTGGGGTGGAGGGGCCATGTGTTCCTATCTTACTGATTTGGCTGAAACACTGTTTATCTAATGAAGTCACTGTAGAAAGTAAAGTGTGTGTGTGTGTGTGTGATGGATTTTTAGCGTAGTTTTAAAAATAATTTTCTCCTCATATCGCTACGATTTCTGCAGTGTGGCAGTTTATTGTGATGTCTAGCACTGGGGCATCATGCCGCAGACATGAAGCATCATGTCCTACCCAGTCAAATTATTCTGACATCAGGCCGACCAGTCCTAACTCTAACATCTTAATGATGTGGGCCAAGCGTGGCCGCTGCTAGTACCATTGTTATGAGCTTTTGGTAAGCAAATGTCGAAAATAAGCCTTCCTACAAATGATCGATTTCTTTTATCAGATTGTTTATAACCAGCTAATTTTTTCTTGTTATATAATTGTCAATATCATAGCTAGTCACTGACTCGTCCAAGACAATTCTCCGCAACTGAGATATTCTTCTGACTCGAGACACTGCGAGATAAACTAGGTTTGACCACTCGATACGATCATCTATAATCCAAACAACTGTATCAGAAATAGTTAATCCCTGAGATGAGTGAATCGTCATTGCATATCCTAGTGTCCACGGAGATTTGTTCACCGATAATGCATCTTCAACAGCGTTGATATCAACTGTGATAATATCATTTAATACTAAATTCTGTTTCTCGGTCTGTCCTGGTATATCAACGTCAATATTTTGCCGCGGTGTATCAGCTGGTCGATAACATAACCGAACTGGCAACGTTGGAAATTTTTCTTTATGTAACTGAAACAATTCCCGTTGATGTGTATCAGAACTATTTTTCTACTTGCAACTATCAGATCATTTGGTCTCCACGTCTGCAGAAAGTCGTTCATGGGTGTTTCTGAAATTATTCCACGCATTACTTCACATTGAATTTTATTCGGCTGTAGTCTGATTAATTTTTTAAATTGTTTTAATTCTTCATCAATTGCTCAATGATCATCATTTATTTCTTCATAGCAATCAACGAAATTTTTCAACCAATCATGTGGAGATAGTCCAACAAACGGTGGTGGTTGACCGTGATCGCCACACATTATTACAGCAGTATTTCTTGTTAATAACCAATCGAGAAATGTTTTTAATGTTTCTAACGGTACCGTACATATTTTATTCCATATTATAATCCTCGGAATATATTTTTCTCCCATCCTCGAAGAAGTCCATGCATCACCCTTGCATCGGAAGAAGTTGTGATAGGTACACGACTGCACTCCTCGTTGTTTCATCTCTCGCGCGAGTCTGTGTGTGGGTGTCAGTACGATCATATCTGATTTCTGAAACAGTTCGATCGCTCGAGTGGTTTTACCAGAACCTCCAGGTCCGTTTAGATAAACTGTTTTATTTCTAGTTATTGGATCGTATACCGATGGTGCAGATGATAATTGTAGTTTTTGATGTTTTTGTACAATAAATATCTTTAACTTCAACATCAGCTGATTCGGAATAATCAAGTATATTTTCTTTTTTTATTCTCCACGAATGACGTGATGCACAAGTACTGATATGTAGTTGTTCTAGTAATCCTGAATATTTTTTATTGATATAAAACGAATCTGTAGCGACTCTGACAGCGAGTATAGAAACTTTATTTATCATCGATAATAGATTTATTGAAAAGTACGCGAGCATCGATGATCTTAAATGAGTAAACTGCGGTGACTCACCGTCCATATAACTTACAATTGTACCTAATTTAGTTCTATTTGACAAGAAAGCTATTTCTCGACTTATAAACGTATTTCTGTTCGTTGTATCAGCGATTATAAAATCTAACTCAGCATCATCCATAATAAATCTTGTACAATGTCGTCTGTGATCATATGCTCCTCCTTGAGTGAACTTACCGATTATTTTTCTACCGAGATCTTTTGTAATTTTATTCTCGTAATCGGTTATATCGGGATTTTCATCATCAGAATATTTCTTTTGTTGTGGTAACCAAACTTCGGTTTGTTTCCGATATGATATAATTGCTTCACTTACAATCAATAGTGTTAACATCGCACAATCGAACATATACCGTAGTATTACTATTGGTACCCACATTTTTTCTGAAAAATGTTTTCCAAACCAGGTATAACAAATCGCACGGAGATCTATAGACATTTCAAATGACTCGATACAAGAAAATCCAGTTAAGTCAAAATCCGGAAATGGTCCATTTATTGATACTCGCGTCATCTCGTGTGTCGGATGACCGAGTCGTTCAAAGTACACAGAACAATCTCCGTATCCAAGAAAACTTCCAGGATAACATGCAACAATATCAACTGAAATAACATCTTTATGATCGTATTTAGTAATCCACAATCCACCGTGTCCGTATTCGACACAACTTGATATTATATCATCAAGAAAATCAAATTTAGTTGGTTTCCACGAATTTGTCTTTCTAGCAAAATGAGCCGCAACTGACGGAACAGTAAAACAGTTGCTCAGTAGTTCGTCAGTATCATCAGTTTATTGCAGCGCAAGATTTTTCATTTTTTCGTGGAGAAGATCTGCTCGATAAATAACACCATTTGGTCTTACAAACTGATCGAACTTAATTTTTTCTTCGGTACAAATACTTCCATCTGATCTAATAATCAGATCGTCGTTTTCAGAACTCTGAAACAGCCATACTGACACAGGATCGTTTTTACTTATTTCGTTAATAAAATCAAAAATATTTCTTTGATAAAATTTAACAATCCGATCTCGTGGAAATATTGTTACTGCGCTAGTCCACGCGTGCGCGTTATGATCAATAATTTCAATCGAAGCTCCTTTTGATTTATATTTTGATTCATACAAAATCTCCCCTGTTATCGTCGCTACGGTTATTGGGAAAATTTTAATTTTTTTCCTAACTCACCGACATCTTTGATGGACTCTCCGGTATCTTTAACCATTTCTCCCCACTCGTTTATTATTTTACGTCTTTTATCCGTTAGACCGTTTCCACGAGTCGAAACCGTAAAATGTTCAATTAGTCGTTCAGCCACACAGTTTATTTTTGAAAATTTCATCGGCGCCAGTTTATTAATGCTGGGTTTTTCATTTATCACATAGATTCCATAAATAACTGCTGTTACAGGATACGCTCGCTCATAATACGGTTTGCCAATACCAGTTAGCGCTCCTGGTTTGGAACTTTTACTTAATATAAAGATTTTTTTATTACCAATGACAGGATCATATTTGTCACGGATAATCCAATTATCTGTTTCTGTTAACACTACAAATTTTATTCTGAAAAGATAACTTCTATCATCGAGCTACTCAATAATAGCTGCCGCTTGTTTGTCATTCATCGTAGCGTCAATGATATCTTTGTCGCGTATAATTTTGAACGTTGACCATACATGAGATGCGCCATCTGCGTGAAATTCTTTCTTGACGTCGTGAATTTTATTGATCAAACTTTTTTTTATTATCAACTAGATGTTTTATTGGTAAATCAGAATATATCCTGTCGAGGTTCAATTTACTTGTTTTCCAAGGCTTGATTCTGGATAATCTCTCGAATTCTCCCATATTATATTTCAGACAAGTATTTAAATTGAAATATTATATATACAATGTCTCAACAGAACAAGTGCAAGTGGTTGATAATCGGATCATTGACTCACTGTAATAAACCCTGCAGAAAGGAATTCTGCGGGATTCACTTGCAGTCCGTTCGTAGAGGTTGTTTAGGACCAATACCGTGTCTGCGATGTGGTGTTGGAGTACGAAGTAAAACAGAGTTATGTGCAAATCGCTCTGGTAAAAAATATCGCGAGCTTAAAAGATATTATGATACAACAAATAATGTCAGTGACAGATCTATAAAATCCGTGGAGGATTATCTAAATAAATTTTCAGACAAATTATGATTTAAACAAATAATATTATTGTATAATGGAGCAAATGAATTTGTCCCACATCCTATAATAACAAACTACGAATCAAATCATGATGGTATGATAAGACACTGTCAGAGGAAAGTACCAGTTGGTTCTGTTAATAATACTGGTTATCTCATGTTCAGGTATCGTGCTGATAAAAATAAAAATGATCTCTGTCACCGTTTCGTATACGAATGTCACAAGAGGTTGATCAAAGATGGTCTTGTGATCGATCACATCAACGGTGTGAAAACCGACAATAGTTTATCCAGTGTTCAAGCTGTTACACAGAGCGAGAACTCTGCACGTGGTAATACTGGTAAACATGAAAAAATTGCAAGATCAGTTAAATTTACAAACATAGAAACTGGCGAAGAAATTATATTTCAATCAATAAATTCTGCTGCGAAATAATTTGATATTAACTCGCGTGTGGTAAAATACATCGCAGATAATATAACCAAATCTACTCTTTCCAAGAAATATAAACAAAGAATCATCTTCCAATATCAATAATGGAGATAAACTATCATCACTATCAAGTAACTACCTCGAATTATATTTATTAACCATTTATTTAATTTTCATATTGGGTTCCAGCATTCTCCACTCTTATGCTACTTATTTTTCGACCTGAGCGAAAGGGAGATAATTCTGTAAATATATATTTCTCCGTAGATTTCTGATTTTTACGGTCGTAATTAGTCAATTAACCATCTACGTCGTAATTAATATCAATAATTATACTCGTAGAAAGATATTTATGGTTGTTTAGTTTACAAAATAGAAGAATAAACGTATTTTACATGGTACAATGTAGCGAGTTATTTTTAAATCTGTTATGAGAAATCGAGGCAGAACACTCTGTTAGGGCAGATATTTACAATCTGTTCAGAAACCGCTGTTATAAGGCAGAAATATTTAAACCGATCTGTAGGTGATAAAACGTTTGATGGTGCAGTGGTAGGAGATGTACATATATTTTATCAAGGCAGAACACGCTGTTAGTGCAGATATTTACAATCTGTTACGAGAAATCGAGGCAGAACAGTTGTTACATTTATATATTTACAATCTATTCAGAAACCGCTGTTTTAATACAGAAATATTTACAATCTATTCAGAAACCGCTGTTTTAATGCAGAAATATGTATAACTTTCAATCTATTCAGAAACCGTAGCTATATAATAATTTCCGAAAAATATAATTGATAGATGATTCGATAGCTCAGTTGATAACGTATCGGACCGTGATACTTGAGGTCCCAGGATCGAATCCCATGACTGTCAACTGTCGGTGGTTACGCTTATTAGCGATTTTTATAATTAATTGGGGCCCCGCCAGCCCTCAAAACTCAACAGAACCCCCACCACCACGTCACTGGTGGTGGATACATGTTTTGTATCACCCACGGGCTGATTATATGGGGAGGGTGTGTATGTGTGTTCTGTTGAGCGTAGAGAATGACCCCGTACATGTTGTGTTGCCCTTGTAAATATGTAAATATGTAACTATTATAAATACTACGTGTTGTGCTGTCCTTGTAAATATGTAAATATGTAAATATTATAAATACTACGTGTTGTGTTGTCCTTATATGTATCCTCTAAACTTGCTAGAATACGGTGGTAAGCTAGGAGTTTATGGGGTATGTGCTGTCCTTAATTAAGATTTATATGTTGTGCTGTCCTTAATTAAGATTTGTATGTTGTGTGCTGTCCTTAATTAAGATTTATATGTTGTGTTGTCCTTATGTGTGTCCTCTAAACTTGCTAGAATAAGTAAGCTAGGAGTTTATGGGGATTGTGCTGTCCTTGTAAATATTACTACGTGTTTTGTTTCGTGTATCCTGTAAACTTGCTAGAATACGGTGGTAAGCTAGGAGATTATGGGGACTATATGTTGTGCTGTCTTCACCAAACACACCCTCTTGAGCCTCTAGACCGTTGTTTGACGGGTTAGGGGCTCTCATAGGGGATTGTGTTTCGTGTGTCCTCTAAACTTGCTAGAATACGGTGGTAAGCTAGGAGTTTATGGGGATTGTGTTATCCTTGAAACATCCTCCTGAACTCGCTAAAACACTCGATTCACATGGGGATATATTTTTTTTTGATTTAAATAAATATATACTGTATAATAATGAACTACGAAAATATTAATGATATTATTTCTGCTATTAAAAAATTGGAAAAAGATGGAATTAATATATCTGATGAAATAAATCCTGAAAAAATAATTTCTGATTTTGAAATTTTACAAGAACGTAAAAACCAAGGAATACACACATTATCATCCGGATACAGGTTCATAAAACGAATTCATGCTGCGATGTTTCAGTCGCTAGCTACTATAGAAGATGATCAAGTGAAGGAATTCGTTCCTCTTTCTGCTGCAGTAGAAAAAATTAGATCGGAGTTATCCCACGAATACGAGGCAAAAAAAAAATAATTAGTACTCGTATAAGACAATTAAGAAAAATTATGTCAGCGAGTAACTTCGTTACTGATAAAACTACCGAGCACGTGTAATATTTTCTTTCCTTTATCAGAAATATTTTATTTTATTTTTTCTGAAATATTTTATTTTATCAGAAATATTTTATTTTATCAGAAATATTTATTTTTTCTGAAATATTTTTATTTTTTCTGAAATATTTTTATTTTATTTTATCAGAAATACTTTTTTATCATAAAATTTGATCATTTTACATAATTCTGAGTACCAACTACCCCATTAAAATTTCGAAATTGATTGGTTTGCACGATTCTGAGTACCAACTACCCTATCAAAATTACGAAATTGATTGGTTCGCACGATTCTGAGTACCAACTACCCCATCAATTTCAGAAAAAATAAAAATATTTCAGAAAAAATGAAACATTTCAGAAAAAATAAAAATATTTCTGATAAAATAAAGATATTTCTGATAAAATAAAACTATTTCTGATCAAAGATCTATGATCAAAAATCATTACGATAAAAGTCTTTAAGACAGAAATCATTACGATAATAGTCTTTAAGACTTTACATGTAGGTTCACAATCATTTCCTCCCCACGCAGGTCAATTACTCGTCCTATGTGGTCGGTGAGTTTGAAATTGATTCGTGACAAATACTGATTATGTGTACGTAGATAAACAGGATTGGTTGGCTCTTGCACGATCAAAATCCCAGGAGATACTTGTGGTGTAAACGTGAATAAAATATATCCTTGTTGAGCCTGATTTGACTTTCCAAGATCTATTTGATAGCTGCCATCGATTACGTCACAAACAAGATTGACTGCGATCGTTGATGTTATATTAACGATTCCTGGTGAGACGTGACGTCCGTCATTTTGTTGACTGTAGTTATATCTAAGGATATTAATAGTCTGTGGAGCTATTTTTCTCCATGCCTCAACAATTTTAGGAAAGTTCTCATTGATAAGATCATTGAGAGATTTTTTAGTTCATCCACGTTATACCCGGGGAATTTATAATTCGGTAGATCAGCTTGTTTTATCGAATACGCGTTTAAAAAATCTTGTTTGCCCTTGCTGGTGTTATTAATTGTTGCCTGGATTACTCGCCGGTTGATATATTCCATGTCAGATACAAGCTGATTTAATACTTCAACGCGACCAATTATTTCTCTACATGAACTCGTTGCATCAAAGATACATTCTTGGAAATATTGCCGTAGTCGCTCTACTTGTGTTTTGTATTCTCGATTGATTTCTTCAAAATATTTAGTGATATCAGTTAGGCGAAGAAAAATACTCACTATCTCTCTCCCCCCCCTCTATAATTTTTTCAGATCCAAAATACCAGTATACATCATCGAAGATGAAATAAATTGAGTAATCAATCATTGTGTCTTTTATATCAAGTAATTTTTGCTTGTATCATGGGGTAATTTAATGATATGATTGCCTATCCGTGACATAATCAGACTTTTTCGGTTCTGGTGGTATCGGTGGTGAGATTTCAGGCCAACCTAATACGGATCATATCGTGGACTGATAAATTTCAACGGCGTAATCAGGTGAATGTATTTCAATCGTTGTTGATAAAGTTGGCTCATGAACGGTAATTGATATTTTTGATTCTTTTCCGGTTATTGATTTTATTCTACGTTGAAATTCTTCATTGATTTCCTCGACCTCATTACTGCCACTTGGTATTCCAACAACGACCCAATCAGATGTTCCATCTGGTTTGTTTTTATTAGCAAATACAAGCGAATTATTTGCTGGTGTACCATTAAATGATTTCGATCTGATATTTGGTCATCTATAATATACTCGTAATTGTGCTAACGCGATTTCATTTGCACGAATCGCAGTTGGAAAATTAACACTAAATTCAGGATTAGTTGAGCTTACCGAGATCATCGTTGTTTTAGGTGGAGCTGTGTTTGTCACGATCTGTTGAAGTAGCTCTACTGATGTCATTATTAATACTCGTACCTTTAACAGCACTGTTATATATTTTAATCATTTCTGAAAACTCAAAATCAGAAATTATTCCATCGCTGAGGCTTGCTGATAACAACAAAGATAACTTGGAATATGCGACCGTCGCTGTGTGTAATTTTATTATCTAATCGGATAATTTTTCATTCATGCAGGTGCATATTTTTTTGCAACGATATTAAGAACACCTGCAATTGTTGTTGTGGCTGAAATACAGATTGTTACGGCTACTGGTGCCATCATTGTCATTGTTGACAATATAACACCTGTTCCAACAACAACAGCGGATACTGAATAAACAATCACGTCGACGATAACCAGTCGTCGTAGATATCTTTTTACTTTTACCGTATATATTGTTCGACGATATCTTTCAACGCTGCTTGCCTTTCACGCGCTTGATTATACATGTATTGAGATGCATCGTCGATTGAGGTACTCATTATATTTTATGCAGTAACCAATTGAGGTGTTTCAGCTACAAATTCCAAACACCACCAGCAAGATGTTGCGGTTAATTTCTTATCAGCTGCTTCCAGAATAAATATTTATTCGGTTCCCTTGTTTAATATGATAGTTACAACTCCAGAAAACATATCAGTTGAATGATGCCATGGATACGTTGTAAATATCTCTAATTTTGCAGGACTGAACACAGATAGCCGTATATTTAATAGTTTTATTCTGCGTTGACCATGTTGCAAATCCCGATGATACCGTGTATACGATCTTGGTAATATGCCCGGGAGTTATTTCAGGTGGAATTTTAATCAAACTAATGTTGTTAACGATCTCAGGAATCCCCACTACGATGTCTTCGAATGTTTTTTTTAAATCGTGTCGATGTTAGTTTTGATGTCAGATAGTTTTGCGTCAACGGTGGGCGGAGTACCAAAACATTCCTCTGCGGTTTCGGTAATTTTTCTAAAATTTCTACGGAGATTTGTGAACGTGTTTACGTGAATATCATACTCGGCCCGCAACGTGGATAATTTACCATCTACGGTGTTATAGTTGACGTCGACGTATTTTTTCGTTGCTGCGTTTTCGTCGGATGTTGGATCTCTCAACACTACTATCTTATTCCCGTTCATGCTGAGTTCTCCCGTCATTGTGTTACCGGTATTTTTCACGCGATTAGCAACGCTTCTTGCAATTTCATCTCTGATGGTTGTAAACGATATACTTGAGTCTCTGATTTTTCCGCTGTCAGTAAACACAGGGATGTCATCCGTGACCGTACCGAGTACTCGTCGAACTATCTCATTCCATTTGATGTTACTCGTTTTTAAAACACCATATCGGTCCTGAAAAACAACAACTTCATCTCTGTCAACTCCAGCCAGGTTCATAATATCAGCAAGTTCATCTTTAGTTGCGTACTTTGACAAATCGATGTCATCAGATTTTTTCTTACGTTTTTTACTTGTAGAGGAAGATCTTCCGTAAATATCAACCATTATATAAGATCCTTGATCTGTTTAAAACACCTTGCGCGCAACGAAGCGGTTACTTGTATAATCATACACAACTTTATGTGGCGGTTTGGATGATTTTGATATGGCGTTAAGTACATTAATTGCTTCACGGCCGCATATTGGCGGATCTGTCATTGTTTGTGTTGGTAGCGTTGAATACCAAACTTTTTTATGAAGTGGCTCGACATACTTGATAAATTCAACAGGTGGAGCTAATCCGTACGAATGAAAATAAACGATTCCACGTGGATCAATTGCGTATGATACCCAATGAGTACCGGTTCAGAATTCGAGTCAAGATTAATAATACCCGTTTCAACGCTATTTGATCGTTGTGGTAATTGATCTCGCATGAAAGCACCTCGAAAGGCAGATATCTTTAGTTGTTTGGCAGCATTAAGTAAATCAAAATTTGATGCTGGAACGTCTAACGAAGTGATCCTGGAAGCCTCAGACCTCTTCCCCAACGAGATCCTGGTAATCTTAGGCGGCGTCCCTTTTTATTGTATCCCTTTCCTGTTGCTTTCTTTAGAACCATTCCAGCAGCGGTTCCAACAGCACCTAACGCGGCTGCTTTTGCTACGGCTGGAGCAGCAGCAGCTATTAATGCCGAATGGCCGCGAGAAGTGTAAAAATACCACCTCTTTTAACCATGTCCTTGATGGCGCTCGGAGAAAGATGAAATTGAACTCCGGTTTTTGATTCTACGGCTTTATTAAGATGTTTAATCTGGTTATTTGTCAACGATAATTTGTTTGGACCGCCACTAGAAATCTGATCTCGCTTTAGTGGTATTTTTTCCGCATTTCTTGGCGTTTTTTGATTGTAATTTTTTTACCTGACCGGGAGTCAGAGTAACATTAACGTGATTGTATGGCATTTTTATATAAATATCTTTTTCTAAATAACACGATTAAAGATTTTCCACTGGTGCATCAACGACTCTAATTCGACCGCTACCACCTTCAAGTAACATGGCTTTATCGCTGAGTATGACCGCGATTGCTCTATAATCAACACCACCACCTGTATTTAATGTTGCTTTAAAATGTATATCAACGACAGATTGTTTTGATAGATCAAGATGCTCCAGCGAAAAATAATAGACAGGATACAATGTTCTGAAATCATGTTGTGATATTTGCAAACCGGTATCTACATTTTGATCACGTCCCATGAATGACATCAAACGATGATATACACGTCCTATATGATTTTGTTCATAATTAAGTTGTATATTCTCTGTTGGTTCTTGTTGTCTATTTATCCGTAAAGAAATATCTGTGATACCTAGTTGGTCAAATATCATATGAGTATGTTGTTGATTATTTAAACGATTGCAGTTCTGAAACGCAATACAAATATGCCGTGGTGCAGAAACACGTTGTTGTGATGCTATATGCCATGTAAACTGACCGTTACCGTCACTTTGTATACTCTCCGTGCTTGTTGTTAACCATGACAACAGGGATTTACCACCTGTGTCCATGAAAGAAAGTAATCGCTGTTCTTCTGCGATCGTTGGAGTCATCACCGGCATCCACAAGGAAAATTTTGTTAATACTACTTTACCAGCATCACCATCAGGTCTCCACAGAGCATCGTTATTATCACCCTTTCTTACAAAAAACAACCGTGTGTCTAGCTCCAAAAATAACTTTTCTAACATTCCTACAAAATCCAAAAATATGCGATAGTGGGATTGTACATGAAAAACTTCTCTTGACTCCTAGCAACATATTTTTACGCGCTGCAAATCCCAAGTTGAAATTTGGATTAGAACCATGAACCACCGGCTCCATATCAGCATGATCGGCAGCGGCAGAGTGTTTTTTCGGTCGTCTTATATTATACGGATCGCTTTCAGGGTTATTAGAATTATCTTTTACAAACATCATCGTGGGACATGCTGTTCTTGTATAATCATCAGAATATCTTGCTAATCCTATTATTGTTGTAGCAACGTCGACATCTTTCTGAATCGATTCAATATTTTTTCCATCAATCATATAAGTGGCGCTATCAAACAGTGCCATAATGCCATTGTTGACAAAACCAACTTTTACTACATCTTCGTAATCATTATTATTCGTTTTTACAAATTGTACCTTCTACCTCAATAAAAGCCTCAGCGGGTAAAAAGTATCTACTTGTATCATGAACTTGTAGTTCAGTTCTTCCACGTTGATCTGGTAATCGTGCGTCATAAGAATAGAACTGATAATCGCGTACAGACTCATCTTTAAGGACAGGTTCTTCCATGTCAAATGCTGTGTCGGACATGCGCTTGAACATTTTATTCTAATTATTTTCGTCTAACACGTTGATTACCGCGTTCGGGAAAGTCCACTTCGGGAAGTTCCACTTCCGGATATTAAACTTGAGATATTATTCCCTGGTTCACCTAATCCCTGATCTGCTAGTTCTGCTAGTTTTTGACTTTGCAGCTTGATTTATTATTTTACCGACATCTGCGGGCATCACTTCAGTACTCGGTAATTTTACTGGTTGTCGTTTTCGTCTTATTAATCGTGCTAGTCTATCTTTCATCGCCGAGAACGACTTACCAGTAAAATTAATAATTGCACCAGGAGCTTTTTCACGAACAACATAGATAGCTTTCATCGATAATTGTTTTGCAACAGGTGTTACTTTTGGGGCTATCCTTCTAAATAATCCCTGAATAACATCATCAAGTCCATCTCCGTAAATTGCTCCGTAGACTGGTAGTCGTGAGTTTACTACTCTGACCGGTACAGGTCTATGATAATTATTATGTATGATCATCTTTTCTTATTTATCATTTATCTAATCGCGGTGACTAATCATCAACGAGCTCATCAATAAGTTCCCGATAAATGCCGATATCCATGATGCCGCCGCGAAATAATCGCTGACAAATATCAGCTGCTTCATTAATTATTTCTGGTAAATTATTTCCGGCACGTTTTCCCCTTATGAGAACTTCTAACCGCGACAGTCATTGAGGATATTATCAGGACAGGTTTTAAAACCACTTCCCACTGTATTCAGGGAAAAATGACCACTTCCAGTAGCGTCAAAAGAATCATCGCCAGGATCTCTTTCTTTACCCAGTGAACGTAATTTCTCCCGTTGTTTAGTTTCTATATCTCTAAATATTTCTTCTCTTTGTTTCCATTCTTCTTCTACTTTTTGCTTCATTTCTTTTGCCATCTGTTTCCTTTTCTCTTTAGATGATTTCAACATCATCTCTTGCTGCGGTGAAGAAGAATGTTGTTGTTCTATTTGTTGCAGAGGTGGAGGAAGTTGATATAAAGGTTCCTGCTGGGAGAGTTGTTGTTGTTCTAGTTGTTTTATTTTCTCACTATAAAATCTTTTTGCTTCTTTATCAAGACTTTTGTATTCTGGACCTCTAGCGTGTTTTTTTTTTGTTGTAATATATACGATATACCCATTTAATAAAATTTTCATCGTTTGTTTTTTCATAACCGGGTTTTAAAATATCAGATTTATTAAATATACCAAATAATATTTTTTCAGGTAATTTTTCTTCATTAGCATTTCTAATATCTTCGACAAACCCTTTCTTAAATTTTGCAATCATTTCTAAGTTTTCTTTTACTGGTTTAGGTTTATGTGTAAGTTTTTTTTTTTTCACTTCGGCGGCTTCAGTATGAAGTTTCCCAATACCCTCAAGTATTTCTTCATCGACGGGTGGAGGTTGAGCCGCAGCTATATCAGTTGGAAGATCTCGTTAAATCTTCTTTGTCTGTTTAGTTCTTCTTGCTATTTTTTCAGTTTGTTCTGCGGATTGTTTTAATACAGGAAAAATACCCTTTTTCCTCTCCTCCTCGTCCTCCTTAATATCTCCCCATATAGTTTTTACAGCAGCCGCTGAAGCTTTTTCAGTAGCTGTAGTGACGGGTTTAAATAGTTTCTTAGTGTCTTCTTCATACTCAACTTGTGATTGTTGCTGCTCTCGTAAGTTTTCTCTAAATGAGTCTCTAACATGAAGAAATTTTTTGATTCCTTCTAATCGTTCTCGTGCTATTCTTGCAGTATGAGATTCAGAGTGAACCATTTTATTATAACAATAATTTTTTTAATTAATAGCAGCAGGAAGGGTGCGACCTCAGGTTGACGTAATTGCGTAAAGCGCGTGCATAATAAGCTAGAAAAAATCACCAACGACAATAAAGTAATATTAATTAGAAATTCCATAGAGACTCTCTCAGTAAAGTGTCGACGCTTTTTTATATCTGTCGACACTTTTCTTTTTTTCGATCATTTGTAGGAAGGCTTATTTTCGACATTTGGACGTTTTTCGACCATTGGTCTGTTCGCCCTTCCTGCTGCTTGGTATGACTCGGCCTAGGGTTCAAACCTTCTACCTCCCACATCCGAGGTGGATGTTCTAACCACTAGGCCGTAGAAAGTACATACAATCAAAGAAAATATATAGAAGACTGAGCAGCAAGCTTACACTTATATCATTCTGTTTCTTCTCTTTACTTTTATAACGTGACCGATGTGATTAAGGAAGGCATGTCATAGCAAATACTGAAACATGATAACGAGGTATCAAAGGAAAATCGAATCATGCAGTACGTCTTTAATATCAGGCAGTAATATATCAGTATTTACAGCAGAAAACGTATTACTTCATAGATGCCAATCAGCAAATTAAGAATGAAAAAATGTGAATCTGTTGGAGTGGGGGCGGAGAAGGGCTAGATAAAGTCATTTTGCACAGATTTTGTGATACAAGTTCGGATATACGGACCGATTAAAAAGAAATAATGATTTATTAATAAGACAAGTGGGGTAGAATGTGTTCAGCTGTTTCCCATAGGACTCAGAAAAATTTCACAAGAGCCTACAACCACAAGGTACTGATTTATCTCGCTAATCTAAATCTAGGCTTAATGTCTTAAGTCTCGTGTTTATTAAGAAATACAGTGGTTGAATATTTTATAGCCGACCAGCGAACTTAGCAAGGTTATTGGAAATTATAAGTTTGTTTGAGAAAAACCTTTAAAATTGCAGTAAAATAATGTTATTATTTTAAACGTTTTGAGAATATATAGATATTCTCGTTTTGATTCGATTCCCGAGGTCATCACCTCAACCAAGTGTGTCGTGCGTCATCAGAATGGGCGCGAAAGCCTGTTGAATTAAAAAAAAAAAATTACCCGCAATGTCGCTTCTGTTGTTGTTGTTGTGGGATTTAACGCCATTTCTCAGCACAAGATAGGCTATACATGGCGGCCAGTATTAATGGTGGAGGAAGAACCCGGGAAAACCCCTGAAAGAACCACCGACCCACGAGAAGCTACCGGCAAGCTTTCTCACATATCCACATTGACCGAGCCCGAGACTCGAACCCACGCAGACAGAGGTGAGATGGCAGTGATCCGTGACGGAAAGCGCTTTAGGCCACTCGGCCACTCGGGGCCCCCAATGTCGCTTCAAGTCTGATACTAGCATCAGATAATGACCATCAATTATATCTTCAAATCAACTATCCGCAGTGTTATTCCGTTAGTGCATTATAATTAATAAGATGGAAATAGGGTTCTCTTTACTACAATATAGTTTTTTGTTTAAATTTGTTCTGCATACACCTTGGAAGGAAGGAAACAGACGGATATGCAATGATGAGACTATGAATACAATGTAACCCTCTTAAATTACAAAACCAAAATATCCAGCAAACACATCCCATTCGTGGTGCTAGACTTACAACAGCCCACTCGGAACAATTCTGCTCCACATAGAACTTTCCAAATGTCTGCACCGAATATTACAAAAAGTCCCTTATCATTGAGTACCGTAGACATAAATATCTCAAGGACCATGTTGTAAATTTGTACAGGACCACAGGTGCAGCCACATGTCATCGCAAAAAGAAGTACTCCTTAATTTGAAAACACTTGCTTCAGACGATATAAGTTCCAAAGTTTGGCTTCAGGAATTAGAAGTTCGGATGTCGATTGTCAAGCCAGAATCTTCTGCGTGACAGGTAATCTTTGCATTATGGAATATGTTAGCGAAGTAGTTCTCTCTTGAAAACAAATTAATAAGCACGAATCATGTTATTTGCAATTAAAGCAATGTGTAACTCACCAGACACATAACTTCAACGTGACATTCATTGAAGACCCTCAAGCTTCTACCCCTTATTATGTTTTACCTGGGAGTGTACCGATATGGAATGAAAACGTAAGAACGATACATGATCATCCAACAGAGAACTCATGAGGAGCTTAGTCTCAATAAAAAACATGAATTTTGCAAATATAATCAGTTGGTTACCAGTTTACAGCCGTACGATGATCTCCAATGCCATGTCTACCCTATTAAATAATGCGCGAGCCCAAAACACGTGATTATTATCATCTTATTTGCAGTAAGCATTATCGAGCTTCCATTATCCCACTACAACATTCGCATGATCCTTTACATCGAGTACCTTCGCAATCCGAAACCTTACTGGGATATATTACATACCGTAATATCTGCTTTAAGACGGCGTTGTTTTTCGCATTCGTTTTGTTACGGCCATTTGTCTATAGCATAGAATTAGATGGGATGAAGTCGGTATTACATATTACTATTATCACCTCGTCATTTTGTTTTGATTAACTTTAGCACTGGCGACCATAACATGATTTACAATTGCAGTTTAAACATTTTATATACTTTGCATCTGCCAACTCCGATATTTAACTTTCTTTTGGGGATACATTTTCCGTCACACAATGTCTTGTCATTGGACTTTTGAGTTAATTGATATGATTCTTTTATGTTTGTAAGGTATTTCTTCTCACGAAAATTCATAACCAACCCACCCACCTCTGTCTCTCTCCACACGAAAGTGTCAATACGTGACCATGCTATACGACTGACAAGATTGACACATTTCTTCTTTATCTGTTTTTTCTTTATGTGCTTCTGGCTTAAAGATTAAAAGCAAGCTATCTTAAATGAATGAATGAAACTACAGGTCCTGATACAAAGGAGAAATAAAGGTGTGATTCGCAATGTTATTGGTCATACATTTTGCCTCTAAGCATACTATGAAACGCGTTTTTACACTTTGCAAAGTACAACACCATCGTTGATTTGTTCTGCATCCACCTACTCCACCCACACCCATGTAAATTCGATAGCAAGCACAAGTTCACATTTGGTGTAGGCCTAACATAAGTACTAGTGATAAAAGCTGAAATCTAGAACTTGTAATTGCATATTATGTTGTATACATGAAGTAATGAGGTATTGTGTTAAGTTACCAAGAAGCCACGATGGAACAAAATAAATATCTGGTGAGGATAAAATGAACAATAAACGATAGTTTTATATCTATATTTAGTGAGCTAATCTCTCATTCGGCGTACATGAACTCAGTCTTTATTCATCATAAAAATCCAGTCCAAGCTGGAGTGCATTCTTAGAATGTAACAATAGATAATCTACAGTATAGCCTGAGGAATAAAGCTTTTAATTGCGTGTGGATAAGACGGCAGTAACGTCTTGTGTATACATCCTTGAGCGTAACTTGATCCCCATTTCGAACAACAGTACACTCGTCATTTAATTATGCATTGCGTTAATAATCCATGAAAGAATGCAGCATGAAGTACTTGCGTGCATTAAATTTGTAATTCATTGTTTTGCCCGAAGCTTACACATAGGTCAAAACGAGATTATATGGAAAATATCTCTAAACATCCAGATGTTAACTTATTCCTACGGCTAGCGCACTTATGCAACCACTATGCATCCACTGTTGTCGGTGGTTATAACATTTCTTTGAATTCCGTCTTTAAATAAGGGTTGGCGAAAGCAACAATAAAGAACATATGCATAGAAATACGCATACACAAGGAGCGAAAGCGCACAGCAATGAATATTTATATAAATACTTGCCGACACATGCGTGATATTAATACTAAGTTACTGATGATATACTAATAATATATGCGTCAGTATTGTAACGCTTGACACTGCAATGTGTTATGCATAGCGAAAACAATTTTAATATGATACATGTTGCATGGCTGTTTTTATTCAAAACTAATTGTCTTCTTCTGTCTTAGTTCAACGTGCTTAATACTGGTTTTGTGCTGAAGGATCCAGAGAGGGAATGCATATTCTAACTCCCCGTTGCAAGCCACAGGACACAATTCGCTATGCTCCTTTATCACCCTTGGATGCTAGTATGATATGTTCACCGTATGTCACCAGTTCGCAAAAACAAAATACACCAACAACACAAAATGCAGAAATCTCCAATGCATAAAAAATGCATTGATCGTCCTGGAAAGAGAAACTCTGATTGGCTCATTCAAATATCGCGAAAGGTCATAATGGGTTATTATGGCAAAACGATTTTGCTCATTCTCGCAGTGTCTGGTCGAGTGTGTGTATGCATATTCATTAGAGAAAGAAAATGTTTGTACTGTGCGTAATATAGAAGCGTAGCTGATTGAATCATATTGCTTTCAAGGGCGATTCAAGCTTCTATCTTGTTACGCTGAAGTTGGCACCCTATATTACTTTCGATGCACAATTCCTAAACTTACGTATATTTCATTTTAATTATAATAGAGTATGTACATCTACTTGACGTACATCAAAGCAGAACATTGCTTATGCGTGCATAAAGCACGCAGAACATATATGTAATGTACGAAAAATTCCTTTCTCGAATGTACATAAATGGTATGTAATGGATGGCATATTTGAATGAATTTAGGTTGTGGGCTGACACTGCTCTTTCAGTATTTATTAAGCTACTATATAAAGAAAAGAAAACGAAGTTGGCAAATGTTGACCATGCTCTGGTACAAGATACACTTCTGTGAGCGTTTGTATCTAGTAGATCTTACTGATGCTAGAGTTGCGCTGTAAGTGACTGTTAAAACTTCTAAAATGTTGATGACTAACAGAAAATATTCACATTAGCGTTGATGAGACCTTGGTGTGATGATTGCCAATCAAACGTGTAAAACATCGTGCAGCTGCGGGTAGGGTGGCACATGTTGCATGGCTTATTTACTATAAAACGGTTTTCATTCCTCGAAATACGTTCCACCTGTTTAACTTGTACCTTCTGTTGTGATTCCAGATGAAGGATGCGCATTTAGCTTCGATCTTACCACGCTGAAGTATACCCTCTTTTACTTTGGAAGGAAACTTCCTTAAACTACTTTTAAGTATATCCAACAAACATCAGATTTATTGTGTGATGTTGTTATTAGGTAGGTTTTAGTTCAAGCTGTTGCACAATTCTTCTCCAAGATATCGACGACGCTGCACAACATCATACGTTTGGCCTTCCATAGTGTAGGAACATTGCTGTTTGGAGGTTTGCGCATTTTTAGATGATAGTCTCCATCTACCACGGGTAGCTCTATTTAACCTAAATGGCATATCTTAATGATAAACTCCATCTAACCACGGAAAACTATTTAAACAAATCGTTAATATCCTTCTGAAGAGAAAGGGGGGGAAAACTGTAGTCGTTGATATGCTGGTGCAATGCAGTCATCAGGAAAGTTGCTGATTATATATATATATATATATATATATATATATATATATATATATATATATATATATATATATACACTGCATCCATAACCGCTCAGTATTGCCTGGCGTTCGCCGATGAACAATACTCGATTCAGTTATGTTCCTGATCTGCATAATCAATCCCTGACACAAATGATCCCATTGTTATTCGCCCAATGAATATTGTTCCTCGGTGAACGCCAGGCAATACTCGAGAGGTTATGGATGCAGTATAATCTAGAACGTCGTTTGACTTTCTTCCATGTTGGAAAAAATCAATCCACATATGGATGTCTCCTGTGATTCCACATTATGATAACAATCTCTGGTGTAGGACTTTGTCAAAGGATTTGAGGAGTCTTGTATGGCCGTACCAATTCGAATGCCTTTATCAGTTTATGGCAGTCTCTTCGGTGGTCACGAGGAGATGTGACCTTTGTCACCCAGTCACCATATATATTCAGAGAGCCCTGCTTGTCTATTTAGTCCATTATATGTGGGACTATGATGTGTTCCTAAAAGTTTGTATGCAACCGTAGTTAGTGATGAAGGGCGAGCAATTTCTTTCTGTAGCACAAGTACGATATTAGAATTGTTCCAGTCGGATGGTACCTCTGATGTGTCGAGATTCTTCTGACGAATGAAGTTTTATTATTTCCACAGTCTGTTTCAACGCTATTATTTGCCTCTAGTCTGGACCAGCTGCCTGTTTTGAACGTTAATCTTCTAATGCACATTTTAACTGGAAATATTGTTCTTTGGCATGGATTCATAATGGGTTTCAACAGTACCTGAAATGTTATGCGTATCCTTCATCATTAAACAAATGCGAGTTGTTCGTTCATATTATCTGCTTTGTCCTAAGCATCTTCTGACGCTATGTCATTTGGTTTTAAAGTTTGCTTTAGTGGTGTCTTGTTTTCTGCATTGTATTCATTTCCCAAACTTATATAAGCTATTCTCTAATTCTGGATCCAGTAGGTTATTTGGATACCTGTATTAAGATGCAGGTTGCGTGGTGTGCGTCTTGAAATGTGTTCCAGACTACATCATAGTTCAACTTTTACACATTGTGTAAAGTATGTTCTGTTTATTAAATTTGTATCGGTGGTGTTACAAAAGAAAAGACTATCAAGGTTTAAGAAATCCCATCTTACTGTTATAACGTAATTAGCCAAGCAGTATACTCTTAGCTGGATCTATAATTCATTCGTGTTATTTACAGATAACAGAGCCCTTTATAATAATGTACTTCTTTGATTTATTTCTTCGTTTCTTACTTGCTTCTCTGTGCCAATATATAAATATAGATTGTTGTATGCGTGTCTTTCTTTCTGTATTATATAATGACCCACGAGAACCTTGCCTCAGTAGAAGTGTAGGCAACTGATATGATGACCGACCAAGAAACAGAAAGAGAAAGATGGAGTAGTGGTGTGAGGAGACTTAGGAAAGTAGCGCTAATCTTGCGAGATTGATAAATTTAGTTTTCCCATATTAAGCTGAAACCATATTTATTTGAGAAACTTTGTCAGATTACAAACATATGATTTGGGGGTTTCATTAGAAAGCATAAGCTTATCAGCATTACAAGATAACCATCTGGGATTTCGGATTTAGAACAAAACACTTTTGATGGTGATACAAACACAATGTGTAATAACGAACGACTTGAATGAGCAATAATTATGGTTAATATGTGCGTATTGGATCAATTAATATAAAACGCACGGACTTAATAATGAAAATACACACGAATGACCTTACACAGTACAAGGACATGGGGTGAGTGATTCACAGTGATTTCACAACGAAAAGATTGATGTGTTTTACTCAGAAAGCAAAACAAAATGTAGTATTTTACTCATATAGTATAACGTATTTATTCAAAAAGGGATATTATGTAAATAAAAGGGACAGATATACAAATTATCTTAACAGTCCCAAAACATACTGTGTTTTGCAAACCCCAAAAATTAGCCCACGGCTAAAACATTACATGTATGGAGTTACACTCCTTCACCAGCACACTCGGCTACCAGTCAAGCTGGCCAATCAAGCCGTCAGTATTTCAGGTTGGTCAATCAAGCAATTAGCGCCCACCATTCTAGGTCAGCAACGCCCGATCAACTGCTACACGCCCAGCAACACTGTTTATTCTGCTCTACGGCTGTTATGGTTCAGTTTGACAGCTGATATGGTCGACTTCAATGGTTAGCTCTGCAGCTGGTACCACGTCGTCTCCAATCACTGATAACTAGGATCGCTCAGGTCACTCGGATCACTTTGGTCATTATGTAATCACTCGGGTTAGTCCGACCACTCTGATCATTCTGTAATCATGCGGGTCAGCTGAAAATTCACCTAACACCATGTACTATGACACGGGCATATACGATAAAACGTAATGATGTTATATACGGTAAGTTATACAGATTACATTATCGGCACAATAATTACAAAACAACAAGCATGTTCAGAAGCAAACCTAACCGTGCCCGACAAGAATCTTACGGTACTAAACGTTTCTTAAAAATGCAACTTATATTGCTAATATAAATCTCTTGCTAAGTCACAAACCAGAATAGAAAATATTTGCATTAAACCGAAGTTAAATGGCAAACATACACAAATAAACGTGGTAGTACAATAGTTATAACTTATACATAAGAAATAAATAATTCGTATACCTCTACAGCTGAAGATGTGCAAGTCCTTAAAGCAGACCGCTCGCTGACAAGACGTTCTGTAATGTGAAGATCTAACCTTACGGTGAGGCATTTATACACAAACGAAGTCGTCATATATTGTCTATGCACTGGAATCATTCGGTTATTCCCATAGAAAGTACTTTGCATGTGCAGGCATAGGATGAACCGAACTCACTATTTCGAAATATTGTACAATATACATAAATCACCATCGGGTATCATTGTACAAAAAAACGGAACCCGAGTACATGTATTTAATAAATGAAAGGATTTATGCAATTTCGTGATAATTACCATATTTCACTATAGGCAGATCAAATGTATAAGCACACCATAAATTTATGTGTGATAGGTTTTACCCGAATACACTATAGCGTATTGAATTATATTTTGCATGTATATGTGGAGAGAAAATTCCATTAAATCCTGTGTATATTTATGAACGTGATAAATAAATAAAAATATGTCAGCTAGTCTTTATGTGATCGAATTTCATACAGCTGACCCTCCTTATAACCCGGTAGTAGGGGTGCAAAACTACCAATCGCGTTACATACCGAACAGTGATATAGCGAAACTAATCTGTAATACCTGTCCCAAAGGGAGAACTTTAAAACAAAAAAGAAAAAATTCCCACAAGAAAGACTTGTAAATGTTTACCTTTCGTTTTGTGAACACGTACAACATATGGTAAGCGGTTTCATTCATCTTTGGCCTGGCACACCGAATCCCTATAATCTACTGGAGTACATGTATTGTGCTATCTTACTGGTACAGTATTCAGAGTGTGTGTGTGAGAGAGAGAGAGAGAGAGAGAGAGAGAGAGAGATATTTTTAACGTAGCTTTAACAATATTCTAGCCATATCGTGAGAGTTTATAGTGATGTCTAGCACTGGGGCATCATGCCGCAGACATGTAGCATGATGTAATGCCCAGGGAGAGATGGACTCACCACAGACTTCTATGCGAAATTCTGTGGTGAGTTGTCGCTCATCATATAATGGTTGTATAATAACTTTTTACTTAGAAATGATGTTATGACAGAGAGTATGAGGGAAGGATAATAACACTACTGTATAAAGGGAAGGGGGATAGGGAAGATCTTAAAAATTGGAGGCCCATCTCCCTCCTAAATACGAACTATAAAATACTAAGCAGAATTTTAACGAATAGGATAAAAAAGGAAATGGGGAAAATAATAAATATAAATCAAACACGTGGTCCCAAAGGCAGAGACATACAAAATAATATATTAAGTATAAAAACAATTATTGAACATATAAATGATAGTGGACAAAAAGCTGCTATGGTACTTTTTGACCAAGAAAAACCTTTGATAGAAAGAACACAACTATATACAAAAAGTCTTAAAGAAATTTGGCTTTGGAAACAGATTTCAAATATGGACCGAAATCCTGTATAAAAGATAACTAAAAGAGTGCAGGTGAATGGAGCAAAGACGGGTAAATTTGAATTAAAAGATCGGTGAGGCAAGGCTGCCCACTATCTATGCTATTATATGTAATAGTGATTGAAATACTAAGCATGAGCATTACACTAAATAAAGATATTGAAGGTATTAAAATACAGAATATAAAAGAAGAAGTGAAAATGTTACAACACGCCGACGATTGTACAAACTTTATAAAGGATCATAACTCCTTTAAAAAACTGATCCAAGAATTTGACAAATTTAGCAAAGCATCAGGATCACAGAGTAATCACGACAAAACGGAAATACTCAAAATAGGAAACTGGAGAGGTAACCACCCAGGTTGTCCCACATTTAATCAAGAAAAGCGTCAAAGTTTTGGGAGTCTATTTTGGAGAAAATGAAGAGAAGGAAAACTGCAGACAAATAAGAGAAGCAATCGAACAGAATGTAAAAATCTGGGCACTAACGCCACTATGTCTAATGGAGAGAGTACAAGTAGCGAAAACATACATGTACGCCCATATTAATTATATCTTAAAATCTATAGATATTAGTAACAAAGCATTAAGCACAATAGATAATAACATAATAGACTACATTTGGGATTTTAAACTTCATTATATTAATAAAGAAACACTATATAAAGCTAAAGAAAGGGGATGGGTAGGACTTCCCAGTCCTATACAACTTAAAGCCGGCAATATTTTAAATAGATTTAAGAGGCTAAGAGTAGAACCAAAGAGTCCATGGAAAGGTATTTACATATACCGTTATGGATTCTCCATAAGAAATAGGGACGATATTTACAAAAATAATAAATTAATAAAACAATTAGAAATTCCAAGAAAATTCAAAAACATAAAAGATTTACTAATAAAATATAGAGATAAAAAAGAACTATGGAATAAAGAAGAAACCTTAACATATAACTGGATAAGGGAGGACGTAACAAAAAATATTAAAAGCACGGCAGAAAAAGAATATTTATACTTTAACTGGGACAGAGCATGGGGCACAGGATGAAACTAGGCTCCCTTAAAATTCAAAGCCTCTGCTTTAAATACATGCACAATGCATGGTTGACAGGAGAGGCTGCAGTGAGACGGCGCATGGTCAGAGTACCGCCAGAATGTTCACTGTGTAAAAGAGGCCCGTTTTCTAAATTCCATGTGACAATACAATGTGAAAAAACAAAAATTAATAGGGAAAAGGTAATAGCTGAAATAAACAAAGCAGATAAATATAAACAACAAAGCATTTTATATCTTGATGGGAATTTTACTAAAAATACGCTATATAAAATTACTGACTATATCGTTACAACAATGATAGCCTGTGGCCAAATAATAGTCATAGGAAAATAAACTAGAATGAGAGGCATATGTAATGATAACTACCAACGGTAGTTACCCCAATGGGACATTACTACTGCCTACTCTTGATAAATAATAGTAGAACGTATAACTCTCCATTTATACTTAAGCAAATGTATATTGAATACTAATACCTTTCTTTTATGCTTGAGAATTATAGGAATGAAACACGGACAGAAACCTACACTCACATGGAGCTAGGAAGGAAGGAACAGACATGCGACATGTTCCGGAAAAGTAGATATACAACATAATAGAAACCAATCTATACTAACACCTATACTGTCACTCAACTGTATAGGAAATAAAAATTTTGGCAACCCTTTTCGGAAACATAATAAATAAATAAAGGTAGCCAAGTTCGAGAGAGTGAAGTAAAAAAACTAAAGTAAATATGGAGCTCTCTCGAACACAGCTGACCTCAGCAGAATATAAATTTGCGAAGAACGACACACACATAGCACACACTAAAACAATAGTTGTTTTTTTCCCTAAAAATATTATTACACCGTTACTTCGCCCAAAATTCAAAATTCTTATTCTAAAAACTTGGAAATATAAATATGTACAAAATCTAGAAGATCTATGTTATAAGGATCGTAGGACAACTGGGGAAGAATTCGATATAGACGGCTGTCCCAACACGAACGCAACTATAGCACGAACAAACATATAGCACATTCACACATAGCAAACACGGGACGTAGGCGACCTTTAGCCAAGGTAACAAAGATACTAGGAGAGGGACTCCGAGTCAGGTGATCGAAACAGACTCGGAAGAACAATCCTATAGAATACACTAGGAAATAAATACCCCGTCAAAAATTCATTTAAAATTTTTGATCGAAATTCTGTTTAAATTAAAAACAAAGCAACATATATGGTGGACTCAGTGAAACATAAAAACACTTTTATTCTTTGGCGGGGGGGGGGATCTGTCTGGTGCCAAAAAAAAAAAAAGAATAAAAAAAGATGTAATGCCCAGTCACATTATCCAGACACCAGACCGACTAGTCCTAACAATAACCTCTTAATGCTGAGCTCCTAGCGAGGCAGCTGTTTAGTACTAGTTTTATACGTTTTAGGTATGACCCATGCAAAGCTATCAGCTCCTTAATAGTTTAGACTGGACTGATAGTGTTGCATTAATGATAAAGTAGACCATATAATGTAGCAATTGTTGACTCGTAAATTCGGGATTCTGAAATAAACGTCAGAAATTAAATTGGTCTTGACCAATCAATGTATTGATTATGTGGCTGAAGTGACGCACACAAATAAGTTAATGATATTGACTTGTATCAATGATATGGATAATGGGTGGTCAACTGCTAGAATAGAAAATAAGACACCACCACTAACAGAAAATTGTTCAGTTGTCTTTTACTTGTTGAGCTCAAATACATTAAATTGTGTAACCTTATGAGGTTTACTTCCTGCTTAACAAACAAGCAAAACAAATTGATAGCATCTTAATGTTGCTTTAAAAAAAATGTATCAATCGTACGGAACGTAGATGTTATTGTCATTGAAAGAATACAGATGGTAAGTTATTCTGGCGAAAACTAATAGATAGAAAAGTAAATATTAGGCATAATCTGTGATATTGTTGTCGAAAACGAAAAATCCCATTTCTCATATTTGCATACAAAATTGAATACGATTCATTTTAACAAAATTAACTTTGTGATTCTTCTTCTGTAATTATTTTTCAACAGACTCATATCCCTGAAATTATATAATTCATGGATAACTGAGTGATATGTTATGAAAACATTGTTTAGGTAGTTAGCTGGCGGGATAATTTAGTGACAAATCTGTTTAGTTTAGAAATGTACTATAAATGTTCTTGTTCTTAGGTTGGAGGCATATGACAATAGATTTTCCCAAAGATATAGAACTTGACAAGAATTTTTATAAATCATACAAATGAAACGTTTGCCATGTTACTGCTGTTCTCGTGAAGAAAATAATTTTCGGTTAAAACAGAGCACTATTATATTTATTATGACTACTTTGTTTCCTATTTAAAACGAGTTTAATACGATATTAAGCCTAGATATGGCTGAGAGAGAGAGAGAGAGAGAGAGAGAGAGAGATGTAAATGTGCATGCGTGTGAGGGATGGTATAGGTCAGATTTGCTACACGCAACCTGAACGCGACTAACTGAGAGATATTATCTCGGTCTAAATAAAGTTGTATTTTTCTTAGGTTTTTCAGTTTGAAACTACGGTTTTTAAAATGTAATGATTTCGGAATCTGCATTGGATTTTGTCACAATTAAACATATGATGATATAATGTAAATGGGAATTGTTTCTGATTACAAAACACACACACACACACACACATTCATTGATGTATTACTCGCTTATTTAAACGAAGCCTAACTCTGTCCTTTGAGGCGATTATTATAAATTTAAGTCTATCTGCCTCCTCGCGACTATAAATGCCAATTTTGTCACCAAATAAATGAAATGTTTTAACAATTTTTGTTTAAAGTTTAAATAATTACTGTTCGCACAGTTTGATTTGCCTACATTTACTTGTATTATGACCGCTCCGGCAGCCTAGTGATTAGAGCGTCCACGTCGGATGCAGGAGGTCTTTGGTTCTATCTCCAGCTGAGTCATACCAAAAACTTATGAAAATGCTACTAACCGCTGCCTCGCTTGGCGCTCAGCATTGAGAGGTTAGTGTTAGGACTGGTCGGCCTGGTGTCAGGATAATATGACTGGGTCGAACATGATATTACATGTCTGCAGCATGATGTCCCAGTGCTAGACATCACTATAAACTGCCACACTGCAGACATCATAGCGATATGACTGAAACATTGTTAAAGCTACGTTAAAAATAATTTAAAAAAACAAAACAAAACAAAACAGCTACACTTGTATTATGAGTTAATTCGAATAATAAGAACAATAATATGTTGTTCTTTTGTATTTACTTATAATGTTCTTCTACGTGCCGAACTGTAAATTGCAGCCTGTCATTTGCTACTTTTGTTTAGGAGATTTTCAATAAGCCACACTAATCAGCTTTTCACTTAGCCACACTGATACAATTTTCTTTAAGCCACCTTAATCAGGTGACGTTTTCAAAGCCATACTTATCAGCGGATAAGAAAATAAAGTTAATATCATTAGAATTTTATATATAATAGGTCGGCGCTAATGTTTTGAATACAAGGAGTCCAACAGTAGCGATATATACTATTTTAATTAACCTGGAAAAGAAGACAAATGGTAATTGTATTGTCTTATAGTGCTCATGGAGTATATATTTTGATTCACTGAAAAGTAAAATTAGACAATATTTGTTTTCAGTGATACATGTATTAGTAGTCTTGTATAATGGACTTTCTGACACAAACCCCTATTTTATATTGAACGACAGCATACTTTTTACCCACCTCCATGGACCCCTCAAGTTAGTCTAAACGATCACGAAAACAACTCTTTTTTTTAGAGGCAACAGCGTCATTTCGTAATCGTTTACTCGTCGAGGACATGCCATTGAATCGTCGCCGTCGTCAAACAAAATAGGGTTTGATCCAGAACACCCCCCTGATATAAGACTACTGATATATTTCAGACAAATTTTGCTATGAAATTGCTAGCAATTTTACTTCATCTACTTTTTTATATTTTACACAACGTTGCTAGAGATTTCTCGAGATATTTTTAACATTTCAGCTTTTGCAATAATATAAATCTCTCCGTCATGGCAGAACAAATACAAATCAATTTTACCGCTGATAAGAGAATCAGGCTCTAATATTTTGATAAAGTTTCCATGAGAAACTATTGTATTATTAACGTAACATCTTTAGCTGATCATCAACGGTAATTTTTTGTACATTTGTTTGCGATATTGGATTATAAAGATCTTCAGATAGTTTCAACGAGCTCTTTTGTGATCAAAGCAAGTTTATTATCAAAATATTTCGAATAATCAATACACACCACAGACAACTTTATCTTGATCTATTTTGAAGTACGTGCTTATTCTTCTCGTCGTATGCTTACACTGGAAGAGAATTCTCTTCCTTTTTAAGCTGGTCTCTTCCACTGTAATATCTTCCATTATATTTGAAATTCGCATAAAATTTTCGTATTTCGCAACACTGTTTGGTATCATATCTACGAGTAAATCGTCTTTGTCTCGCAGTTCCTATATCAGATCTAACATTATAAACATTTCCCCTCTGAGATAAGTTCGAAGCTGAATAGGACTTTATTATAAGTAGCTATTACTATCTTACATGAAGTAATTTTGTTTTCATATTTTGGCTCTATCTATTTATTTATTGCTGACAATGGAATAATAATAATAATAATGAGGACTTTGTATAGCGCCTAATATTTAGAAGCTCTAAGCGTTTTACAACATTAGACAACATCTAAAAGATAAAAAACATAATAATATTATTACAAAAACAAACACCATGAAATTAGAAAACATTTAAAAAAACATGATGAGAATATTTAAGGTAGGAAACATTATTAGGCCTTTAAGTTTGTTCTTGCAGTCGAAATAAGTGAGCTTTGAGAGCGCTCTTGAATGTGTGTCTTTGTGTCTAAGTTCAGTGGGCAATTCATTCCACATTGCTGGGCCCTGGTATGCAAAAGAACGCTGTCCATATGACTTTGTTTTCATACTTGGAATAATGAGTATACGATTGTCAGAAGAGGAGCGTAAGTATCTTGCTGGTGTGTACACATGGGTGAGATCGGAGAGGTATCTTGGACTAGAGTCCGACAGTGAAACATAGCAAAGAGAACACATTTTGTGTTTGATTCTGGATCGAATGGACAGCCAGTGTAGGGTACAGAGCAGCGGGGAGGTGTGCTCTGATCGTGGTACTCTAAGTATGATCCGAGCAGCTGTGTTTTGAACTTTCTGAAGTTTCTGGAGCAGATATTGAGATGAACCAGACAGAATTGAATTACAATAGTCCAGTCTTGAAAGTACTAATGAACACACAAATGTTTTAGTGGCATCAACGGAAAGATATTTGTGAATTGAGCTGACGCGTCTCAGCTCAAGATATGCAGCCTTGCATATGTTCATATCGTTGGTGCAATGTGAGAGTACTGTCCAGAGTAACACCTCAGTTTCGTACTGATTGTGTGAATTTAATGTTGGTGTTGCTGATATGTATTGTTTGAGGTAAAGGATGTGAATGAGAAAGTCTTTGTGCTGTGATCAGAATGGCCTCAGTTTTATCATCATTCGGGTGTTATCAGCGTACAATTGGTGAGACACTGGATGATGATCTATGACACTTGAGAGCGATTGAGTGTATAGAATGAAGAGAACAGGACCAAGAACAGACCCCTGTGGAACACCACAGCATAGATCAACTGGGCTGGAGTGTATTCCATTTGCAGATACAATTTGTGTCCTGTTAACCAAGTAGGACTTGAACCACAGTAAGGCTGTATCATGAATGCCAAATACATGCTGGAGAGGGTGAAGTAATATATCATGGTCTATTGTGTCAACTGCTGCAGACAAATTGCATAGTAAAATCAAGGAGGGTGAGGACTGTAATCTTTCCGCTATCCAACGCAGAGAGAATGTCATTGACTACTTTTAGAAGAGTAGTTTCAGTACTGTGGCAAGGGCGATATGCAGATTGTACATTGCTGCATGGTGACGACGAGTCAATTGAAATTGTGGTGTCAAGCTTATCTCTAATGGTTTGTACTTTGTCACGGAAGAAATTTGCAGACATGTCCGGAAGGTCGACTGGAGAGAAGGTAGTTGGAAGTGGTGTATATTTGTTCCTTGACATTAGCTTGTTAGTAATCTCGAAGAGCTCTTTGCAGCTGGAACTTTCCATGATCTTAGTAGTATAGTGGGCTGATTTCGCTGCATGGACTATATTTGTGACATTCTTATTAGCTGCCCCTGACACTATTACGAATGTAATTTAGCACGCTTTTTGTTTTACTATACAATTTTTAGCTTGTTTAACACATTTAAGTGTTATGATCTCTATTTGAAGTATTTGATCAGCTCGTCTCTGTCGTCGTCTTGGAGACCTGATGAAATATGAATGAAGTCGATTATATCTTTTTTCATCAATAAGAAACTGTTTCAATAATTATTTCAATGAACATAATTTAGATATAGCCATAGTTTAGACATTGTCGGCGGACACCTTATCGATCAGAGCACTAAATTTTGTATTGACCGTATCGGCAAGAAACTCTCTGAACTTATCATACACTTTAGATGAGATATCATCATATCTGATATCTGTTAAAACTGAGGATGAAAATGGAGGGTTAAAATGTGTGGCATTTCAGAAATATCATTAACTCATTCACGATAAATGCCTTCTGTTATGTCGATATGACTAACAAAAGCTTAATAGTTTTAAGTACTAGATGCTGCCTTAGAATTGTATATGCTGTTTCAAAACTTGAAAGACCACGAATATTAGTTTCCTCTATATCTACTGCGGATAAATTTAGGGATCCAACAATTAGCTCTTTGATATTTTTGTATATTGCTTCTGTCAGTAACTTTATTTGGTATAGTTTTTCAACGCAGTTATTTTGGAACTATTACGTATTTCATAATCTTTATCATTAGTAGGTTTCACAGTTGTAATGTCGTTAAGCTGTTCATAAAATTTATCTCTTGACATCATCATATAACTCAATTCTAGACTCAATTTCTGATTCTGTGATTAAAGCAGCATTACTATTATATACGTCATACTTTTCTTTATCGCCGGAGAGAGAGTCTATCAAAACTAGATATGCTGTTGTTAGCAGGCTAGTGTCAGTACTGTTATCTGCTAATTCTAACAGCGTCTTTTTATTATAATAGTGTATACCGAGTACACGAAATACTAAACGTTTAGCAAATGTGTTCTTGAGCTTACGATTTTTTAGAAACTTGTGTTTTCTTGTTACAGCTAGTTTGTCAAGCTCGTCGTGAATCTTCTTTAGTCGCTCGTGCTATGGTTTCTTACCACCATGACATGTTTTTACAAGGCTAAATTTATCAATAGTCAAAACATTTTCTTTATTTAGCTAAAGCAATGTATTTATCAAATACTTTTAAACATTGAATCCTCTTTACTCGCACTCACTTACAGGACAGTATTTGCTAATTATATCAGTCTCTGATAGCGTATCTCAGCTGAGGACCTCTCATTCCTGAAACTCTGGCAAAGTTGTCGCTGTTCTCAGTTAAACCAGGGGAACGTAAAGGTAATGTTTTCATTCGAATAATTATATTTATCGCTCTTGCGATATCAGCTGCCGAATTAAAGATCTTAAATCCTTTACCTGATAAGTTTCTCACGGTTTTTGTCATCAAATTTAAACAATCTAGTAAAATTCCATGATTTGTCGCATGATTTTGCTCTTGTCGTAAAAGCTTCAGCTGTTATAATCATAAGATTAGCAATAATTCCTTCGCGCATTGCTGTTGAAAATCCCATAATTATTTTCGTCTTTTACTTTTGAAAAAAAAAATATTTTCAGCTTTTTACCATATTCATCAATTTTTGCTTTACTACCTGCAATATCACATGACAGCAAGTCAGCTGTCAACATCACATATGTAAATACAACCTGATAAGCTGTTCTATTGCAACTGGGTCATACACAGCACGAGGTAGCCAAGGACAGACAATTTATTCGTTTAGCCCTGATGTTCCACCAGGTTCGTTGATGCAATTAAATCCGATCAATATTGAAAATCATATACTATCTCTCACCGAACAATCGGGCCGTCAGATTGATCTTAACAATGAAATTGATACTTACTACCTGCATCTACGTGTCAGTAGCTGGCCATAGTCATCTAGCCCACCATAGTCGGTTAACCGACCATAGTTAACTAATCACAGCCAATTTATCATACCATAGTTAACTAATCACATCCAATTTATCATACCATTTGTAAAGCAAGATGAAACAACAAATAATTAATCTCACAAAATCGTACGTGTCTTTTTGGGGAATATCTTCTAAAAAATAATCGATAATACACCTGGAAAAGCTCACAAAGGAGCACCTATCGCATTAGACGCGTCAAAGGCTTTTGCAACAGAAGCCACATCAGCAACAGGAACAGCTGTAGGACAAAAATATCGCTGATAAAATCAAACGTGGAGTGCCAAGTGTTTCGTATATAAAACTTGCTATTTCTGAAATAGCCTCATCATCAAAAACAGCAAGTACGGTGATAACAACAATGAAAATTAGTTGTCTCCGGCCGGTGCAGAGATTGTTAGGAAACTAGTTTCACGAGCTAGACCAAAACAAGATACTGCTGAGTTTTAGGTGATCGTAAAATAATCATGATTTTGTCTGACGATTACAATAAAAATATCTATTAACAATTTTCTTGACCTTGCCGACGAGATAACCGTAGATGACACTGCAACAGAGTTCGAGTACGTTTAATATCTCGATGAAAACTCAAAAGGAGCCTACCAAGGCGTGTGTCAGAACATTTGACAACAGAGACAAAGATGTACTTTTGCTGCCGCATAGAGACGTACTTGAAGTACGAGGTAGTATTAGAACAGCTGTGGATGGTGATTTTGGTGCTAGTGCAAATATTACATTAACTAACAACGGCTGGAGCTTGTTCAAAAGTTCCTGGTATCAACTCGCAAATTAAACAGTAGAAGATATCTGCATGCACTTCCCGGTTGCAAGCACTATTCTTAACCTGGTGTCGTTCATCGATGGTTATTCGATGTCTATTGCAACTAATATGATGTGTATTAAGGATACATCGCTAGAAAATACTGCTGGTTTGGAACTGATTCAAATTGGTGAAACACCAAAGCTGACGCTAACGATGATGGAACTCACAATAACATAAACAATTATTTTATTAAGACTGCATAATCAATATGGAACGGATGCAGAAGCTGATAATGCAATAGCAAATGTGAGAAATGCTCTGATAGCTCTTTGTAATGCAACTGGAATTACCCCACTAGATGAATCATCATGATGCAGCTGACATAGCTGCGTTGTTAATAAAAGCTCAGCGTATTATTCATGTCATCAATCTTCGAGAATACAATGATCGTTTTGTTAAACGAAGAAATTATACAACTCAATCACGTCAAATTGTAACGATGCTTCCGTTAAGCACAATATTTTGATTTTGCAGGGACTATATAAAGTGTGAGATTCTTAATCAAAAACAGTTCTTATAAAAAAAAACAGTATTCAGCCTTACAAAATCGGAGTGATATTTCTTGTTTCTACAAGGAACTGTATACTTGAACACTACATATTGCAGCATACATCATCTTCCATCTTGGATTCGTCGTCGGGATTCGAACTTGAAACCAGGAGAACATTTTGTTATTAGGATTACACAAATTTTATTCTTGGATTATTTTAGGATTTGATTCTATAAAACCGTAAGTTCGTATTTTTTTATTTTTACATATTTTGTCCAGGGAAATAAATTATTGTAATTTTTTCAAAGCTTGTTTCTTCTACTCTTTCTTGTGTTACTGTTTATTCGAAATTAAACAAGTGACATAGGAAAATTGGGAGCTCGTCCTAAGGATAATTCTTAACAAAACAGGAAATAATAAATGTTTTGGTTCAGTATTTGGTAGAAAAGAATGTTTTGGAATAATGTGCTTTGGTTTCAGTCAATAAGTCTGTGTCAGACTCTGACACAAAAATCAAGGAATTATAATTAAAATACAAGATGACATTGGAGTTGAGGAAGCTGGAGCTTCAGAAAGAAGAAAGAGAAAAACAAATGCAAATGCAGTTGCAGTTGGAAAACGAAAAAGAACAAAAGAAATTGGAGAAGGAAGAAGAACAAATGAAATTGGAGAAATAAAAAAGAAAACAAATGTTATTACAAAAACAACAAATAAAGTTACAATTTTGAGCATGAGGAGAGAGACAGAACAGAGACAAAGAAAAACAAAGGCATTTACAAGCAGAAGAAAGACAAATGCAGTTATATAAAGAACAAATTCAATTAGATAAGGAATAAAGAGGGAAAGACAGGTAATATCAATGTAGAATGAAAGAAATGGAACTGGCAAGTGAAAAGCACATTCATACTTCAAATCCAAATTTATGTTTTGTCCATCCAAAGAATATTAGATTTGTGACCCTTTTCAAAGAAAACGAAGTAGACAAATAATTTACTCGTTTTGAAAAAGTTGCTGAAAATTTGAAATGGCCAAGGGAGCATTGGCCTCAGTTATTACAATGTGTACTCACTGGCAAGGCTAGTGATATTTACAATTCATTGTCAGTTCACCAAAGTGGTAACTATGATGTGGTTAAAGAATGCATCCTAAGGGGTTACGAGTTAGTTCCTGAAGCTTATCGGCAAAAATTAAGAAACTATAGAAAAGAAGCTGGACAAACTCATGTTGAACGAGATTATTAAAGTCTCAAACAACTTATTATTACTTGGAGATTTCAAAAAAATGTGTCCATAGTGACATTAAGTCTTATCTTGACAAGCATCAGATTGAAACCTTGGAAAATTCTGCTCAAACTGCTGACGAGTATTCGTTAACTCATAAAGTTCCTTTTGTAAATAAGACTTCTACTCAACAGTCTTTTAGTAAAAAAGTATTTCAGCCTAATACAAGCCCTTCTAAAACTCAAAATGGCACAACTTCTAAAAATCAAACTTCAGAGAAGCTTGATTCAAGATCCTTATCTCTTCCTACGTGCACCTATTGCAAGAAAAAAGGACACGTTATTTCTGATTGCTACAAATTGAAAACCAAGCATCAGAATCAAGACAGACCTATTCCAAATGCTTTTATTTCTAAGAGGTCAAGGTCACGGCCATGTCTTGAAAGCAATACATTTGTTGAGTCTAATAAACCCCAGTGTAATTTGATTATGGAGAATTATGAACCATTCATATCGAAGGGTTCTATATCACTCCTGGGTGATTCAGCCAACCCTATCCCTATTAAAATGTTAAGGGACACAGGAGCTTCTCAGAGTCTCTTATTGTCAGAGAATGTTCTTTGATGGAAAATTCAACAATTTATGTCTTACAGAACTGATACATATTGATAAAAAACAACAAGCACTTAAGTCTAATTAATTATAATGTTAAAATACATTGGTGATATACAAATGTATTAGGTGAAAATAAACACACATAACAATGCGCACACAAGTAGTTTTCGTGTACACTGGATACGGATTCTCTCTCTCTCTCATCTGTGATTTATGTCAATATAGCATCCTTTACATCTTAAATCATATACGCTGTTAAGATACAGGAACAGTAGAGCACTTATATAACACGAACAGTACTGAACTTTACTGCCAACTCGGATCTAACAACAGACGTAGCAGATTAAGTAAATTACAATGTTGTTGTTAGTATTTATAAAGCCGAAAGACATGATGCTCGTATAGCGGATGGACATGGGAAAGATAGAGAGATATCCTTACCAATTATATGGCCATGCAACACAAAATGAGATGATATGGCAGTCGACACAACTATTAAGAGTTTCAATGAGAACATAACGATTTCAAAATCAGTTTTGTGTATGTTTATATATATATATATATATATATATATATATATATAATCCAATTTTGTGAGTTAGTATTTGTGTTATTTAAGTAAGAAATTTCTCAACATTTTTTATAATAAAGAACAGTAAGGTGATAAAAGTCTGTGGGTCTACTTAGACTTACAAGAATCAACATTTAGCACTTGAAGGTGAAAAAACCCGGGAGACTAGTTACATATACAGAATCAACATTTTAACACCAAATGGTTGATAACATGCTATGGGATTAGTTTGCACATGCAAGAATGACCAGGGTCGAGTGGTCTAAAGCGCTCTCCGTTACGGATCACTACCATCTCACCTCTGCGTGGGTTTGAGTCTAGGATTCGGCCAATGTGGGTATGTGAGAAAGCATGCCAGTAGCATCTCGTGGGTCGGTGGTTCCTCCCAGGTTCTTCCTCCACCATTAATACTGGCTGCCATGCATAGCCTATCGTGTGCTGAAAAATGGCGTTAAACCCCACAACAACAACAACAAGGACCATTTGACTCCAACTGGATGCAAAAAACTGTGGGACTAGTGGCACATATAAGAATGAACATACAACACCAAATGGGTGATACAAGAGTTTAACATTAATCGAAATTAAAGAGCAAATTAATGATATTTATCCAGTGTAACTATTAAGTTGATTACATACATTGAATTTTGTCCCTACATAGATGACCACCAGTAAATTAATTAGCAATGTCCGTGAGCTTCCTCTCTACTTTGAATGATTCGAAAATTATTAATAAACACAGACATTTTATCTTCGTGTGGGGAGCATGGGGGTTGCACATAGAGGAAAGGGGGGGGGGGTATACTTACCCCACCCCCTGATGTCACCTCTAAACACAATTTGGTGTACATGCATAAAACGTTATGGCTGACCACTACATGCATGCCCCCACCCCTTCCGAAAATATTTCTGCGGGCGCCAATGGTGGGGAGGAATCTGGTTACACTACCAACGAAGCAAAATGTCATGATTCGCGGAACTGCGTAGACTGTCTGACAAAGGGATGATATATATCATCACTTAAGACTTTTTGGTGCCACAGAAAACAAAGTATATTCAAGCCAAAGAAAATATACACGGATAGAATACTTGATATAAATTCTTCACATACTCAAAGGGTTTTAAGTTCACCAAAATTATGGCTAGTACATGGGACACTGAATGAAATATTTTTAGTCATATTTAAAGGGTCTTCACACAAAAATCATGTATGCTCGAATCAAATATTTAACAATGTCGGTAAGGTTCTCTATTAACCAAAGACTGCGATGCAATTCAATGATATTCACTGAGCATATATTTTGCGATAATTGCGATAATTATTATCAGTACCAAGATACTTTCGTCATTATAAGCTCGCTCTCTCTCTCTCTCTCTCTCTCTCTCTCTCTCTATCGCTTGTACTAGAATGATTACACATAGACTTTCTTTCCTCATGTGTGTAGATATCTTGATACAGAAACTGGTGACGATCACTGTTTAGATTAGTAGCGTGTGATCTTTTTGACAGGTTGATGATAACAGAGCCTAAATCTGATTACTTAGTTTAAGCTAGCCAAATTACTTTTGTCAAAGGACTGTTTGGCCCCTTCGCGCATCTGTGAAAGTTCCGTTTTTGCCTCGAATAAAGAAATTTGATATAAAGACGAAAGAACCGCATATAAAGAAGTTTGCACATCATATAAGGACAAAAGTACAGCATATAAAGAGGTTTACACATCATATAAGGACGAAAGCACTGCATATAACGATGTTTGCACATCATATAAGTACAAAAGCACATCATATAAAGAGGTTTCCACATCATAAGGACAAAAGCACAGCATATAAAGAAGTTTGCACACAAAAAAGTTTGCACATCATATAAGTACAAATGCACATCATATAGGTACAAAACAAACTTCTGATTATAATCACATCTTATATGCCGAAAACTGGTCTTATGTCGCAAACTGCCATAAGGACATAGAACACAATTAATTTTACTATAAGTTCTCTACATTTGTTTCTCAATACTGACCTTTCCACTGTGTTACAATCATTACAAACCAGATGTTAATCTAAAATACCTTCACAGATGACTGCACGGTGAAGTTCTTGTCAATGGTTGACCTGCATTTTTTTGAGAGGCTGGACTATCAACAGAGTAGCATGTAAACAGAGCACAGATTTCACTTCCAGATCACCACCAAGGCCTTATTACTTACTGTGCACTGTCGCCGAAATAGACACGGAAAACCACACCCTGAGCTCATATTCTCAAGAATAAACAATTACCTTTAAATCCCCACCAAAAATGCATTAATATAACTCTTCTATCACCACCAAAATGAGAGAGGAAAAATGTTCTAAAAATAGACTAGAACTACATTCGTGGGTACAGAACTGGAAGTACTAATTGTGACCTGATTCCTGACAGGCCCCATTTTTAAGCAAATTTTAGTCAAACTTTTATATTTGCATACCACACCTATTTCAACTTTATACATGAAGTCCTTTTGAATTTCCTTGCAAACAAAACATGTGACACCTGTCAGAAAGTATGTAGTGCTGGTGTTCCACAGGGTGCAAGTTTTGGTTCAAGTGCTCTTGAGAAACCAAAACTAAATTTGCTATATCTTCCTTAATTATACAAAATTTTCAATGCAATAAAAACCTAATTGTAACACAATATAAGTCTTGTCTGTAAATATATTTCAAATTTAAAAATATTGATAAATTGAATTTTAATGGCAATTTAAATAAACATTTATATTTTAAAAACTCAATTTTATTGAAAAATTAAATTTTCATACAAGTGTTAAGACTCAGTTTGACAAATTTTAGACAGCAAAGTTGACTAATGAATGGTATTTAAAACAAATGGTAATTTGGGTCTGTACAGCTGATAACATTTTTCCCTGGGGTAGTGATGCAACATAGCTCATAGTGATTTTGGCAGCAAACTGCAATATGCCTGTCGAGATGCATATAGGTGTACACAATGCCAGGTGCTATGTTCCACATTTATTGTGTCAGGTACTTAGGCAGTTGTTTATATAACTAATAGCACCCTCAGATTTAAAGTTCTGATGGGACCACTACCATGTTTTATAGCAAAAATGCATTCCATTTCAATGTCCATAACTACGAAAGGTGACAACGGGATAGGAAAATAGTTTCTAGGGAGGTTCTACCTTAAGAAAAAATGGTGCTAATCTCTCTCACGAAGACCTAAGCCATGTCTTTGAGGTACTATATATCAGAGTGGTGATATGAACTAATCTTGGGTCACTTATGGCAGTACACTGCACATGCCCTTATGAAATCTTGCTATCACCACCAGACTACTAGAGAGCTTCCAAGCTGATCCAACTCGAACACTTGGTTCAAGATACCAGGTTAGACCTGAAAAGATACAACATGTTTAACTCAATTCTAGAAAACAGTAAGCAGTAGGTCAATGATGTTAAAATGTGTTACATACGGTGATTTCAAAATAACATTAAGGTTGCAAGCATGGGAAAAAATATTAAACCTGACAGAGCGAAACTCAGAAATGTGAAGCAATGGCCATGTAGTAAAGTTATAAATTCATCCTAAACATATACGAGGTTTCTAGAATCATATTTAGCCATTTACAGGTTAAATAACTAATCAGGTAGACTAAGTATCATAAAGTTTACGGCAATGTTTGGGGGGTGAGGTTTGATCATTGGTGCAAACATTAGTACATACTAGAATACAGGAAAGTCAAGTGACAATGTACTAAATTAAAATATATTACTATGGTGGCGCTATACAGTTTCGCATTTTGCATAGGGTTAGGAATTTAAAGAAAAAGAATGTCCCCGGCTTTCCTCACTGGTTATACTGGCTATTTAAAAAAGACCTTGTATATCTTAGGTATAATGCAAAGAACCTTTAATTCCCTTTATTTTGGTGTATGATTGATGGGTGTACTATGGGTTATAGAGTATACAGCTTGGCCTTACTTCAAATGTGCACCTTTCAAAAAAGTGCTAGCTCTACTTGGTCATTTTCACTTCCTGAACTTCAGAGGTCAATTGTATAAAAAAGAGCCGATAACTTTTTTTACATTTTATATATTTGGTAATTCATTCATTGCACTTTCAGAAGCTGGTATTGTCTAGTCTGGCAAAATTCATTTTCCCTATTTTAATAGCTGCTATGTATAGTGTACTTTAGACTAATTCAGACTGATTTTTTAACACAAGGGAGCAGTCATTTTAGTTAGCAGTGTGCTTAAATCATGTAAAATTTCCAAAAGTACAATATCCAAAAGAAATATCATCCACATTACATTAATGTAGCATAGAGGTATGCAAACATTCTCTCCACTGTGCATGTTTTAAATGCGAACTACTTCACCTTACATACGTCACTCTCTCAAAAGTACATATTATCTGGTGAGCGCCACCTATAAGCAATCTTATTCATGAGGGAAAAAACAATTTTGGATATTGCAAGTGAATACAGCCAAATGTGGTCACACAGATCAACTATAGGTACCAATAAATCCTATGTTATTAACTACATGTGAAAATCTGGTCCCTAAAATGTGCAAACAATGATGGAAATTTGCATATGTGGGACATATACAATGTACATACTTGTTAAGATCAAATCTGCAAACATAATTCAAATGATCTGTTTGAATATTTATAGTGTATTTTAATTTAAGAGTGTTGGTTACCAATTATTAAGCTCATTGATTCAGTGGAATCAGATATCAGCTGATGCTACAATACAGCACTGTCAAAGTACTAAATTGAAATATGTTACCATATATAGGCATATTCATGATGAAAATAACATTTTGTGATATTTTCAGTGCACACAGACAGAAATGTGCCTTACAGATTCACTATAGGTACAATGTCAGCCTATATGATGTACTGAATGTGAACTTTTGATCCCAAAAATTCTGAAATATATGGACATCTGTTCATATGGGATATGTAACCATGTTAAGATCAGTTGTACAAAGTTAAATTCAAATAATCTGTTTGAATATTTCTTATTTTATCTTTAGAGTGTCCGTTAACAAATATTATTAGTAATTAATAATGTGTAAAGCAAGATGGATCATTAGAATTCCCATAACACCATAAAGGCCACAATGCCGCACTACACCGATCAATATCGTAACCAAATTGAACAATAAAATGGAATGCATTTTGTGTTCAACTTACATAGTTTTGCTGTTTTTTTACATCCAAGAGTAAATATACCTGGGGAAAGTATATTTTATCCCTTTGTCCTGAATTTCATTCTCAAACAGTTTAAAATGATTTAGTAGAGCACTTGAGTAGGTTCTAGTATAAAGTTTTCATCTCTGTCCTCTCACTAAATACCTTATAACTATGTTTATAAACAATTACTGAAGGCTATACAAGCAGATATGTGCTACTCAGGAAGTGACCCCATCATAAACATATAAATGAACTGCTTGGACCCTTAATAAATAGTCTGAAGGCCAATACAAAATAGAATTTTGTCTTCGTGTATTTTAAATGAAGGTCTGATTTTGACTTACAAAGATATTTTCTCTGACAAAATGTGACAAATATCCAACATTGGAGCTTGTATATGGTGTAGGAATATATACATGCTGATATCATTTAATATGATTCCCAAAAATGTTATTTTTTATATATATATTTTTTATATAATTTCACTGAAATTTTTAAAATAAAAATCATTTTTTTAAAAAATTTCATTCTTATATTTTCAAAGTCAAATTCACTGTGTCTATCATTAATAATAAAGATTTTATACCAATTTAAACTTTACTCCAATACTGCACTGACAGGACATGGAACACAATTAACTTTAATATATGTTCTCTACATTTTTTTGTTTATCAATACTGACCTTTCCACTGTGTGACAATCAATACAAATCATATCTTAATCTAAAATACCTTCAAAGCTGACTGCACGGTAAAGTTCTTTTCAAAGGTTGACCTGCATTTTTTTGAGAGGCTGGACTGTCAACAGAGCAGCATGTAAACAGAACACAGATTTCACTTCCGGATCATCACCAAGGCATTATTACTCACTGTGTTCTGTCGCCAAAATACACATGGAGCATCACACCCTGAGCTCATATTCTCAAGAATAAACAATTACCTTTAAATCCCTACCAAAATTGCATAAATATATCTCCATCACTATCAAAATGAGAGAGGAAAAAATGTTCTAAAAATAGGCTGGAACTACACTCGTCGGTAGAGAATTGAAGTACTAATTGTGACCTGATTCCATGAAGACAGAAAGGACCGAAAACACTCGACATGTATGCTGGAAAGACTTGAAAGGACCAAAAATACTCGCATATGGCTTCAACTTCTGCCAAATTTTTCTTTCGGTTTATTTTTAACGAAAAATCATGATCGTTGTAAACTGTGACGTGATTCTTGAACAGGCTAGGTAACTTGTGACATTCACACCAAAATTTGTGATGATGGACACCTCTTAAGTCCATTCATCTACTCTATTCATCTGCAACCTCCAAATCTATAATGAAGAAGTAAAAAGTGCAGCATATTTTAATCTGGTTCAATCAGGTCTTGAGTATTGCTTGATTGTATGGAACCCACATAATAAAGATGTAATAAATAAGATAGAGATGGTTCAGATGAGAGCTGCTAGATTCACCACAAATAAATATAACACTAGTAGTGTCAGTGTATTGTGTCGAACCATCTCCAGTGGGAATCACTCGAATCCAGGTGAACCAAGGCCCAGCTGACCATGTTGTACAAGACTGTAAACAACCTAGTGGACATAAGGACATACCAGTACACAAATACCTGACTCTGGCATATAGCCAAACTAAGGTAAACCACAGGAAAAAGTTCCAATTGAAGTCAGCATCAAAAAATTGTTTTAGGTTCAGCTTCTTCCCATGTACAATAGGGACTTCAAACAAATTACCATCAATAATTGCAGAAGCTCCTGACTTGGTATCTCACAAGCAGCTTCTTTCCAAAACCACATTCTAATGAATTAGTCAGCTACAAGACCTACTGATTCTCAGGGCTATGCCGGTTGAGGTTCCCTATCTCATCGCCGTGATGGTAGCTCGATTGGTCCAAGTATAAAGGGATGAAAACGTACACTGAGTCTCTTTTACTTATTTCTGTCTTTTCTATCATTACGCCTCTGTCCTATCACTTCCGTCTTTACTTTATATTTTACCACACTCCACTCATTGATTAATAGTCAAGTGTGACTGCGACTACGTATTTATAGACATAGACAAGTTGTAAAGACCTACACAATTATTTTGTATCCAAAAGATGAAACTGCTGTGAGAGAATTAATGTCGGAATGACTAATGCAAATACACGTAACAGGTTACCACATGTCAGCATAGCAATTATGTTGAATAAATTGCCTGTCCACTCGCATGTATCACCCGTGTTCATGTGGGATTGAGTCTTACTCACTTCTTGACTATGCTCATTTGAGTTCTGTGACCTAAGGCACTCATGAATTATTAACCATATTTGCTCTAAAAACCTATTTTATTCTATAGCTACAACAATCACTCAATGATTCTGCCATTTTATACTTAAAAACTGAATAATGAGACCTTTCCTTTACAGTGGAGATGATGACAGCAAAATGAATCATAAATGCATAGCTTAATCCATCTAAAGAGATATAGACAGATTATACTTAAATTACTGAACCAATGAATGTGCTTGTGGCTATGCAGGAAGGACTGAGAAATTAATTTGCTTGCAGGATTGTTTGCTATGTCTAAATGGAGTGCACAAGTCAATATACATGTAGCATATAAATATATAAATAATGATAGAAAGAAAATGAATGCCATTTCAAAGTTCATCTGGAGAAAAACAGCTGCAGAGTCAGCAAAATCATGTGCCAAGAGCCCAGGGGCTTTGAGAGTGTTGGATCAGGGCAACCAACTGACGATTATATCAACTGTTCATAAAACATACCTATAAAAATAATTTGACATGGATAACAACTGATTTGGTCATGAAAGGTAAAGGAAAGTCCTGAAGCCAACAGTTTAGTTTCTATTCAAGTGCTTTCTTTGATCTATTTGATTTAAGCTGGTTTGGTTTAATTTGGTCTTTTGCTGCACAGCAACATGGGTAGGTTTATTCAATGCCAAGATAAGTGGAGTAAAGTACCTTGCCCAAGGACACACAAAGCTAGCTGACTTCACCTGATACAATGGTCAATGGTAAGATTTGAATCTACACCCTATTCAGTCCGTGTCCTGTACTCTTACCACCATGCCACCATAGCTCCCTGGATTTAAGCTGGAAAAAGACCAACCATATTGAAATTTATCAGTCCCCAAGTCAGTTCTGCAGATATTTTACAACACAATCACATTAAAGTTTAACATATCTGTGCGGAATGGCATAATTATCATTAATAATTACCACATGTACTGTGACATTATGTACATTTTTTAAAAATATGAAATAAATGGTACGGTACTTCTCATACAAAATAGTCACTAGTTGCAAAGACAATACAAAAGTCAATTTCTCCATGAGTTTTAATGATAGATTTAGTTGCATGTAACATGCAATAAATATAATATTTGATTACTGTATGTCTATGTAACAGTTGGCAGTGTTTGCTCCATGATCAGCTTTGTGTGAATGTAAGTTTGAGAGAGGTTTCATTTTCACTGTTAATGCAACATTTGCCATTATAGAAACATAATTACCAGTGATTCAGACTGCATCAGGAGAATCAAACACTCCACTTCACAAGAAATTTAATTTTGCCATTGAGTTAACTGTCATATCTATCAATGTGAAGCATGAATGTTCACAAAATGTATACTACTAGAAATATAGACAAATGGGACACATAACGTACATGAAAAATATTTAAATGATTCTAGAGAGTACCCTGAATAATTCTAAAGACTGAAGTGGAAATATGTCAGGCTTTAGATATACTGGTACACAAATGGTAGCCGGAATATCTATGACCATAATTTATAACAGTAAATCATTCTAATCACTATGCTGTAAAATAGACATCTCAATTTAATTTTTAAAACATATATTTTGGACAGTGCCAAAGGTAATATTCATTCTAGGTCTTTGAATGAAACTAACAATGACACAAACTGACTATTAATGACAATGGTACAAGAAACAACAAATACTTCTATAAAGCCAGCATTGACGAGATGCAATGTAATTCTCAGAGTACAGATTTTACAAAATGTGACAGCCCACAACTGCTACAAAATTAACTTTGATTCAAAATTTATTCAAGATTATCCTAATTCATATGGCTTGGAGCCAAGTGGCCTGCAATACTAGCACTGAGATGTTCCTGAAGTTAATGGGACTTGATCTTTTTATTTGGTTAGGTTGTCGAAATTGGACACAAATTAGAGTGAAGACAATTCAGTTTGAGACGTCTCAGACACATATTTGGAACTAGTCATACCCAATGCTAATTCAACTCAGAGACTATGAATTGAAAATAGCAAGAATCAATTAGGAGATAACATGGCCCTGGTTCCAGTATTCATCAATTCAGTAACATTGATTGTGATATCTCAAATGGTATAAAACAAATCCAGGTGGTATCTCACTCTAATCTTTCAGTGTCTACACACTTCCTATTCCAACTCTTCCATACACATTGCACAAAATATGTACATTTTTCCATCCTGGCCTTAGCTCTCAGTACACTAAAACTGGCTGGATGTGTTCCAATAGTAGAATTATGAACTTAGCCATTGCTGGATAGAACCTAACTATCTTGAACTGAAAGGTTTTGCAAGTGTATGTTAAGTACTATATAAGGCTGGTTCTTAAATTACATGTATGCCTTATATTCACAAAAGCTGTGCAGTTAATTCTCAAGTTTATTTTAAACTGGATTATACATCAAAACTTGTTTGTTAGTAGGTATCTTGAAACAAGACCGTATATGAGCAAAAATATCTCTGCCCTGATGAAAAGCCTGCAAGTCACATATGGTATGTTTGTCTGCTACTAATGCCAAATTTGAAATTATGTTGCTCACATACATAGTCACTATAACTGCATATAAGTATATTTTGCATTTGCAGCTTTTATCACTTGGGTATCCATAGCCTTGTTATCTCCAATTATGAATTTTTAAATCTGTTGCATGACGTGAAATAAAAGTTGTTATTGGTATTACAGTTGCAAGATCACTTAGAAAGGTATAAATTTGTTTTTAATTTCATTAGAAACTATTTCAACTCTATATTACAAGTTTGCATCAAAGTTGTTAAAATCACAGGTAGAGACTAGGTAATAGTTAATGATCATCCAGGTAAGGAAAACCACAAGTAAGTTTACAACCACTAAAGATTATAATAAATATTCACAGTTTTCTTCTTATTTTTTCAAGCATATGTCTGTTATCTAATTCAACGTGTGAGCTTACAATAGTTACTTGCTAAGAAGGTTAAGAAATATTTCCCAACCCATTTTTTCTGTGCTAAAGAATGAAGTTGATAGCATGTAGTCAGCTGCCCAATAGAGAACTAGTTCATATTTATGCACCAAATACATGGCCTTAACCAATGCAAAAAAAAAAAAAAAAAACAGTATAAATTCATCAGGTGTGAAAGGTTTCCATTTTCTCATGCTGCTGTTGCCAATCGTGTCGAGGTCGACTGGCAGGGAGTCCATTTTGGTCCATCCTGCAAGTACATCAGACTCGTAGTCAGTAACATTTCTGGGATCAAAATCACTCACCGACATTTCCAGTAACACTTTACCAACTCTAGTAATCTCATACTAAAACACTTTCAAATATCTGTTACCATCACTATCATCAGCCACTATTTGCCTAATGATGATTTATCATTTGGTTAGAAGCCAACCCATTTAAAATTTTCTAGGTAGTTCCAATTATAAATACACATCTTTGATGAAAACAACACAGAATGCTTGTTCCTGGACCAAACGATCCAAGTAAATTTAGTTTCACAACAATTTGTGTCAAGCAGAAGTAGCAAGGTGTGTAGAGAATTGTCTACCTGAAAAATGGCACAAGCTTTAACAAGCAGAAGAAACCCTCTAATGGTGGAGTTACTTGTGTCATGACTAACAGTTTAAGTGTCAAAGTAGGTTACCAGTTTCAGTGTGATCCTGGTAAATTACCTATATTTGTGCAAACATTTTCATGCATTCACTCAATTTTAATTGCCAACTCCTTAGACTTTACAAAGATTTGTGCAGTTGTGTATCCTGTAGACTACACTGTATAGATGTGGCCAGAGATGTCCCCATAACTGTTAAGAGGAAAGTGTTTGGACAGGTTAGCCATGTGTCATTTAACGTGACTGGGTGGGACATGATGCATCATATCTGTGGCATGATGGCCCAGTGTTAGACATAACTATAAACTGCCATATTGCAGACACTGTAATGATATGGCTGAAAATATTTCAAAGCTACATTAAAAATCAAAATCACACACACATACACATGAGATTTTAATGGAGCTGAGTTGAATTGAGTTTATTCAGCTTGTCACTAATCTCTACTGGCTTGGCTGGGACTAAAATGTATTTTTTCACATTTAATATTTATCCTGTGGTTCATATGTGTCAGTTTGTTTCTTCTGCATGATTTTTCAAATGCCGATGTAGGTTTCCCTTATGTCCAAACCTTTTACCACAAAATACACAACTGTATGGTTTTTCTCCAGTGTGCACAACAACGTGTCTCTCAAAATTTCCTTTCTGATTAAACGTTTTACTGCAGAGTTCACATTTGTATGGTTTGTTGTTGGCATGTATTGTCATGTGTCTTTTTAAATCTGAATTTTGCAGAAATATTTTATCACATATTTCACATTTACATGTGTTATCCCCAGTATGAATTCTCATATGAACTTTGACTGTGTCACTCGAGCTAAAAATTTTGTCACAAACTTTGCATACATAAGGCTTATCCATTGTAATATTATGTACCTGCAAATGAATGCTTAACTCTCTTTTTCCATTAAACTTTTCCTCACACTTTTCACATTTATATGGCTTTTCCCCACCATGTATTCTCATATGTCTTTGCAGTTTTCCTTTCTCATCAAACATTTCTTCGCAAGTTTCACATTTGAACGGTTTTTCTCCAGTGTGCGATCTCATATGCCGCTTACGACTAAAATTTTGACTAAACCCTTTGTGGCATACTTCACACTTGTATGGTTTTTCTCCTGTATGCGTTCTCATATGTTGTTTAAGTTTCTGTTTCGCTTTAAACAAGCGATCGCATAGTTCACACTGATGTCTTTTCCCTCCAACAGACTTTTTCACATGGACTTGCACGCTTCCATTCCAACTTAAACTTGGATCACCATCTTGAACTTTAAGTCGGTCCCTCGTTAAACTACTTTGCTGCTGCATTACCAACTGCTGTAATTGCTCATCTTCACCCAACATTCTCCAAGCACACACACCAGTCCAATATTATTCTAATCTTAGAATAAAGCAAGTTAAACACTGAGAGGCAAAATTAACGGCTACTGTATCCTTTTTTAAGAAGCATACCAAACTTCCACTGACACAACCTGAACGTCAAAACTTCACCAGCTGCTATTGGTTATCATTGCATAATGAGATCGACTGGTTCCAATTAATGGGATGCGAAACCAGTCTACCGCCGACGATGTGAAAACGGTCATTAGCACATAAAGCACAATCAATTTTACTATACGGCCATATAACACAATTAATTTTACTATATGTTCTCTACATTTGTTTCTCTGTACTGACCTAACCACTGTGTGACAATCAATACAAATCATATGTTAATCTAAAATACCTTCATAGATGACTGCACGGTGAAGTTCTTGTCAAAGGTTGACCTGCTCTTGTTTAGATGCTAGACTGTCAACAGAGCAGCATGTAAACAGAACACAGATTTCACTTCCGGATCATCACCAAGGCCTTATTACTCACTGTGTACTGTCGCCGAAATGCACATGGACAACCACAACCTGAGCTCATATTTTCAAGAATAAACAATTACCTTTAAATCCCTACCAAACACGCATAAATTGAAGTCTTTTATCACCACCAAAATGAGAGAGGAAAAAAATGTTCTAAAAGTAGACTAGAACTACATTCCAGGGTACTGACCTGGAAGTACTAATTGTGACCTGATTCCATATGTTCTCTACATTTGTTTCTCAATACTGACCTTTCGTCTGTGTGACAATCAATACAAATCATATCTTAATCTATAATACCTTCAAAGATGAATGCACGGTAAAGTTCTTGTGAAAGGTTGACCTGCATTTTCTTGAGAGGCTGGACAGTCAACGGAGCAGCATGTAAACAGAACACAGATTTCACTTCCAGATCATCATCTAGACCTTATTACTTACTGTGCACTGTCAGTAGTTAAGTGGGATACCCTAGGGACAATGGGAATTAGCATTACAAACACCCCTGGGACACTCTAGGGACAATGGAAATTTAACATGGAGAAAAATCGTGGGACAATCTGGGGACAAGGGGAATTAGCATTACATGGGAATAGAGTTTGGGACTGTCTAGGGACAAGGGAAAATTGAACACGGGGGAATAAAGTGTGGGTCTGTCTAGGGACAAGGGGATTTGAATATGGGATTTGTTTTTTTAAACAAAATTTTTTAAATTTAAATTTAAATTTAAATTTTAAAAAAAGGGGTAGGCAATTGAAAGGCTATCTCTTTTCGAGAAATATGGCTGGCCCTGAAAAGGGCCTTTGGGTTTTCTTCTTCTTCTGCTTCTAATTTCTTCTTTTTCTCCACCAAGTTCATATTTTATCTCCTACACTCTTTCTCTTCTTCTCTTTCTTTTTTTTCTCCTGCTCTTCTTTCTTCTTCTCTTCCTCCTCTTCTTTCTTCCTCTTCTCATTTTCTTCTTTTTTTCAATTTTTTCGTTCCATTTGCTTATTCTTATTCTTTCATCTTCATCCTCCTTCTCCTCCTTTATCTCTTTCATTCCACCACTAATCTTGTCCTTTACCTTTTTTAAGTTATTAATTTCCATCTTTACACGATTGGGACTATAGGAATAATGGTCTTCAACGAGTCTTATTAACATCTGCTCCATCATTCCTAAGTTGTCTAAAACGTCTTGTAATGTTTGTATTTTGTCCATTTGGTTAGAAGCCATCTTCTTTGTAGAATGGTTTGAACGACGAATACTGTGGGTTCTTATAGTGAAAGCGCGGACGTGAAGGAAAACATCCCCTAAAACATAAAATTGATCTTACCTAGATCATGACCAAAGAAACAACAACGCGCGTACGTGAAGGAAAACATCCCCCTACTTTTCTCATTTCATATAATAAAACCCAAACTATACTCTCCACATACGCTAAGAAACCCATAATCTACTATTCACACAAACTTACGTGAACGGTTACAAACACAAACACATACACTCACATTTTTAAAAAAAGAGTTAGCGTTTATATTCACACTACTCTACCTATACACATTGGCAAATTAATAGTTATTTCTTTTCTAGAGTATTGGGTTAGCCCTGAAAAGGGCTGTTTTTTTTGGAACTTCATGGACACCTGGTTAATGGTGACACCTTCCAGGCCTGGCGCCACATACACATCTTGTCCCCCAGTTACTTTTTACCTTTTTGGGGGAGAGAGCAGAGGCAGGATATGTGGCTTCAGAATCCCAATTTTCGGTTTCTGGGATTCTGAAATTTTTTCTTCTTCTTTCCTTTTCCTCCTCCTCTTCTTTGTATCTTCTCTCCTTCTCTTTGTATCTTCTTTCCTCTTCTTCTTTATATCTTCTCTCCTCCTCTTCTTTGTTTCTTCTTTCCTCCTCCTCTCTTATCCTTCCCTCCTCCACAATGGCTTCCGCGGCCAGTTCATTTAATATGCGCCTGGCATATTCCAGATGCACATGAAGTTCCAACAGTTTCTGCAGTCTCGTGTTCATTTTTGGTGTTGATCAATCAACAAGGGTAGCTAGACTGCCAAGCGAGTTTCAATTTATATCGAAAGCGCGGACGTGATGGAAAACATCCCCCTAAAAACATAAAATTGATCTTACCTAGATCATGACCCAAAACAACAACGCGCGGACCTAAAAGAAACACTCACTCACTTTTTTATGCTGCCCATCACTATTTTAAAATTTTTTATTAACCACTTCAATAGACTATCCACATACGCAAAGCAATCCAATCTAACCCCAAATATACACCTCAAACACCAAAAAACATTATTTTAATCTACTATCCACACCAACTTACGTGAGCACTTACAAACACACAAACACATACCCTCACATTTTTTATAAAAGAGTTAGTGTTTATATTCACACTACTCTACCTACACATTGGCAAATCGATCGTTATTTCTTTTCTATAGTATTGGGTAGCCCTGAAAAGGGCTTTTTTTTTTTGTTTGCTATGGCATTCTTTTTAGTTTCTAAGAATGCGATGTCCTCTGAGGATAGACTTTCTGGCGATAGGTCTGCTTCTTCGGAAAGAGAAGAAGAACTCTTTGGTGTCGATACGACAATCGACAAAGCCTCTGTCAGCTTCAGGTTGCTGCTGCTGTTGTTGTTGCTGCTGTTGCTGCTGTCTCTGAAGTCTGTACTTCTCTGTCCATTCTTCTTTCTCCCTGTTCATTTCTTCTCTGAAGAGCTCTTCTATCAGGTCTTCAGTGACTTTTAACATTCTCACATTCTCTATTTCTTCTGGCTTCGGTATCAGACTGCGTCTGACCCTATGCAAATTCACGTAGGCTTCGTTGAGCTTAGCTAGTTTGGAGCACATCTTCTTAGGAGGATGAGTCGACAATGGATGGTTAGACTGGAAACAACCCCGGTTCTTAAAGTCAAAGCGCGGACGTGAAGGAAAACATCCCCCACACGGTTTTCGAGTCGCAACGTTCAGTCAGTGTCATGAGAGGGATAGTAAGAAATGAAAGAGCATCAATCCAACATTCTTATAGCTAAACAAAAGACAAAGGCATTTTTTTCAAAACACAACATTTTTTATTCAAAAATCACTTAACACTAAACAACAACTCTAACATTTTATAACAATAATCCAACACTATAACATCAAACAATTTTTCAAATCACAAACATTTTTTTCTCAATTGACAATCTACTTTAAACAGGGCTGACAACGTTGTGAATGAAATTGTGATTTCCACTGTTGGAAATCATTAGGCCATTGATGGACACTACGTTTCCTAGCTTGAGACAAAAGATAAGCATAATGGTCACAAAACCATCGATCTACTTTACACCGTTTCTAGTAGAAGAACGAGGATCAAAATGAGTCACTAAATGTTCTAAGGAATAGCCCAGGCTTCGATGATGCAGAAAATACACACAGTACTGTCCACATACCGGGGCACGAAATAACTTGCTAAAAAACTCGTGGTCGTAAACGATGGGTAATTCGTTTTTCTTCATCATGGTCATTCTCATGTTCATGTCTCCGCCCAACATGTCAAACAATTCAGGACAAAATAAAATGGACATGATTTTACTCCGTTCAAATTTCATCGAGAAGCGACGAGCTGCTTTGTGGTACTCCATGGTGACATTTTTGTTGATATGCTCCAAAGCTTTCAGAAGCACGACATTAAACCTGGTGGCTATGGTGTTGACCAAATGTTGACCACTAAAATAATAGCGTGGGGGAATGAACAAGTGATAGGTGGTGTACTTTTGTGTACGGGTTTTCTTGTCATATTTGACATTGCTATCCATCCACTGTTGCATTTGCTCGTCATGAACTTCCACCTCAAAAAAATTTTGATTGGGAAGGACATTGAGGACTTGGGTCGGGTGAATGATTTCTACTAAAGCCACTTCCCAATGGGCTTCGTGATCTAAGGGGATGGCCTGAGGTAATTTGGCCGTGTAACAGCACAACGTGTTGTGGGGAAACACCTCCATGGAACTGTCACTGGGTAAGGTTAAGTAAAATTGGGTTTGGTGACTCATAGTTCCAGAGTTCTGTGGCTCTCCGAGGGGTTAGTGGACGTCAGAGGCGTGTCTCCGCCCAAAATGGGGTTCTGATTGTGGTTGGAGTGGTGACTGGCACTGGCACTGGACACAAGGTTCCCGTTGGAAGAGAATTTCAGGGAGGGATTGGGAAGCAGGTAACCGATGCAACTGCTAAGTAAAATGGTCCACAATTGTTTGTCTCCTTGTTGCAAACTCAAATTGGCGATGGCTGCCCCGATGACACAATACACCACGAAGATTTGGCAGAAAAAGACGATTTGCGTTTTAGGCACACGTTCTCCACACCACACCCACAAGGGTTGTTTTTGTAAATCTTGCACAGAAGAACTAGGTGAAGGAGGAGTGGTCGACGTAGCTGCGTCTGTCTGAAAATGCATGATGGTCACTTCTTTTTATAGTCGATGACTTGCGAAGCGTCGATCCAAGAATCAAAACTGGGTGGATATCCTTTCCAACGTACTTTGACTTCTTTGACACGTCGTTTGCCCACCTTACGGGTTCTGCCTTCGAGAATGCTTTCGATGTCGTACACGTCGTCTTCTTTTTTGGTGACACGTTGTAACTCGGGCAAATAAAACGTTCCTTTGAGCACTTCTCCGTTCATGTCTTCCAATTTATAGACGGCAGGATGACGGCCATGCACTCGTCCAGTGACACGAAACAATTCGGTGGTCCAGTTAGGTAAGTAACCTTTGTCGAAAGTGCGTTTGGTTTTGCCAATGCGCACCCAATCTCCTACGGCCAACTCTCCACTTTTCTTGGGGACAGCCCTCGTCGGGGACGTACCGAACAGGCGCTCAAACACCAACACTTCGTTCTCGGGAGTCACGTCTTGCGGGGCACGTCCGATGCTTCGATGGTAAGATTGGTTGTACGCTTGCACCAGGTGCGGTAAGATGTCGATGTACTTCAGAGTGTGGTGATGCGTAAAATATTTCCACATGCGTTCTTTCAGAGTGCGTTGAAAACGTTCCACGATGCTGGCTTTGGTTTCGGGATTCTCGGTGGTAAAAAAATGAATGTCACGTTTCTTTAATTCTTTTTGGAAAGCTTGGTTCAGAAATTCGGTGCCTTTGTCCGTTTGCCATCGAAGAGGGTGACGACCGCTTTGTTTCAACACCCGTTGCAGGGCTCGCACTAACTCGCTGCTGGATTTGGAAGTCAAGGGCACGACCCAGGCAAATTTGGAAAAGACGTCGATGACACAAAACAAATATTTGTAGCCACGATTGTAGCTGGCCAAATGAGAGACATCGGCTAAATCGGCTTGCCATTGATGATCGATGCCTTCCACTCGGGTGCGACTTCTGGCAAACTTGCGTCGAATGGGTTTGTGTAAAGTGTAGGTAGCTTGTTCTTGTAACCATCGTTGCACTTGAGGTAAACGGAGACTTTTCAGTCGCGTTTTGGCAGCACGATACAATTTTTGAACTCCTGCGTAACCTGCAGGATGCGAGGGATCGTAGTAAATGCTGGCTAAGACTTTTTCCATTTTTTTTTTTTTTGTGTTGATTGGTGTGTTAATAAGGCACCCACTCTTGGAAGAGGCTACTCTTTTTCTCTTGGGGTATTTGTTTGGATTGCAATGCTTTGCGTGTGCGACCGGCAATAGGTGTTGAAGAGGAGGATGTCTGAGCGGGGGATATCGGTTCTTGTTTCACTTCTGTCTTCACTTCTGTCTTCACTTTCTTTTTCTCTTGTGAGGAAGAAGGGGTGGCCATCATCTTTTTAATCCATCCAATTCTGGAGGTAGGTGGTGTTGTTAACTTGCGTACTTTTTCGGGTGGAGTTTGAAACCCTTCTTCTTCTTCTTCTTTTCCTTTTTCTGTCTTGGTCACGGGTACTGGTGGTACTGGTACTGGTGATGGTGCTGGACTTTTCATCAAGCTCTTAAAATCTTTCAGAGTGGGTAGAGCTGTTTCGTCTAAAGCTTTCTGGTGAAAGAGTTGCAGTCGTTGCAAGAGTTGACCGTACTTTTGTGATTTTTCTGTTTCGGACAAATCTTGGCGATCCATCAAGGACTGCAATTCGTGTTGTAACTGGGACATCTCGCTCAAATTGGGATTGGGAGGTAAATGCGGGGTACGTTGTTCTTGCCACCGATGGTATTCCATCCATCGTTTGTAAGGCACTAAAGCTAGTTTTTGTCCTTCCATGGGGTTGTCAGGGGTCGATTCTGAGATCTTGGGACTTCCGAGGGCCTTTTTATCTTGCTCCCACCAGTCCTCCCAACATGGTTCCCAAGACTCCTTTCAGTATGGGACCTAACAAGAGGGGTAAAATGCCTCCACGTTGGACCAACAGCTTCTTTTTTTGACGAATGGGAATTTTCTTTTGAACCATTTGGCGAAGAACGTGACGATGTTTGCCTAAGCATTGTTTCTGGTGTTTGGACAAAGGGATCGTGCCTTTCAAAACGTTCAAACAACATTCGCACACGGTATCGATGACCTCTTTGGAGGCCGTTTGAATGAGTTTTTTTCGTAGGGGTGGAGAAGCTTTGGACAGGACAGATAACATGTCCCATGGTTAGGTAAACGTGGTGGCAGTCCTTTCCTTTTCTTTCCTTGGGGTTTTCTGGAGGGTGACATCTTTGAGTCTTCAGGAGCACCAAAAAACACTGATACCCTACTTGGTCACAGGCCTTTTTTATACTGGAACGCGTCGCCACTGATTGTCTTTACGTCGTATCAGTTTGAGGACAGGCATGACACGTCGTGCAGGGGTACGCAACGAACTAAATCGAGCCAGTTCTTGCTTGGACAAATCCAGTAAACTTTGTAACATGCCCGATCTTTCATGGACTTTGATTTTGGGAGAAGGTACTTTGTGAGCAGCAGTCACTGCCGCTAAATTGGAGGGTCCTGCCACTGGGGAAGTTCTTTTGGGGGTCATGAACGGAGAAGTTCTTGGTGTGATCAACGTCTCCAACTACTCTTCAGTTCTGGGTGTCATTAACGGAGAAGTGGACAAATGTGAGGCTGCCGGAGACGCAGTCACCGCTGTGGCAGGTCGTGGTTTGCGAGTGTAAGGTTGCGTCCTGGCCGAAGTACCTTTCTTGCGACTAGTTTTCTTCTGTGGACTTTTCTTTTTCTGGGGACTTTTTTTCTGTTTCTTTTTCTGAGGGCTTCTTTTCTTTTTCCGGGGTGGTGGTGTCTGGTCAGAGGAGGGTCCTGCCAATGGAGAAGTTCTCCTTGGGGACCTGGTCTTTTTCTTCTTCTTGGGGCTTCGTTGGACTTTTTTCTTGGGGATAACTTTGGGGGCATTAGGATCCCATCTTAAGAGTGAGCGAATGATGACCCCTCCTAGAGTACCGCTCCCTCCAGGTTTCAAAATGATTTGTTTTTTGGTTTGAGTGTCGATGCGGGGATCGGCCAGTTGGACCAAAGCGACTTTGTTTCGATCGAAAAAGCGTTTGGTTTGATGAGGAATCTGAATGATTCCTTGGAGTAATTGACGTGCCGTCACCGTGAACCATCGTAAGACTTCTTTGAGACTAGCTTCTAAGACACGGGCTCGTGTTTGTGGATTGTTTTCTCGACTGATGCCATACAAGGCACGAATCAATTTGACGGGAAGATGCGACTGAAGGGACGTCATGTTTACACTGTGTGAGACAGACGAAAAAGGGTCTGAGGTTTATATAGATTTTTTATGGGGAGTGAAATGAAGTCGAGGACGGAGACGTGTACAGGACAGGCCCTCCGTCTTGGCACCAGTGGTGAAACAAGTGGGTACGAAATCGCAAATCCTCGGGGGTCGTAGGTTTCAAATCGACGAGGAAATACGCGTGTGGCGTTTGAGTGGCATCGTCGTACGCGTGAGTCAGCCACGGCGTTCCTAACTGTTTGGCTAAGACTTGCACTTGCGATTTATCTCGAGGGCTTTTAAACAAGACCACGTGATGCGCATTGAGACTGATGGTGCGATGGGCTTTACTTTGTTGAAACAAATTTTGGGTGATGTAAACGACACTGGCATTACGGTGATGCCCTTTGCGCGTGAACCACAGTTTAATTTCTTCTTCGTCTTCTCCTAACATGTCGTCGAAAATGACCAAATGGGTTTGACGGGAGTCAGAGACGATGCAGTCGTCTTCTTTAGGAATGCCTTCCACAAACACGATGGAATCGCCTTGACTTTCTCGCAAGAGGCTGTACGCCGATTGCCACTCTTTGTAACACCACACGATCCGTTGAGGTTGCCGATCGATCAAATGATGTTTATGTTCGATCAAACGTTTGACGAATTCGGTTTTGCCTGAACCGCTAGGTCCAGCAATGAGCATGTTAAAGGGATGGCGAAGGTACAAAGCCTCCCAACTGATCTAAGTGTTCGTCGATGACTTTGACAGTAGAGGAAGAGGGAGCAGAGACAGTAGAGGTAGCCATAGTGTGAGGAATGTCACTTGTGACACGAAAACAAAAAAGACAAGAGTTTATATACTTTTTTCAGAACACGTTTATTGAATGTTTCAAATATGAACACGAAAGACAAAAATACATAAAACCCAAATAGTGATGTACAGGAATAAAAAACACATCAAAACAATCAAAGTGGAATATAAACAAGTGTCTGTACAACATGTTTTGGGTAACCAAGATGTCCTAGGGACAGTGTGTAATGTTCTTACAGTCTCTACATGAGGTATTGTCACACAAGTGTCCTCCCGGAATGACCTTTCAGGCATGTCCATGACAGTCCTGTCCTGAAGCGAGTGGTTGTTCTCGGTGACGGGTTCTTCTGGCACCGTCACTAACACAGGTTGAAATGTAACTTTTTTCCTTGAACAACTCTTGTGCATACTGGGCCACTTCTTGGGTCCAAGCCTCAAAACCCCCCTTTTTCCAATCACGAACATCTGTCCAATGGGGGTGTAAGTCACAAGCTACACAGACATCGTCATACACGTCTTGGGTAGCTAAAAGTTGACGAATCTTTTTTTCCTGTTGAGGTCGAGAAGTATCCAGATGAAACCGCAAGGCTTTGAGCAAAAGGAGTTTTTCGTGACCATTTAAGGCCATTGAGGTGATAAGTACTGATCGTAAAGAGTCCACAAAGAATCGGTTGGTAAACGAAATCACAGAAAACAAGTCACTAAGACACACACCACTTGTCGTCCCAAATTGAATGGATAAAATTCTTGTAATAATTGATGGTAATGATCCACGGTTTGAATATGGTCATTGAGTACCTTCCACGGAATCTGTTAAATGACATGTGACATAAGCCGTGGCATGGCAGCCTGATTTTATATTCTCTTTTTTTCGGATGCAATACACGTACTTTCTAGCCAGAGATCTTCGTTCTCCAGTAGGGAATCTAAATCTTGCATACTGTAACCGAAACGTCAGAGTTCGTTTAGAAGTTTCCTCTTCCGCTAAGTAGATTCCACGTAACAAATGTTGGTAATCCTTTAACTTGTCTTCCTCAATGCGTTGCACTAGGTGAATCTCGAAGTAACCATAATTATGAACATGTCGATCATTAGCGACCTCAAAGTTTTGAACAATGTCCGACCATTGAAACAATTTCTGACGAATCAGTTCTCTTATACCATTCAGGTACCAGTGGTTAAAGATCTGGTGACGTAACGGATGCAATTGTTCTTTACGTTTCACTTGTATTTTCACCAGCTCTCGGTAAATCCTTTCTCTCAATTCCACAGGCAAAGCACGAATGCTCTCTTGTAAAGTATTCATGAATAAGTCAGTCCGTACAATTCACAATCTTCTCATAGAGAGCAAAAGTAATCCACATAGTGAGTAATTTCTGACCACTGCCATTCAGGGTAACGTCCAAGAATGTCACTGAACTCTTTTGATGTAAACGGTCTAAAGCGATATAATAGGATGAATGCACCCTTGACCCAAAGAAATCTAACACACTGGTTGACTTTTTTCACTTTCCTCTTATGAATTTCTCGACACAAAAGTTCTACAGTGACCCATTGAGATTTCACTCTGGCAAACCCCTGCCAAACTTCTTTGTAAATCTTCTCTTGAAGTTCTTTAGGTAATGATTCAATATCGTTTTTGAAATGAAGTTTAAATACTGGTCTCGGTGATGTCCAACATTTGACTCCTAAACAATCTGGTATCTTATTCGTCAACGACATGGTAAGTTACTTCAATGTCTCGGTCCTACTAAGTGTAAGTAATGACAATTCGGTGACCAACGAGTATGTTCTAGGTAGGCCGAATCTTGCGGTTCCCAGTGGTGAAGTGACACACCGCAACTGAAGCACTTGACTTTATCTCCTTCGCCCAAGTAGAACAATCCGGCTCTGGCTAATTCTTCGTGGGTCGGTCCTCCCAGATACTTTGGCCATTTTCCTTTGAACGATTGAAGACGATTTTCAAAGTCGCAGTATTCCGACAAACGCACAGGAAACGAATATTCGTCTTTCACAGGTTCGTTTCGATGAGGGTTGAGTGACATGGGTAGGAGTTTGCTCAGGGCTGGATGACATCCGTAGGGGGGTAGACGTGAAGGTGAACATTCCCCTTTGAAACGAAACCCAGTAAAGTGTCCAAGAGGACGAGCGGCATCACTTTCGCATCCCTCAGGTTTGACACGCACAGCATCACTTTCCATGATAGGGGTAGGGACACTAAAGTTCCCATGATGCTTTACGGCATCGCTCAGGTCACAAGGTACAGCATCGTACCCATCGCAAGGCTCACAATCGCATTCCACTTCCGAAGCCTCACACTTGAATTGTGCCTTTCTAAACAACTTGTTCTGTGTTTCTCTGAAAGTATTCATCTTGTTCGCTCGGTCTTGGTAGTCACAATGAACTATCGATCTTGCTTAGGGTTCCTTTTTCATATACCGACCAATACCGAAGTGTCCATACGGTAAGGTGAAATGATTGGGAAGTCGCACTCGCTTCTGGTACACGATTTGATAGACTTTTTCCAAGGGCCGACTGACGATGTGGTGTGTGGGTAAACGTACAATCTTTTTGTTTGATATGTGGTCACTTTAAAGTTTCCATCCTCTCCCGATTGCAAGGCTTCTTTCAATACCCCAAAGTTGACCACTCGACTGGTACGATGATTCAGAGTCAGTCCTTTCACTTTGCACGTCGTGTGCACTTCTCCTTGTTTGTCACGGTATTCGTAGCCGTAATTTTTGGGACCGCCACTGACGAAACTTAGAATCTTGTCGTCGGGGTGTTCGTCTGTCCAGGCTCCTAAACGGTCTCCTTCGATGTCAGGGTGATGTTGAATCGGGTGATGGATGTAGATGCAACTGTCTGTGTCAAAGTACAGGACGAGTTCCCCTAACAGTTCTAAAGCTTCGTACAATTTTAAGCGAGCATGAGCTGTCACGTAAGCCGCAATGATGACATTTCCAAAAGGTTCGTCTTGTACAAAGTCCAGATCTTCTTCGTAACTGACCAAGATTAAATCCTCTCGAACGACGTCCACGTGTTTCATGTATTTGGTTTTGTCGTGAATCATCTGGAAGTAGCGAGAAGGTTGTGTCAAATATTCCGTCTTGGGTAAACACGGTCGTTGTGCCATTTTACCCCACAAGCAATTTAACATCACTTTGGCAAACGATCGCCTGCCTTCGTTTTTTTCGATGTGGTCTAAAGGGATGCCTTCTTGTTCGTAGTATTTCTCTTTGAATTGTATTTGGTCTTCGGGAGTGTGACACCAGGAAGGATAGCCGCTGACTTCTTGCTTCAGTTTCAAAAAGGCATCCGCGTAGTCAGCGAAAATGCCTTTCTGAGTAGGGTCACCCTTGTGGTATTGTTGTGTCTTGGGAAAGTGGCAAATTTCGTACACTTCTAACAGTTGGTATCCCATGTCCAGAGCTTTGAACAATTCTACGCTGACCCAAGGTCCCGTCAAGGCCCGTTCTTCCTGGCTGTGCTGACAAGGTTGGTCTTGGTTGCACGTTTCGGCACAAGTACGGCACAAGGGAAACATCAGTTTGCCTTGACAATGGTGAGGTAAGACGGGATGGTATAGGTTCGTGGGAGGCAAAACTTTACACTTGATCAAGCCTTCGTATTGTCGAATGTTTTTCAAGTCGATGTGTTCCGTTAGCAATTGCGGGTGCCCGACGGGAAAGCGACAATATTTGCACACGTAGGGATACAGCGAACACACGTCCAAGTATTGATTTCTTCTCCTTTCTCTTCGTCGGCTTGGTACAGCAAACAGGTTTCATTGGTCCTTCCTCCGTATAAAATATCCCTCGGGTTCAGCGGGTCCATGAACTGGTAACTTTCCACGAGGCGTTTAAACTCGGGATCGGTTTTCATACGGTGATCGTACTCGTGTTCCCACATTTCCACCACTTGGTATCCTTGCTGTTCTAACTTTAGGTGTCGCTGACAAGTGTCCTGGTATAAGTCTTCCATGGTCCGTTGTAAAAACTGATTTTTAGTGTCACGGTCAGGGTAACAGACGGGACATCCGTGAAATAAGCAACCGTTAAACTCGTACACGATCTTGGGGTTTTCTAAGTCCCAGCCATCGACCGAATACGTTCCGATGGTCTTTTCACCCCCTCCGTTGCGGGCATGCTGAATCTACTTGTCTTCCTTGTCGCACAAGTAATGTAACCAACGTAGGGCTTTGACCGAGTATTGACGTTTGACAAAGTGGGTCGTTTGAGGGCTGATGACAGCCACGGTGTTTTCAGGCATGAATCGTTGGCGGTACACTAAGGAACACGCTTTGGCAATGGTGCAAGCTTCTTTCAAAGGATCGACCCCTCCGTGTTCCATGAACAGTTCTCGAAATTTTCCACAGCAACGCCGTAAAATGTCCACGTCGGAACGACAATACTTTAACATTTCTTCCTGAAAGTCGAAGGGGTCCGAGGCGTGAGCCTGGTACCAAGCGTAGAAAGCTTCTCGTTGTTCGGTACGCATGTTGTCGGGGTCGTAATAGTGAGCCTCAGGCAAATGGGGTAGAACGGCGTGTTGATTGGCTTCCGTATTGAAAAAGTGTGGAAAGTACCCTTTAGCCATTTCTGTCATTCCAAACGTTTTAGGCATTTGACTCAAAGGCATGGTCAAATAGCTAATCGAATCTTTAAACTGCACTTGTCCCACTTGCATGAAAATGATTTTGGCTCCGTTCAAAGTGACTTTAGGACGTTCGGTGCCTTGTTCCGTATAGTATCTGAGAAGAAACTGTCCATCGTATCCGGAGAAATTGTGAGCCATCACCGTGGCATGACGATGACAATCTCCGTAACGTTCGATGTCCTCTTGGCTCCACGTCTTGTCGACGGCGTCTAAGACCCATTGGGCAAAATCGGCTAACGTGTTTGGTCCCCGAAAGATTTTTTCACGCCCTCCGGGAATCTTGCTGCAGTGAGGGCAATGACTGAAGATAGGTTCTTGAATGCACTTCTCGCACGCTCGATGAGCCACGCAGAAAGTAGGAATGTGAATGCCGGTCTCTTGCATGCATTCGAAATCGAAAAAGATGAAATTGCCTTTCTTCTTGTGACCGTCCTCTTTCTCTGGTGGGGGTTGGTATTTTTGCACGTAGCATTGGTGTTCCAAGTCCACGATGTGGTGACAAATGTGACATTTTTTCTTTCCTGAACATACGTGTGCCTTGGCATTATTGGTAGGTATGACTTGTTCACACGTGGGGCACAATCTCAGGAGCTGACAAGCACATTTGTTCTGTGAACCTTGTGTTTTCAAATGTTGTTGGTAACAGGTAGGGCTGACAAACGTGCGCAGACAAGTTGAACAAGGCACTGGTTCTTCGCTCAGACAGGGTGGAGAGGCCAAACATCCTGGGCATTTCCATCCACAATGCTTGTGTTGCTCCCGATTATTATAACCATAATCACATTTCTCACAATAATAACCGTATCCCAGGAATGCAGTGATACTGGTAATGGTATCGAAATGTTCATCGTGATGATAAACGTGAATGTATTTTCCATCCTTAAAATCTTGGCCTCGAAACAACAGAGACCCGCGCATTTCTTGAGGGTGCACTTTCAAGGTGTAGCGTGGAGCTAAGGCATCTTGCAATTTTTGCATCTCAGGAATGCCACAGGGTGTGTCTTTGGACAGGCCAGCTTGTTGCAACAGGAGTTCTGCTTCGTTTCGTTGTTTGGTTCGGTTCGATTTTCGAATGTTCTCCCAGGTTCTTTTCCATTTTACCTTGGCGTTCTTGTTGGCATAGGTTCGTCCCACCACGATGGCACGGGCTAAACACATCTGGTCTTGAGGGTTGTTAATTCGGACGAGACTTGTTTTGGTGTTGCGAAGGTCGTCCACCAATAACATCTTTTTGCATCCAGTCCCTTGAGGAGGAGAGACGTGGGCCATTTTCAGTGTGGCTTTACCATCGGTGATGTCAAACTGGTCATTAGATTGTTGTACGTGTTGAATCTTGTCCATGACTTTGGAAGCAGTCAATTCTGCGGGTCTGCTAAACTCGATCCAAACAGGGGATTTCAAACCGTCGTGATCTATGGATAGTGTCAAGCGATCGTCTTCTTTGGGTTGACATTGTCGCTTGAGTGCGGTGAGCAAAGAATCCCACATCTCGGTGATAAACCCTTCTGCTTTCTCCAAGGGTAGGTCGGCCTTGAAATCTTTAAACTTCACCGTGTATTTGTAAGCCGTGGTTCTAAATTTTCTAGAGGAGCGCTTTTCCGTCTCTCGAATGGAATAGTATTTTTCAGGGTTGACTAAGGGTGGTGAACATGGTTTAGAGGTTTCAAATTCCGGTTCACTCATGTCCTCTTCAAAATCACTGGCATGAATTTGTGCCAAGATTTCAGCCCTGGTTCGAGGCGATAGATCACGTTTCTGCCTCTTACTTTCTTCTTTCTTCTCGAATGAATAGGATCGTTTCATCTTGAGTGCAAAACGTCAAATGACTCAAGTTTAAACACCATAGACTAATTTATAGTCATGGCAGACCAGCGTATATAAAAAGGGTGTGTGTCTTGTCCTTTCACTATTCATTTCACTCTCAAGCCGAGCACAACGATGGAAGAGACTAACCAAATCGAACGTTTCGTCAGAGCTTTGCGAGGGGTCATTAGAAAATTCTCTTCAGACCAGCCCACGGACTACTCTCCTTCCTTTCGAGATTAAAGTCAAGATACTTGCTATATCTGTCAGAAGAAAGGGCATTGGTCTTCAGAGTGTCCAGACCGTCAGATAAGAAAAAAAACAGGGGCTAAAAAAGACAAAAGTCAAGATACCTGTTATTATTGTAAAGAAAAAGGACATTGGTCTCCAGATTGCCCAAAAAAGAAACAAGAGGAATCAGAAGAAAAGAGGAATTCTTCAGAAGAAGAGAGGGATTCTTCAGAGGAAGAGAGGGATTCTTCAGAGGAAGAAAAGGAAGAAAGAAGACAATTCTATTTAAAAGAGGCAAAGAAACAGGAGAAGAAAAGAAGAAGGGAAGAAAATGAGGAAAAAACGGTGAAGAAATTAAAAAAACAGAGAGACTAAATAAGAAGAAAGAAGAAGTCAATGAACTTTTAATTAAAGTGTTCTGTTGTGAATTGTGAATTGGATTGTAACAATGGATAAAAGAATAAATTAATGATACAAGGTAAGTGTCTTTGAGTTGTGATTTTAAAATAAGAATCTACACTCACGCACTCATACAAAAGACACGTATTATAAGGGTAAAATGGGTGGGTTATTTTTTTTTTTTGAGTTATTGGCAAAATTGAAGGGCTGTCTCTTTTCGAGAAATGTGGGTGGCCCTGAAAAGGGCCTTTTTTCTTTATGGTGTAGGGGTGAGTTTAAGCAATCAACTTTAACTGCCTTAAGCCTTTGCCACGGCCAAGGTCTACTTCTGGACTGCGTAATGTTGATGATGATTGGGTTGAAATCACTAAGGGTGGTACGGTAGGCTTAGTCACAGGGTTAACGTGTTTAGCTCGGGAAGGTCGTATTCTCTTCGGTCGTAATAAAGAAGTCTGATACATTTGTTTCAGACTTCTTAACTCCGCTAAAATGTCCAACAGTACCGTGACCGTTTGATTTTCACCCTCTTGTTTCTTTGCTGCTACTTCTTCTTGCTGTTGTTGCTGTTGTTTTTTTCTTACCTCTTCTTCTTGCTGCTGTTGCTGTAGGAGAAAAGCTTGTTCCGCTTCCTTTTGTCGTTGAATAAATTTCTCCAATTCTTCTTTCTGTCTCTGTCTAAAATTCTCCACTTGCGGTAATGAAGAAGGTAACGAAGGTTCCGGAACAAATTCTTGCGAGGAGAGAAAATCCACAAAATCCCAATTCACCTCTTCTGAAAGTAAGTCCGGGTTCCCTTGGGCAGTCTCCCCTGTTGGTGCACCCCAATGGATCGTTTTCTGAATTTCCGTCATGTTAAATCACTGTCGCATAGATTGACTGCACACAAGCGCTAGCGAATCTATATAGACCAACTGACGTCACAGACTGCTCTCTTCGGATTGGATGCGGGCTGACTGAATTTTGTAACGCGTGTTTGGATTGGTGAATGAACTCAATCCGTTTCAATCCTACGTCTACCTATAAATAAGCGCAGTTCAGTGCATTGATTCACCTGTTCTCGTCGCTTCAATATGTGAACCGATGTGCAATCTTCTACGCTTGTGTCTTCCATGATGTTCCGGACGGACATGCTCATGTATGTCCGGTCCAAGTGGACCGTTGTCCACAGGACAAACACCAGTCTGTGGATACGTAGGATTTACGTGGAGAGGCAAGGATGCCTCAAAAGAGTGCTGATTTACGGGCCAACAGTGAGACGCAGCCTAAGGACAAGAAGAAGACCAATGCGGTGCCCTTTATGTTAATGAATACATTAACATAAACCCAAAGGCCCTTTTCAGGGCCAGCCATATTTCTCGAAAAGAGATAGCCTTTCAATTGCCTACCCCTTTTTATAAAATTTAAATTTAAATTTAAATTTAAAAAATTTAAAAAAAAAAAAGTCCCATATTCAAATCCCCTTGTCCCTAGACAGACCCACACTTTATTCCCCATGTTCAATTTTCCCTTGTCCCTAGACAGTCCCAAACTCTATTCCCATGTAATGCTAATTCCCCTTGTCCCCAGATTGTCCCACGATTTTTCTCCATGTTAAATTCCCAGGGGTGTTTGTAATGCTAATTCCCATTGTCCCTAGGGTATCCCACTTAACTACTACTGTCGACGAAATACACAAGGAAAACCACACCCTGAGCCCATATTCTCAAGAATAAACAATTACCGTTAAATCCCTACCAAACACGCATAAATATATCTCATATATCACCACCAAAATGAGAGAGGAAAAAATGTTCTAAAAATAAACTAGAAATACATCCCCTACCCCTTGCTGCCATTTTTTTCATCTGAAGATTTTATCTTTATTTATCTGAATAATTTTATCCGAATATTTTTTCAAGTCCTGCACATGTATTGTTATAAATTCTTGCTGGGATGCTTGTGCTTTAGAAAAGAAATTTTTTAAACCTGATTATGTTCATGTCTCCGCTGTACCAAGTTTGATGAATATTTCTTAAAGTATGTGTATCAACTCCGTTAAACACAACAAAAATAGTCCAGTTATCTCTGATTACTTCACCGTCTCCAGCATGTATTTGCATTCGTGATACAGCCTTACTGTGGTTCAAGTCCTACTTGGTCAACAGGACACAAACTGTGTCTTCAAATGGAACACTCTAGCCCAGTTAATCTATGTTGTGGTGTTCCACAGGGGTCTGTTCTTGGACCTGTTCTCTTCATTCTATACACTCAGCTGCTCTCAAATGTCATAGATCATCATCCAGCGTCTCACCAATTGCACGCTGATGACAACCAAATATATAAATCTAGCCACCCAACTGAAGTTGATGCCACCATCCAAGGTGTAGAGAGGTGCATTTCTGATGTGAAATCATGGATGACATGAAACAAGCTGCAGACGAATGATGATAAAACTGAGGCCATTCCGATCACAACACAAAGACTTTCTCATTCACGTCCTTTACCTCAAACAATAGATATCAGCAACACCAACATTAAATTCACACAGTCAGTACGAAACTGAGGTGTTACTCTGGACAGTACTCTCACATTGCACTTGTGATGAACATATGCAAGGCTGCATATCTTGAGCTGAGACGCATCAGCTCCATTCGTAAATATCCTTCAGTTGATGCCACTAAAACACTTGTGTGTTCATTATTACTTTCAAGACCGGATTATTGTAACTCAATTATGTCTGGTTCATCTCAATATCTATTCCAGAAACTTCAGAAAGTTCAAAACACAGCTGCTCGGATCATACTTAGAGTACTACGATCAGAGCACACCTCCCCGCTGCTTTGTACCCTACACTGGCTATCCATTCGATCCAGAATCAAACACAAAATTTGATCTCTGTGCTATGTTTCACTGAAGGACTCTAGTCCTACATACCTATCTGACCTCACCCATGTTTACACACAGCAAGTTACTTACGCTCCTCTTCTGACAATCGTATACTCATTATTCCCACTATGAAAACAAAGTCATATGGACACCGTTCTTTTGCATACCAGGGCCCAGCAACGTGGAATGAATTGCCCACTGAACTTAAACACAAAGACACAGTGATCCCATTCAAGAGTGCTCTTTAAACTCACTTATTTCGACTGCAAGAACAAACTTAAGGACCTAATAATGTTTCCTACCTTAAATATGTCAGCATGTTTTTAATGTTTTCTAATTTCATGGTGTTTGTTTTTTGTAATCATATCATTATATATGATTTTTATTTTATAGGTGTTGTCTAATGTTATAAAGCGCTTAGAGCTTCTAAAGATTAGACGCTATACAAAGTCCTCAATATTATTATTATTATTATTATTATTATTATTATTATTATTATTATTGTTGTTGTTGTTATTATTATTATTACTTTTGGAACATATATCACATCAGTGTTTTTATATCGGCCTCGAGAAAATATTCTAGCTGGATTTGATTGCTTGTCCAGCATCACGTCGTCGTAAACCACTAAATTATTCATTTAATCCATCAATATCATCTTCGGTCGGTGCTTCATTAATATCAGTTATAAAATCGATTACATCATTACCATCTTCGCTTAACAACTTTGTGCTATCATTAAAATCTTTAAGCACCTCATAACATCATCAGATGTATGTACAAAATATAACTTATCCCATTTTAACCACCTCATTATCAAATTAAGTAATAATTGCATTTTGCCAGACCCAAATGGACCTATTATTATCATTCTGATGGAATTTGGTAGCGCTGGATGATGTTTTACTGGCACTTCTTTTTGTGTCGCTGAGAAATCAATTACCTTCATGTTATGCAGATATAATATGGAATTATTATGTGTAAAATCTAAAACATTCACATCCACAAGTATATTAACAACAGTAATAACAAATCATAAAAAACACGCACTTACAGGCAAGTGAGTAAAATGTGGTACAAAAATTATTCATTTATTTCCCTCGACAAGTCAATGGAAATCGGTAGTGATATCGCTGTTTCATTAGGCAAATTACCAAGAACTCCATGGTCTAAATACGCAGCAGAAAAACACCTGTCAGGATAAAATTAGTGCGGTCCTGGAACCCGACTTGATATCAGACTTGATAAACAGGATCAACCAAAATCTGGTGCGTATCCGTGAATGAAATTGATAGATGTTATATTCCTGATTTGGCTTATAAAATTCCAGACATGCGACACAGACCTATTGCAGATGTCAAGTTGATTCGCTCGTTAAAATCTTTATATCAAAATCCTTCGGATAATCATTAGCTATTTGGTTGGTAAGATCTGAGATGAAAGGTAAATTATTATTCGGAGCCGGTAGTTAATCAACTGATTATTGAAATAATGGAATCGATTTATTAGAGCCCAAAGGGATATTGGAAGTGTAGATCAGCAATTAATAAACTCGCTGATGCAGCAAATGTTACACATTTTGTTGCTGCAAAATGGTTAGCACGACAGGCAGCATGGTAAATTTACTTACCACCACCTAAAGGAATTCAGCACGCACATTTTGATGTTAGCGCTCCTAATGAAGTTCATCAAGCAGATATCCTCTTTTTACCACATGATACTATTAAAATTGGAAGACGTCAATTAACATATAAATACTCATTAACTTTCGTTGACGTTGCAAATATATATATATATATATATATATATATATATATATATATATATATATATATATATATATATATATATATATATATATATATATAAATATATATATATATATGTATATATATATATATATATATATATATATATATATATATATATATATATATATATATATATATATATATATATATATATATATATATATATATATATATAAAGAAGCAGAGCCAATATTAACTAAAACAGCAACTGAAGTTTCTTTTGCTTTTGAACGAATTTATCAACGAGGATCTGGATCACAAGGTGGTCTACGATTGCCACAAATATTACAGGCTGATCCTGGCGAAGAATGTCCTTGTGCGGTATCATCGTTAATTAAAAAACACAATGTCAAAATCAGACGAGGACATACAGCAATTCGTCGTAATCAGGCAATTGTTGAACGATTTAATCGAACAGTTGCTGAGCGGTTATTTGGATATCAATATGCGAAGGAAATAGTTCAGAAAGATATGAGATTTCGCAAATGGGTTGCAAGATTACCAAGTGTGATAGCTGCGTTAAATAACGAAACACAATTTCTGTGAAACCCATCAATGCAATTACAAAAACACACATACCAATACAACGACATTACTTTTCAAAACAACCTGTATGAGGTGATGTTACCGTCAGATACTTATATGAACCCAGTGAACCTGAAGGCGGTAAAAAAGAGCTACTGATCCATTTTGGAGTATTACAACACATAACATTTCTAGCTTGATCAGATCCACACGTAGACCCGCAATCTACATATTAGATTCAACTGCTCCTCAACGTGGATTTGTGCGTGAACAATTACAAGTAATTCTTAAAGATACACAATTCCCACCACATGCACTTTTGTGATGCGCCTCGACGTAGAAATTCATTGAAGACAAGTTAACATAACATTTTTGCGTGTATGACCAGAATTACTATTAATTCTGTCTACGGTAAATTGCCTTGGAGTATTATCTGAAAATTGCCACAACATTACTTTGTTTCAACTAACACAGTAATTATTCTGTTGTTTTTTTTTAATGTCATGATAAATTCGACGTTAAGATCAAAGTTACATTTACTTTTTGTCTTATTTTTTATTACTGAATAATTGTTTTATTATCTTCGTCAACAACGTCGTCTTCTTCTGTAAAATTCATAACAATTTTTTTAGCTGATACTCTTCTGACTCGAGACACTGCGAGATAAATTAAATTTGACTATTTGAAACGATCATCGACGATTCAAACTATTTGTATTAGAAATAGTCAGTCCCTGCGATAAGTGAATTGTTATAGCATATCCTAAATTCCATGGAGATTTTTTTTTCATCTTCGATGCATCTTCAACACCACTAATATGAACTAAAACTCTGCCTAAATAATTCAACTGCACGTGTTTGTTTCACAGGAACTACCTGGTCCATTAAGATAAACTACTATATGCCTAGCTGATGGTGCTGATGAAAATTCTGATTAAAGAAACAACATATTGTTACGATAATATCTTTAATTTCAGTATCTGCGGATGAAGAATAATTATGTCATTCTTCTTGTTTATTTTCTTTTCACCCCTATGATTCATAATAATTTATTTTAAGCGGTGCAAACAATTTTGCGTGTTCTATATGAATATAAAATGAATCAGTAGCGACTCTGAATGCAGTATCGTGAAATATATTTACCACTGACGATAAATTTATCGAAACATAAACCAGCATTGAAGATCTTAAATGAGTAAATCGCGGTGATTTACCATCAATAGAACTTACAATTGTACCAATCCTAATTTCATTTTGCAAGAAAGCTGGTTCTTGTTCTATAAATACATCTCTTTTTACTGCATCTGTAATTATGAAATCTAACTTAGCATCATCTATGATTAATCATGTACAACGTCATTTATGAATATATTTTCGTCCTTGGGTAAACTGACCGATTATTTTTCTGCTGATATCACGCCGCCATATCAACTGCAATAATCTTACTTTTATCAAATTTATATTTACTAGTCCATACTACGCCGTGTCCGTATTCGACGCAACTAAGTTTAATATCTTTGATAAATTCTGATCGTGGTGGTTTCCACAATTTTTTCCCTGCGCGGCATGAGCAGCGACTAATGGAACTGTAAAACAAGTAGTAATTAACTCTTCAATGTTTTTCTCGTCGTATTCCTCCGCAAGATTCTTCATCTTTTCATGAAGTTTCTCACGATTGGGTAACGCAAACTGATCATACTCTTTATCAGAAGCAAATAACCATACGGAAATAAGATTATTCTCAGTGACATCCTTGATAATATCAAATAAAGTGTTAGGTACACTAATATAGTCTCATTCATCACTGTAAAATTAAACAGTTCGATGTCGTGGGAATTCCGTTTTTGCGGAAGTCCACGCATGTGAAATTTTGGTTAAAAGCACTGATCGGATCTCCTCTCGATTTAAATTTCGATTCGTATAAAATATTTCATGTCAATGTTTTTAATGTTATTGGAAATGTTAACCTTTTACATAATCTATCAACATCCTTAATTGTTGCTCCGGGATCTTTGATAGTTTCCGCCCACTTGTTTATCTTTTCACGTGTTTTATCCGTTAAACCATTTACACGCAACGAATATTTAAAATGACCCATCACTCGCTCGGCTACACAATTTATCTTATATTGATCTGATAATGATGAAAATTTCATCGGCATAAGATTATCGACGTTATCATTATCATTCTTCGAAAATATTGCATAAATATCCGCTGTTACATGACACACTCTTCATAATACAGTTTATCAAACCCCATCAACATTCCAGGTTTAGAATTTTTATTTAACACAATAATATTACATCCAGGTCAATCAAGAACATGACCAAGTCTGTCAATAATAATCCAAATATTGTTTAACTTTTCCATGAATGTTATTTGGATAAGGTAATTTCGATCGTCAAGATAATCAATATTTTTTTCCGCTCGATCATCCTTCATCGTTGCATCGATAATGTTATCGCCATCGATAATTTTAAACGTTGTCGATACATGAGTCATTCCCAATTTTTCTAACTCCTTTTTAGCGTCGCTAATAATTTTGATTAAATTATTATTTTTTCGGCTGTATAAAATTCTTTTTGGATCAAATTTTGTTCTGTCGAGATAAAATTTATATGAAAGATCGTTTCCAGGTGCAAATAAAAAATTATTCATTGTAATACGCATAAAACTAGTGTCTTCATTTTAGCAATAATTACCACAAAAAATCCCCAAACAACAAAACAATTGTAAATGGTTGTTAATTGGCTCTACAAAACTTTTCTATTCGCTACTGTGAAAAGAATGTTGTGCATCTCATGCAAAATACATAATATTCGGAAAACGAGGATCAGTTTCATGCACAAACTGTGGATGTTAAGTACCAGGAAAAACAAAATTAAATGAAAAATGCGGAGGTATTAAATACCTGGAATTAATGCGGTACTACAAAAAATATGATTTTTATATTTACCGTTGAAAACTACTGTTACGATTTTAGGCTTGAATAAACAGTAACACAGAAAGAGTGAAAACAACAAGCTTTTTAAAATTTAACAAACAATTTATTTTCCAGGAAAAGTCTGTAAAAATGAAAAAAAGAGAAGAACTTACGGTTTAAAGAATCAAATCCAAAAATAATCTAAGAATAATCCACGAATTAATTGCAAAAGTCCTAGTAATAAACGTTCTAATAATTTCAAGTTCGAATCCTGATGGAAAATCCAAGATGGATGACGATGACGTATGATGTATTTAGTACTGTGCTTATCTACAGTTCCTTGTAGAAATACGGATAATGGAGCTCCGGTGTTGGAAATCCAAATTAAAATTGTAAGCAATCTCTTTCCAAAATCTGTGTGAGCACACATCAAATATTTCCAGAGAATAAAGAATTAATCTTTTCGAAATACAACTGATCTGAAAATAAATAACTTAAAATCTGGCAAGAACAAAGAAAACAACTTGATACCAAGTGTAAAAGTCCGAAAACTGAGATCTCTCTCTCTCTAAAACAAAGGTTATATTGTATCATGAGACACAATTTCGAAATGCTCTCAAGTTGCGAAATTGGGGGGGTCACGTTATCGTATTTATATCATGTACACAGAATATGGCCTTGAATAGACCAATGATTTTATTCCCAGAATAAAAATTGAAAAAGTGTTTACTTCTTACCCCACGTAGTCCCATCATGACCTTGACAACAACCAATCATTTTAAAATAAAATAGAACTTTGTTTACTAATTCTGAATCCAGGTCAGCAACCAGGCCAACACCTGTTGTTTATGAAAAAAATGATTCAGGTCAACCAATTTTCTGAAAAACTTTCATCTCCTGTTAATAAATTTACATTACCATACCATGTAAGAAGAATAAAAATTTAAAATTGACAAACAAACAATTGAATATATATATATATATATATATATATATATATATATATATATATATATATATATATATATATATATATATATAATCAGATATACGTAACACTACGTAACTAAGTTTCCAGATATATATCATAAATGTCAATCATCATCCTGACATTTTACCCTCCCCCCAAATAAATCTTACACTTGATGACTGGGGAATCACCACATACTATATAATATATGATAATTGTGGTGATTTCCCACTTCTGACCTCGGATTGGTTCTCATGATACAGGTGGTGTTTCAACAGGTGTGTCCGTGTCTATGTTAAAAACAGTTAATTACGGAGAAAACATTAAAAAAATTGAATATGTTTTATCATGATTAATGGAATAATTTTTTTCTTTAAACATCCACTATTTAAAAATTACGAAGCATCTCGTAATAGATTTAGTAAACATTGTAGATTAAGAAAAATAATTGGTCATATTATTAATACTGGTTTTTCTGCGCTCAACGTTACTGGTAAACACATCTCTCTCTCATAGATTTATTTATAAATCTTTCATTGGTTTGATTGGTAAAAATCCTGTTATTGATCACATTAATTTAAATAAATTAGATACTAGTTTATCTATTCTTAGAGATGTTACTCAGAGTCAAAATTTAAAATACGGTAAAACTGGTGGGTATGAAAGTAAAAGACCAGTTGCTGCAGTTGTTGGAACAGATGATATTAAATTTCATTCTATTTCTGCAGCTGCTACATATTTTAGCATAAATAGAAATTCGGAAAAGCGTGCCGCTGATGGTGTGACTTATTCAACATTTTCAGTAAATTATGATAAATAAATATCATTTTGTTATGTTTTATTGTGATATCATATTCAAACAATTAGATATTTGGATATTTTATATATGAATCAATAAAATAGTAATGCCATTGTAAGTGAGGTTGAAAAATTACGATCTGTAGGATTGTTAAAACCGACACACAGCAATAAAAGAATTAAAACCCCTTATTAAATACTTGATCCTGAATTTATCAGAGATGAATTTAACTTGGTAAATATCTCACGAAAATATAACAATGATGCAATGGATAATGAGTATCGTATTATTAAACTACTTGAAAGTGCAATGGATAATTCATTAATGTATCTATCAAGAAGTGATATTCCCATATTTGCTCCTCATGCTCGTGCGATTAAATGTGTTAATAAAATATTATCTAAGGGATACGAAGAAAGAAAAAAAATTATTAGTGGTGCATCTGTATTAAAATATATTATTTCAGAAGATGAAACTACTTCTCCTTCAGTAGATTCATCCCCTCGATTAACTGAGCAACATTAACATATTGTTTATCCAACTCTTGAATTTTTACCTCGAGTTTTTTATTTGTGACACCGATGGTTTTAATTTTTACCTCGTTTTTTTATATTTGTGACACTTTTATTGTTGCGTGATGTCGTCCAGATCATGAACAGACGAAAGAAAACAATATGAAACATCTTGGAAATTTTTGGTGGTGATTCATTACCACGCAAACTTGTTATTTTTTTCTTCTCATCATCCAAGGATAAATATGTAGGAGTTAGTGGCATATATTTATCGGAAAAATAAAAGTGGAAAAAATAAACATGGAAAAGTAAAAGTGGAATAATGAATATGCAACGATAAATAGAGATGGTAAAAATGGAAAATTATCTCCATATTTATTTTTTTATAGAAACCCCGTAGAGATAAATAACTCGTTCTATCTTCATTTTCCTACTTTTACCTGTTCATTTTTACCATCCATTTGTAGCATCTATATTTACCATTCCATATTTATTTTTGCACTTTTACTTTCCATGCTAAGAATGTATAAAAACATTTACGAAAAAAATGGAATGAAAAATTTCCAGGAATATTTTTTAATGATTTTTTTTAAAATAACGTTGAATTTTAGTGGAAATTACTCGTTTTTCGTCGATTTTAGTAGTTTTTGTCGAAGGAAATCAGTCGTTTCATTTTTTGAGGGTGAAAACTCATGCGATTTTCTAATTGCTTTTGCACATTTTTTGAGAAATTCTCATTTTATTTTACTCACATCAGTTAAAAAATGTCTTACAAAAATCACATGAAAAATATAATTTGTAGATGTGTTACACAAGAATTTATCAAACAATGACCAAAAGCAATTAGAAAATCTTGTGAGTTTTCACCCTTAAAAATGAAATTTGACTGATTTTCTTTGACAAGTTTCTCAAGATAGGCTCAAAAAGGCAATTTCGTCATCGATAAGTTAAAATCTGATTTACCACGTTAAGATTGAAAATCATCAAGATTTATCACCTTACATACAGATTTTATATTTAATACTGCTTATCACTGATCAAGTTAGTATTCATTCTCATTTGTAAGTTTGAAATGTATCCTTGATAATACCGGATTACGACAACGTAGATAAAGCGGGTTAATACGTTCTTGCAGGGTCAAATATCCAGGAGGTACTTGCAGTGTAAATGTGTATCAAATATATCCTTGTTGAGCCTGATTCGATTTTTCAAGATTTATTTGATATCTACCATCAATTGCATGACATACAATATTTAATGCGATCGTTGAAGTTATATTTACAATTCTGGGTGAAATAAAGTGGCCACCACCGTACGGATAATTTTTATACTTGAGAATAATTGGAGGTGGGGCTGTTTTATTTCCATGACTCGACGATTTTTGAAAAGTTTTTTGATAACGTCGTTGACTGAATTTTTTAGTTCATCGGTTTCAAATCCAGGTATATTACAAATGTTGCTAAGTCCGCTTCGTTTATTTTCTAATGATCAAGAAATAATATTTTTAGTCTGTATTCAGTTACTACATTTCCGCTTCTGTGTATTGTTAATACTTCGTAGAATAGTACTTTTTCAATTATAACCAAGTTGGTAAACTCAAGATCGGATATAACCTTATTTAAATGTTGTATTGTTTCAACGAGCTGTTGTTTATATCGCTATTGTAATGTTGTATGATACTGAAAAATAAATTTTAGATTATCATGTGCGCGTATGTATTTAGGCTTTATGTCGCCAGGAAATGCTTTGATTAGTTGTTCATCAATATATGGAATATAAGTTTTATTATCTCTTCTAGATATTGACAAAATTTCAGCAGGTTTTATACCATCAGATATATTATATATACGCAATGCAAAATTATCACCAATATTTGCTATTGGTTTTCCTATATTACTCCATAGGTATCAATTTCAATATTCTTGAATATTTATAAATATTTCCTTATCTGCAAGAAATTCATCCAATTTTGGTTCTGGTATTTCTTGATATTCTGGTGGAATTTCAGGCCATCCTAACACTGCTCTGATCGATGATTGATAAATATCTGCAACATAAAATCTGGTTAATTTATTTCAATCGCAGCTGATAAAGTTGGTTCGTTATAGCTATTTTTCACTCCCTTCCTCTTATAGACTTAATTCTGCGCTGAAATTCATCGTTCGTTTGCTCAATCTCAAAATTACCTGTGAGAATTCTGATAACTTGCCGATCAGGAGTTCCATCTAATTCATTTTCATTTTGGCAAATACAAGCGAATTATTCGCCTGTAATCCGCAAAATGATTTTGATCCGATATTTGGCTAACTATGATATACTCGCAATTGTGCTAATGCAATTTCATTGGCACGAATTGCACTTTGAAAATTAACATTAAATTCAGGATTATTTTGAGCTTACCGATATCATCGTATTTTTTACGGAGTTGTATTGACAACAATCTGTTGCAGTAATTCTCCTGACGACTTCAGTAGAGTTGACATTATCATTATCATTGTAATTTAAATCCCGATTTCCCAAATCAATCGTGGATTCTATCACATTCATTACTTCGCAAATCTTAATCATCTACGCAAACTCGCAATCCGATCTTTTTCCATCGTTAAGATTTGCTGATATTAACGTAGATAATTAAGATATGCTAGCGTTGCTGTATGTAATTTTACTATATATTCATGTAATTTTGTATTTTGGCATGTACATATTTTCTTTGCAATGCTATTAAGAAGGCCATCAATTATTTTTGCAGCTGAAACCCAAATTATCGCAACTACTAGTGTCACTGGTATTGTTAATAATAATAAGCCAGTTCCAGCAATAACAGCAGACACCGAGTAAACAATCATGTCTATAACAACTACAAGTCTGCGGTATTTGTTTACTTTTATTGTATAATCGTCAGCTATATTTTTTAGTTTTGTTTGCAATTCACGTGCTTGATGGTATCTTAAAATCTGAACGTCGATTGGAATATTCATTATATTTTACGTAGGTGGGAATTTAGCGACTAATTCAAGAGAGCAATAATAAATCAAGGCAAGTTTTTATCTGGTTCCACAGTAAATGTTTTCCTCATCGTTTTGCTCCAACATAAATAACATAGATCAAGACGGAGTCAGGAGTGGACAACGTCTTGAAATTATGGTGGATATCGTAAATGTTGTAGCGTCAAGTACTGATAACCTGTATATACCGGTAACCTCACCTCGATACTTAATATATTTATAAAGTGACTTGTCAAGACTCTACTGTATATATTACACTGTCGGTGATTTTTTTTTATGTCAACCAGTTTAATACCGATGCCTGGTGGACTTCCAAAAAATTCATTATTGTATCCATTCATGTTTCTACGAAAATTTAAAAATGTTTTCAGATTACTAGTGTAATCAGATTTAAGTATAGTCAATTCGTTATTAACTGAAACCAATGAGTTTGCTATTGGGTGGATGTATTTTTCGTTACAGCACCATTGTCTGATTCTGGTTCTCCAAGATTAGTAATTTTATTGTTAGATATTGAGAGAACCAGTCATTGTATCACCGGATTTTTGTACACGACCACGAATATTATCTGATATCGTCGACATAATAACAGCGGGCTTAATGTTTCCATTAATTTTAAACACAGCAATGCTATTTTCAGTTACTCCGTTAATTCTACGATAATATTCTGCACAGAAAGATTACTTGTTTCTAATTTGCCTTGTTTATCTTGAAATACAACCACTTCGTTTGGATCTACATTTGCAAGATTTAATAATTAAGATATTTCATCATTAATCTGTTTACATATATTTGAAGGAGTTATTGTTTCGTATTTTTTTTAGAAGAAGAAGAAGAAGACGATCTTCTTTATATATCTACCATTATACTTAAGATCTTTTTAAACAATTAGCGGCTACTTGTATGAGGTGGCTTGGTTGATAAAGATATAGCGTCTAGTACAGCAATTACTTTACGACCACATATTGACTGATCTGTTATTGTTTCTCTTGGCAATCTTGAATACCAGACTGCAGTTTTTATTGTGTTTGTATATTTCAGAAATTCAATTGGTGGAGCCAACCCATATGAATCAAAGTAATAAATTCCACGTGGATCAATTGCGTATGCAACCCAAAGAGTACCTAGACCAGAACCGTTATCAAGGTTAATGATACCTGTTTTAACATTATTTGGTCGTTTTGGTAATTTGTCACGCAAAAAACAACTTTGAATTTTTTATATTTAATTGTTATCAGCATCAATTAATTCAAAATTTGACATTGGAAAGATTAACGAAGTGTTCGTGGAAGTCTGAGACCTTTTCTGTATCGATAAAGGGTTCCTGGTAATCTCAGATCCATTCCTCTTTTTTTATTCATTGTCCTTTTGCTTTCTTTAATATCATTCCAGCGGCGGTTCCAACAGCAGGAAGTGCAGCTGTTTTCGCTACAACTGGAGCTGCAGCGGCTATTAACGCTGATTTAGCTGCAAGAAGTGGAAATATGCCACCTGTTTTAACTGAGTCTTTAATGGCGCTTGCAGAAAGATTGGGTTTAATACCTGTTTTTGATTTTTGGCGCTATTGAAATGTTTGAGTTGACTTTCTGACAATGACAATTTATTTTGACCACTTGTGATCTGATCTCGTTTTAGTGATACTTTTAAGTTTTCGCTGAACTTGATTGAAGCTTTTTAATCTGACCAGGAGTCAGAATAACACTAACATGATGATATGACATTATAAATATCGTGAGTGATTTAATTATATGTTTTCTACTGGATCATCTATAACTGTCATTTGTCCGCCAACACCTTCAAGTAACACTGCTTTGTCTCCGAGTATAACAGTGATTGTTATGTAATTATCTATAGCTCCTCTTACCACACGAGCTCGAACATGTATATCAGCGACAGGTTGTTTAAACAAATCCAGGTGTTCCAGCGAAAAGTAATAGATTGGATATAGATGTGTAAAATCTAGTTGTGATATTTGTAGACCAGTATCTATATTTTGATCACGTCCCATGAATGCCATCAACAGATACTAAGCACGTGCAACATGACTTTGATCAAAATTTAACAAAACTTCTTCAGAAGGTTCTTGATGTCCCTTTATACTCAAAGCAACTTCGTTAATACCAAGTTTGCCAAATATCATTATACTGTGTGTTTGTGAGTTTACAAGTGCAGCATCTTGGAAAGCAATAGATATGTGTCGCGGCGCAGAAACACCTTGCTGTGATGCTATCTGCCATGTGAATAAACCATTAATATTACTTTGAACACTATCTGTGGTCATCGTCAACCATGATAATACTGATTTGCCACCTGCATCCGTAAAGGAGGGCATTCGTTGTTCTTCAGCGAGTGATGAAATCATTGTTGTCATCCACAACGAAAGATTTGTCAGTATTACTTTACCAGCATCGTCAGTAGCCCCTTTAAAATCACAACTGTATGCTTGGCACACAAAATAACTTTTCTAACATTCCTGCAGAATCCAAAGATATGTGAGAGTGAAATTGCGCATGAAAATCTTCTACTTCCATCATTCAGCATTGCTTGACGCGTTAAAATTTATGTGCTAAAATCTTGATTATCACCATGAACCACCGGCCACACTGCCGCGTCAGTAATGTCGGTATCATTTATTGGTCGTCTTCTATTATACGTCTGCTATCAGGATAATCAGAAGTGTCCTTGGCAAACATCACTGACGGACCAGCTGATCTCAAATAATCATCGGAATATCTTGCTCGACCTAATATTGTTGTGGCAACATCAACGTCGCTCTGACATATTTCAACGTTTTTTCCGTCAATCATGTATGCAGCGCTGTTAAATAACGCCATAATAACATTATTAACAAAACCAATTCTAACATCAGTTCCATATTCAGTATCATCTGTTTTCAAAATTTCACCTTCTACTTCAATGAATGCTTCAGCGGATAAGTAAAAAGTATCTGCTTGTATCTTGAACTTAAAGTTCGATTCGTCCACGATGTTCGGTTCTCGTGCATCATAACAGTAATATTGATAATAACCTTCACAGATTCATCTTTGAGAACTGGTGCGTCCATGTCAAATGCTGGATCTGATACACGCTGAAACATTTTATTATAATTATTTTATTATAATTATTATCGTCTAACACTAATACCGCTTCGGGAAATTCAATTTCCTGCTATCAAACTTGAAACTATATCTGTTTTCTTTGTCTGACTAGCCATCTCTGCTAATTTTTTATTTGCTGCTTGATTGATTACTTTACTGACATTTGCAAGTATAACTTCAGTGCTGGACAGTTTCACTGGTGGCTGAGGTTTTCGTCGAATTAATCGGGTTAATCTATCCTTGATTGCCGAGAATGCTTTATCGGCAACTTTACCAACTGCGCTAGAAATTTTGTCACGAACAAATCAATAGATTTCATTCCTAGTTGTCTCGCAAATAGACCCTGCTCGGATCACTTCTAATTTCTTCGATACTTTCAGGAGTAAATATATTTACAAATCTCGATGATTTTGTTGCTGGTGTTTGTGGTTGTTCTTGCTGCGGTGGGGAAGGTTAATGTTTAGGAGGCTGCGGTGGAGAAGGCTTTTGTTGAGAAATTTGTTCCTGTGTCTTATTATAAAGTCTTTTTATTCTAATAGTACAACTTTTATACTTTAGATCATTATATCTAGCTTGTTTTTTGTTGTAATATATACGATATACCCACCTAATGAAATTATGATCAGTTACAGTAGCATAATCAGGTTTTAAAAATTTAGTCTTTTCAAAAATACCCTCCAATGTCTTTTTCTTTAATATTTTTAAATTCTTCAATAAAGTCATCTCTAAATTTTTCATCAATTCATTTATTTTCTTTTTTTTTACTTAAGATTTGGGAAAGATATTTTTTTTTATATCTCACTAATACCTTCAAGTATTTCTTCCAAGTGGAGAGTCTGAACAGCAGCTATTTCAGCTGGGAGATCTCGTAAAATCTTTTTTGTTTGTGTACTTCTTTCTGCTATCTTTTCAGTTTCCTCAACAGTTTGTTTTAATGTCGGAAGAACCCCTTCAGTAGCTTTTGTAACTGGCGTAAATATTTGTTCTGTACCCTCTGTAAATTCAACTTGTGCTTCTTGTCGTTCCTGTAGTTTTTATTTAAGAGACTCACAGACAGGAAGATATTTTTTTGATTGTTTTTAATCATTCTCGAGCTATAATAGCGGTATAAGATTCCGTAGCTGGTACCATTATTTTATCAGTGATGATTTAATTACCCCGCACGGATTTATAACAATAAATTTACATTAACCCAACCCCCCCCCCAACACGATAACGTATAGGAATTGAAAAAATCTTCGGATAAAAATATTCAGATAAAAAAAGATAAAATAGTCGGATAAATATATTCAAAAAAATAAAGAAAATCTTCAGATGATAAGAATAGCAGCGGGGGGTCGGCCGGACATCGAGTAAGTGCTCAAAATGGTACAAAACATCTGTATAAGCCTTATTTCAGGAAGAAAAAACCCTAATGATAGATTTTTAAAATATATTTTTGTAAACAGTATTTCTCAAAATAGAGGGCTTCTCGAAAGAAGTCTGTTGCCCCCCACCCCACACCCGGCTGCTGTTCGAAAATATATACTCAAATAGACCCTAACAAAATATATCAAAATACGATCTGCATATTATAAAGTTTTAATTAAAATACCCTTATAGAAAGTGTTTTCAAACGGTCTACAGATACAGTTCATCTTTTAACAAAGGTTCCATTTTGGGCCAATGATAACCATTATCCAAACCCCAAATTATGGGACTAATAAATAACAACTAAAATCCCCATATGTGATGTATAACATGTGTCTCGTAGATAGATAGATAGATAGATAGATAGATAGATAGATATATAGATAGATAGATAGACAGACAGACAGACAGACATATAGACAGACAGACATATAGATAGATAGATAGACAGACAGACAGGCAGATAGATAGATAGATAGATAGACAGACATACATACAGACAGACAGACGGACAGGCAGATAGATAGATAGATAGATAGAAACCGAATTTCACACATGCAATGATCAAATCATGATAATATGTATTATCAATCACTACAAGGCGATGGGTGCCGTCTACCTACGGACGATGGATCGAATCTCCGTAGAGTACGAATTAAAAGCTTTTTCACCTGTTTAATTGCATTATTTGAACAGCGTGCATTTCCAAACTGTGCTGTATGTACCATGTTATACAGTATATATTAGGGACCGACAATTTCATTTCTCAGGCAGAGCTGGGATATATTTTTTAAAATTTCCGACTCCGATATAAAAAAAATTTTTTTTAATATACATTATCGTTTTTGAAAAACATTTTCAAAATATAAAACAAAATATTTCGATTCGAAAGATAATCTTAGCCTCCCCACCACTGTTATATATAAATCAGTATTTTTCAGTAAAAGAATTTGCCATTATTATTATTATGTTATTTGTCGCATTAGTTCTCATCTAAAAACTGTAACTAAAGCGGGGTAATTAAACTTTCACTATAGACAATGTGTTGACATTAAAGAGCTTGTTAATTAAAAAACGGTAGGTGTTGACACTGAAGCTACAGTTTACAATATACAGGCCTACTAATGATATAATAGGCAGGCAAACTTTGACTGGGATGCCAACCCAGGCAACATATTTTTTAGAGGGGTCCATTAAACATAGGACGCACATGCTCATCAAACGAGTAAAATTTAGTGGAGTAAAGTAATTACGTAAAATGCAAGAGAAAACAACTGCGCTCCTGAAACTCTAAGCATTGATTCTCGGTCTATCAAAGGGATACGTGTAATTAATACATCAACATATGCTAGAAAAGAAACCTGACTTTATTTTTGAAGCTGATTCTTTTTCAAAAGTTGCATTTGGCTCGAATTATCTTTCAAAGAATTCCATTCGTTCAACATGCTGGCATACGTAAAAGCTGTCAGAAAAGTGAGTAAAATTTCATAAATATAGTATATTTGTATTGCAATTATTGTATTGAAATTAATTTGTGACAAATCCAACAATTTAGTTAAATACAAAGAATTGCTCTTTTTTTGTTAGTTTCCTTATTTTCAACTTTAGCAATCGGAAATAGCGCGCCCATTCTTTATACAAAATGTACACCTAAGAAGAGATCAAGATTTTTGATGAAACTTGACAGAATGTTGATTCCTAAAAGTTATGCCAGATTGAGATTTGGAAGTAATAGCATGATTCTGAGACTATGTCTTACCCACCTCCCCAGGAAAACAAAAAACTTCTGAGAGGAAGACTTCATTACAAATGAAAGATTGTTAGTCAAGGAATAATTATCAAGTACACGATCAACATCTTCCAAAGTTTTTAACTTTTGCCCGTCTTGATACCACTAAGTACGCTTTCTTGAACAATTAAATTACTCTGAGCTGTCTGAGGTTATTAAAATCTTGATCAACCTTCCTGGCTGAACACTAACTATTAAATAGTTGTTCTTTTTTCCTTGGTTAATTCGACATAGCTTTGTCCAGTTTCTTTTGTACAATTCCTAAACCTGTTTCGATATGCCTCACCCCCCCCCCCCGTACCAACTCATAACCCTTTAAGATACATCTCTTAACTACGTCATAATAGCCCCTTGTTGTACTGACAGTGAAGTGTGGATTTTACAAGCTTTGCTAAAAAGTACACTTTGCGCTTTAAGTTCAATGCTCTCTTGATCATTTCAAGCTTGAATCAAGTTTCTAAAACTGAGGTAAATCTTGATCTACTTCTGTTTCTGTAACATGGGGCACTAGCCTAATATTTCTGGTAACATCAAAACTTGAACTTGTGCGTATAGGCGGGACGGGTGTGCTCCGCCTGCCAGTTCTTATTATTTTAATTTCAACGGCATTTATCTTTCTTCTTTTTGCATTTGCATTTTTCTTTCTTCCTTCTGTCTGCAACTGTCTCTCTTCACTTTCTATATGTGCTTGTTTTATTTCTCTCTAACTTCTTTCTTCCTCTCAGCCTCTACCTGTCCTCTCAACGCATTTTTATTTCTCTTTCCTATTCTTCTTACTTAATTATTTCCATAATTTCTTTCTGAAGCTGAAGCTTAAATCTAATTCCATCTGGATTTTATAATTGTAATTATTTCACTTTCCTATCATTATCAGATGCAGACTTACGTATCAATCTTATATTCAAATAATTCTTTTCCAAATATTGAAGCCATATACTTTTTATTTCTTGCTTTCGCAAAAGAAGCCTTCGCTTCAGAAAAAGCTCAAGAAACTCATCCTTTTTCAATGATTCTTCCTGGGTATAATTTAAAACAAATTTCTCCGTCCAGATCACATTGTGAAACACTCTTAGTTTTAGTAAGGATTTCGCAAATATGTGAAATTAACATCTTTAACAGGAGCAATGAAAAAGTTCGAGACAAAGTAAATTTCAATTTCAGGAGCAATTTTTATTTCCTTGAAATGAGGTACAGAAATCAGTTCCCAGACAAGCGTCTACAATGCATGTTACAAGTCAATGGTCTCAACCTATGGAAAACGCAAAAGCAACAAGCTTTATAAATACAAAATTAATTAACAATGCAAATTGAAAGAAACTTGGCTTTATGTGAAATAATCCCAAACAATCCAAAAGGTTTGTTAACAAGTCCAAAAGTATAGAGTGTTCTGAATATATTATACTGGGTTTTCGAATGAATTTCATTCTTGAATATGCTGACGTATTAATAGTGTGCGGATGTGTTAACAGTCTTGATGTTTCACAATGACAGAATCCAGAATGTCTTTGAATGAATTCTCAATATTCTAAAAGCAGTAGTTTTGGTACTAACAGTTAATGAGCACTTTGTAATTCTAATGACTAATTTAAATAAATAATTTCTCACAAATGAGATCTTAAGACACACAGACACACATACCTACCTACCTACCTACCTGCATGCGTACATACATACATGCATACATACATGATTGCATGCATACATACATACATACATACATAGTTACGTATATCAATAACTTTGTTTCAATTTTTCCTATGATTGTAGATGGTAAGCATCTTTTGAAAACAACTTATTACATAGCTAACGTATGTCTATGATTTCGTGGGTTGGACTTTAACAAAATATCTGTAAACATGCTGACATAGCCTCTTGACCTAAGAAGGATTTAGGAGAACTTGTTTACAAATATGCTGTGAAAATTACGTACATCGTAGTCATCTTGTTGTGTCCTTGTTTTTGGTATAAGGTCTGAGATGAGCAAAGTTATTCATTCCTATGTTAGTATGAACTTTTGTGGAATTGCCTTTAATTTCGTGTGGATATACGCACTTGTGATGACCAAACTGGAGCAAATTTCGGTACAATTTTGGTTCATTTTCAGAACAGGGTTTCTTCACCTTTGTTGAAGTATCTTATTTCCATTGTTTGTGTTGGTTGATTGGCAAATATGTAATAAGAAGAAATACTTCACAGTTATTGCTGCTAATGATGTAAACCGAAATCGCCGGTCCCACATTCCTACCCCTGTATCAAGCGTGGTGTTATCAATTTTAGTGTTGCGCACAAAATGAACTCAAAGCAGGAATTAGTAAAAAATTGAACAATAAAAATTGTTTAAAGCAAATGTAAGTCATACCCTCTAAAACCACCAGTCATGGGGCTAAATAGCGTCAGCAAAGGACTGATGTAGTTGTGGTGGACATCTATTTCAAAGAAACATAATATTCCAACTTAAACTTCCTAAAACATTGTAGGGTGACCCTAAATTCGATTTCAGGGTCGCCCTCTATTTCGGATCATCATATAGCATTTTAGACATTTAGAGAGACCCTAAAGTTCAATATACTGTGACTGTAAAATAAGTAAAATAGTACAGTGTCTGCAAGAAATACATGCAGACTGTCTCATTAAGGCTATTTATAGGTCGATCTTTGTGATCCAGTGAGCAAATGCTTCTCTTTTCACATGGAAGTTTGTCCGTATTCGATACGGTGAATCAATCGATGAGTGCATCTCCACTAAATAGACGAACGCTCCGCTTGCCATGTTGTTAGAACGTCCGCCTCGGATCGGGAAGGTCCCGGGTTCGAATCCAGGCCGATTCATACTAAAGATTTATAATAATGGTACAAACAGCTGTCTCGCTTGGCGCTCAGCATTAAGAGTTAGTGTCACTATTTGTCTGCCAAATCACACACACACACACACAAACAAACGCAAACACACACATTAAATAGAACGCAATAAAAAGGCATTCACTCAAAATATACCTGATGTTTGGCAGCTGAATATATGGAGGATATTTTGAAAACAAATTGCTGAACTGTAGTAGTAGTATATAAAAGTGCGGGTTTTGACTCAAAGGGTTTCTTCTTATTTTTATTACTGCTACAGACCTCATTCGATAAAAACCCTTGCTGCGGCAACGGAGTCCTAAATCTCTATGGGAAAATCCAATGTTAAAAAACTGACTCAGTTGTCATTTTTTAATAAGGTTTGTTTTGATTTTAGAACCCTATAAAATTTTTCATTTTGGGGTACCTAAAGCATACTAAAATAACAAATTAACAGCTGCAGAAAAGACAACTTCATACAGAGGTCAATTCGTGGTAATGAAACTAGAAATCTGAATTTTACCAAATTTTGAGTTAACTTGAGATTTGTCGCGGGGACAGCTCTACGGGTGTTTTTTTTTTTTTTTTTTTTTTTTTGAGGTATCCTGGGATGGCTCAGATTGGGAAACTAAGGGTTTAAAACATGAAAAACAGTATAATTATCACAAGATTTTTCAACGAGGAAGAAAATACCGTAAAATTTTCATAAAATTACCCATCAAACCACAAGATTTATACGTAATTACAGACAAAACCACACTATTTTTACAACATTACCACGAGTATAAATGCCTAACAAATCAACATATTTATCGGAACAACAAGAACGCGAAATAATAAATCTACGCGGAATTGAAAAACCCGTTCATGTGGCCTCGAAATATAAAATTGGACTTAGCAGGTTATATCGAATTTGGATCCGAGCGGGTGTATACGATTACCCGGCGGGGTTAACTGGAATTGGTCGCGGTGGTGAAGAAATAACTGATAAGTTAAACAGACTACAACAGGAAAAAACAGAGATGATAAAACTAAATAACAAACTCAAGGAAACCAAAACCAAGCGAAAAAAAAAAATAACCCATCAGATCCAGCAGGTTGAAAAAATCAATAAAGAACTTGATAAACAATACGCCGACATGCTATCACGAAAATCTGAAATAGAATCCAGTATTAAGTTTACGGAATGGGAGCATTCAGAAACTAAAAAAAATGCACGAACAAGCACAACACGAATACAACAAACTAACTCAAGACTGTAAAACGATGCAGGATGAACTTAAGTCAGTGAGGAAAAATATGAAGCGACCATGCACGCGTTGGAAAAGTTAGACGAGCAATACAACAGCGCCAGTAAAATCTATAAAGAACGAAAAAGTCAACTATCGGAGCTTCAAGACAATGTTAAAACCATAAACAAACAAACTGAGGTCTTAAATCGCGAAACTGATAAAGATAAAAAGATTCGTCAAGAGCTTAAATACGAGTTGTATCCGGTTTCTCGGAGTCTTGGTCAGCGGACTGCGGCTTAGAGATTTTATATCTAGAGATGAAATCTCCAGAGATGAGATCTTTGCAATCTATTTCTGCAGAGATGAAATCTTCAGATATTTCAGGTTTACTTTTTTTGTGATTTTTAAGATATTCCTCAGCAGTTGGAGGGTTTTCTTTTGCAACAAAATGCTTCGTAGATCTTTTTTTGTAGTACACCAATAACGATCTGTAGGCGTTTCCTCCATAACTTCTGCAGATCTCAATATCGCCTCGTAGTCCACGCTTACAACCTAAACACGGTTTAGGTCCTGTTGATCCTTTTTTAATATTTTGTATGTGGTTTCCGCAATATTCCCCGTAACATCGCTTGTTGCAAAGTTTTGTAGATCCCACTGGAAGCCACCACTTGCAGTTGTTTGTTCCGATTTTGAATGGCATATACATTATATACTATATTAAACTTTTTAATTAAATAGTTAACTTGGCTATAGAGTTATATGATGAGTAAAAAAATACGAGCGATATGTTACTATATCTTTCAGGCAAAAGTATAATTAAAAATATACCAACGATGATTTCGTTGACGATTTAGGACCAGGATGATCTTACATCAAATCCCTTCCAGATAGTTTTTTTCAACCTCCAGAATCCTGGCACGGACTTCGGGAGTACTATTCGAGACAATTAGGTCTTGTTGTGCATGTTGCGAGTAAACAAGACGCCATTGACCTGTTAACGTGTCATAACTTTTTGATGCAAGGGATTATAATTCAGCGGTTTGGTGAATTTAACGTGTTTGTGTCCGACGAGGATTTTAATCGAGCTGCATTTCAATTTCAAGGTGGTAGTTCGGTCACTGAAATTATCCCTAAAACCCGGTTAAGATATCCAATATTTGATCTTGACACGAAACCTGCAGCGTCCATAGAATAAATTATGGATTAATTTTTCGATGCTATGTAACAGTCCAAACGTGTACTTGTTTACGACTAACAGTGGTTATCATGTGCTTGTCAAATCCGACCCGGTGACGTTTGACGAGCACAAATCACTGTTGAAAAAAGCTGCTGTGGAAAAACCAGAATACGCCGTAGACACTCAAGCTGGTCTTTATTCGATCAAACTCCCACTGACACGATCTTACAAACCAGGTAAAAAACAGAATACAAAACACTGATTTCAGGAGCAGAAGAGGGGGCGAACAGACCACTTGTCTGAAACCTAATTTGCTTAAAGTATAAGCTTCTTCTGAAATAAAAAAAAATGAGGTCACTACGTACCTGACCGAGAGTTGTGTTTACATACCAGAGGTCCCCGCCTCCTCTGCTGCTATCAATTAAAAAATTATCATATTAATAAATGCCACCAGCCAAGGAATCACACACCGCTAGATTAGCTCGAGAAAGATTAGAAGCAGTAAAGAAATTTCTTCCTGTTAGAGATTCATTTAGAGAAAACCTACAAGCGCAGCAACAATCACAAGTTCAGTACGAAGAAGACACTAAAAAGTTATTTAAACCCGTCACTACAGCTACTGAAAAAGCTTCAGCGGCTGCTAAAAAAAACTATTTGGGGAGATATTGAGGAGGAGGACAAGGAGAGGAAAAAGGGTATTTTTCCAGTATTAAGACAAACCGCTGAGCAAACTGAAAAAATAGCGGCGAGAACTAAGAAAACAAAAAAGATTTTACGAAATCTTCCAACCGATATAGCTGAAGCTCAACCTCCACCTGGTGAAATTCGTAGTGAATCTACCGACTGGAAAAAAAAAAATTGGGTATGAACAAGTAGAGGAAAATATTAAAATAATAAGAAAATTTAAGGAGGGTTTTGTCGAAGATATTATAAAAACCAAAAGTAAAAAATTATCTGAAAAAATATTAATTAGCATTTTTAATAAATCTAGTATCTTAAAACCCGGTTTTGAAAAGGTAAATGATTATAATCTTATTAAATGGATATATCGCATATATAAAAACAAAAAACAGGCCAGAGATGATGATTTAGAATACAGAGGTCTTTTTGACGAAGTAAAAATACTTTATAGAGAGATGCTGAAACAAGCAGAACAACAACAATCTTCTCCACCGCAATCCCCCCAGCAAGAACCTTCCTATCAGCTAACTCAACCTCTGCAACAAATAGAACAACAACCTTCTTCGTCGAGGCGGGAGTCAATTGAAGAGCTTAGAAAAGAAAGTAAACAATTTCTTGCAGAATTGGAACAAGAAAAAGAAAAAACGAGACAAGAAAGAAAAAAATTGAGTGAGAAAAAAACTGAGCGGAAAAAGGAATTGTCTCTTTTATCAAGTAAAAAAGATTCTAAAAAAGAAGATCCTGACGATGATGCACCAGGTGCTACTGGAAGCGGGTTGGGGAGTGGTCGTATTGCCTGTCCTAACAGTGTTCTTTCTGAAGTAGAACGACTAAAAATATTGATTGGAGGAAAACGTGCAGGAAATAATTCTTCAGAAATAATCAATGAAATATCTGATTTTTGTCGAAGATTATTTCAAGGCGGTATTATGGATCGCAGTATTTATCGTTCTCTTATTGATGAAATTACTGATGATTATCATAGCGACTAAACAATTAATTAATCAGTATATAAAAATGATTATACACACTGCTCAATGTGGACCAGTCATGGTCAGGGTAGTAAACTCACGACTGCCAAATTACAAAATAATTTACGGAGATGGACTTGGTGATGTTGTTCAGGGTCTATTTAGAAGGATGGCTCCAAAAGCAATACCGATTGCAAAACAGTTAGGGATGAAGGCTATTGAGGCTGTTCGTGATAAAATTCCTGGCGCTATTGGTAGTCTTGCCAGCAAAGCGTTCTCGACTGTCAAGGACAAACTAGCTCGATTAGTACGAAGAAAACAGCAGCAACCAATGAAACTGGCTAGCACTGAACTTATGCCCGCAAATGCCAGCAAAATAATAAATCAAGCCGCAAATCAAAAACTAGCGGAATTATCTGAAGAAGCAGAAAGAAATATAACCGCAAATTTAATGGCGGGAAGTGGTCTTCGGCGATAATTCAGATCACCATTTGGAAAATTGGTAATTATAATAAAATGTTCAAGCGGATATTCGACCCAGCATTTGACATGAATGCAGCGGTCCTCAAAGATAAATCGGTACGTGATTATCAATTTTATTCCTACGACGCAAAACAACCAGATCAGCGTGGGAGAATCGAATTACAGGTTCAGGATACAAGTAGACATTTCTTGCCCGCTGAGGTGTTTATTGAAGTAGAAGGTGAGCTTGTAACGAATGTTGCGGCTAATACACCATATGATGCCAATTTGCGAGTTGGTTTTGTCAATAATGGGATTATGGCATTGTTTAGTAGCGCCACATACATGATTGATGGAAGAAATATTGAATCAATTCAGAATGATGTTGATGTTGCTACAACAATAATTGGTCTAGCGAGATATTCTGATGATTACACAAGATCATCCGGTCCAACAATGATGTTTGCCAAGGATGCTACCAACAAAGCTGATCATGTTCAATATATTAAATTACGGACACCAGTAGGTACTGCAACTGATCCACAACCAGATGATTTTGAACATGCAGCCAGACCAGGTGCTGCTTTTGATAGTATAAAAAGTACTAATACAACTTGAAACTTTGGATTTGCAACACTCCGATCGATGTTAAAAGGAGATAATAGAAATTTTATCGTGTGCGATTCCATTATCCCATATCTTTGGATTTTGCAGAAATGTTAGAAAGATCATCTTTGGAGCTAAACACACATTTGTGTTATTTAGAAAAACTGACGATAATGATGAAATCTGGCGAGGTGTTGGTGTTGCTGATGCTGGTAAAGTAAATGCTTTCATTGTGGATGCCAGTAATGATTCCATCTATTACTGAAGAACAAAAATTACTCTCTTTTACGGATCAAGGTGGTAAATCATTGCTATCATGGTTAACAGTAACCACAGATACTGCTCAAAGTAATGTTAATGGTTTATTCACATGGAATATAGCATCACAACAGGGTGTTTCTGCGCCACGACATATTTTTTATTGCGCTGCAAAATAGTGATCGGATGAATAGTCAAGAACGTTCACATATGATATTTGACAAACTTGGAGTTGATGAAGTTTCCTTGTGGATAAATGGACATCAAGAACCAGCTGAAGATATGTTGTTAAATTTTGGTCAAAATCACGTAGCGCGTGCATATCATCGTTTGATGTCATTTATGGGACGTGACCAAAACGTGGATACTGGGCCGCAAATATCACAGTTAGATTTTACAAATCTATATCCGATTTATTATTTTTCGCTGGAGCATCTTGATTTATCCAAGCAATCTGTCGTTGATATACACTTTCGAGCTCGTGTTAATGACCCGCCAGCTGGTGGTGCCTTCTACAGAGCAATCGCTGTTATACTCAGTGACAAAGCGATGTTACTTGAAGGTGGTAGTGGTCGAATGAGAGTCGTTGATGCACCAGTGGAAAATCTTTAATCATGTTATTTAAAAACACGAGTATTATCATAAAATGCCATATCATCACGTTAGTGTCAGTCTGACTCCTGGTCAGATTAAAAACCTCCAATCAAATTCAGCAAAAAACTGCGGAATGAAATTATCACTAAAGCGAGATCAGATCACGGGCGGTCAAAATAAATTATCATTATCAGAACGTCAACTTAAACATTTCAACAGCGCTAAACAATCAAAGACAGGCGTCAAACTTAGTCTCTCTGCGAGTGCGGTTAAAGACTCAATTAAAACAGGCGGTATTTTTCCACTTCTCGCGGCTATTCCAGCATTAATTTCCGCAGCGGCACCTGCCTTAGCAAAAGCAGCCGCATTAGGTGCTGTTGGAACTGCTGCTGGAATGGCTTTAAAGAAAGCAACAGGGCGAGGATTAAAAAAAAGAGGGACCGGATTAAGATTACCGGGATCTCGATGGGGAAAAGGTCTGAGGCTTCCAGGATCACTTCGTTGATTACAGCGTCAAATTTTGATTTACTTGATGCTGTTAAACAACTAAAAATAAAAAACTTCAGAGGTGTTTTTATGCGAGATCAGTTGCCGGACCGACCATACAGCACTGAAACGGGTATTATTAATCTCGATGATAATTCAGGACCTGGTACTCATTGGACCGCATACTCAATTGATCCACGTGGAATCGTTTATTTTGATTCGTACGGGTTAGCTCCACCTCGTGAGTTTATCAAGTATGTCGCGCCACTTCATGCAGCGGTTTGGTATTCAACGCTACCAACACAAACAATGACGGATCCGCCAATATGCGGCAATGAAGTAATTAATGTACTCGACGCTATATCAAAGTCCTCCGCGGCACCTCATAAAGTCGTGCATGATTATACAAGTAACCGCTTCGTTGTAAACAGATCTTAAATTATAATGGTTGATATTTACGGAAGATCTTCTTCTACCAGTAAGAAAAAATAATCCGACATTGATCTGTCGAAGTACGCGACTAAAGATGAACTCGCTGATATTATGAACCTAGCTGGAGTTGACCCAGATGAGGTTGTTCTTTTTCAGGACCGATACGGAAAACTAAAAACTAGCAATATTAAATGGAATGATATAGTTCGACGAGTACTCGGTGCGGTCACGGATAAGATTTCTGTGTTTACTGACTGCGGTAGAATCAGGGATTCAAGTATATCGTTTACAACTATCAGAGATGAAATTGCAAAAAACGTTGCTAAATCGTGTAAGAAGCACCGGCGACACAATGACAGGCGAACTCAGCATGAACGGAAACAAGATAGTAGTGTTAAGAGATCCAACATCCGACGAAGATGCCGCGACAAAAAAATACGTCGACGTCAACCACAATACCGTTGACGGTAAATTATCCACGTTGCGAGCAGAGTATGATGTGCACGTGGGCGATTTTGGAAGATTTCGAAGAAATTTTCAAAAATCCGATGAATCCATAGATAAATTCTTCGGCACTCCGCACGCCGTTGACATAAAACTCGTTGATATCAAAACTAACCTAGACGCAACTAAAAAAACATTAGAAGATGTCGTAAGTGGAATTCCTGATATCGTTAACAAAATTAGTCTGATTAAAATTCCAGCCGGAATAACTCCCGGGTATATTACCAATATCGTATGCACAGTGTCATCTGGATTCGCAACATGGTCACAGCAAAATAAAACTATCAAATATACCGCAACAGTCATTGGCGTGTACAGGCTATCTGTGTTCAGTGCTGCAAAATTCGAGATTTTTACAACGTACCCATGGCGTCATTCCACCGACAGGTTTTCTCGAGTTGTGTCTATCATATTAAATAGCGGAAACGAAGAAGTATTTATTCTCGAAGCAGCTGATAAGAAATTAACCGCAGCATCTTTCTGGTGGTGTCTAGAATTTGTGGCTGAAACACCTCAGTTGGTTACTGTATAAAATATAATGAGTACCTCAGCCTCGTACAGATACAATCAAGCACGTGAATGGCAAACGAACTTAAAAAATCGAATTGAACAATATACGGTAAAAATAAAGAAATATCGACGACGACTAGTTATCGTTGACGTAATTGTTTATTCAGTATTCGCTCTTGTTGTTGTGTCCACGGGTATATTATTATCAGCGATATGAATAATGGCGCCAGTAGCCGTAACAATCTGTATTTCAGCTACAACATCAATTGCAGGTATGCTCAATATCATTGCAAAAAAGATAAGTACTTGTACGAATACAAATTATCCGATTACATAATAAAGTTGCACACGGCGACGGTAGCATACACGAGGTTATCTTCGTTGTTATCGACTGGTCTTAATGATGGAATTATATCTGATTTTGAGTTTACAGAAATGATTAGCGTATACAACTGTGCTGGTATTAAAGGTACAAATATTAATAATGACATCACTAGAGCTACTTCAGCAGATCGTGACAAACACATCTCCGCTGAAAACACCGATGATCTCAGTAAGTTCGATTAATCCTGAATTTAACGTCAGTTTTCCAACTGCGATTCCAGTAAAAGAAATTGCACTAGCGCAATTACGAGTATACCATAGTTGGCCAAATATCAGATCGAAATCATTTAATGGTACACCAGCAAATAATTCGCTTGTATTTGCTAATAAAAATAAAGGTGATGGAACACCTGACTGGGTTGTTGTTGGAATAACAACTGGCAGTTATGAGATTGAAGAGATCAATGAAGAATTTCAGCGCAGAATAAAATCAATAATGGGAAAAGAAGCAAAAATATCAATTAACGTTCATGAGCCGACGCTATCTTCTGCGGTTGAAATACATTCATCTGATTACGCCGTTGATATTTATCAATCATCGATAAGATCAGTACTAGGTTGGCCTGAAATCCCGCCAAAATATCATGGACCACCAGAACCACGTTTGAGTGATTTTATCACAGATGAAACGAAATTTATGACAACTCCAGGATATCGAGTTAAATATCCGTGGAGAAGTACTGGAATTTCTGTTCTTACTACTGCTCCTGATGGTGAGAATATTCCTGAAATAACAGAGAATTTGTATACCCATGATGATAAAATGAATCCAATCATCGATGAAGGATTTATTCAGTCATAACTCGATCCTGTTAATTCTGAATTTAGACAATCAGTCAACAAACAACAAAATTTCTTTTCTGACATCAGAAAATACTACAGTGATGATGTGAAACAACAAATCGTTGAGACGATCAAACATCTAAATCAGGTTATATCAGATCTTAGATACGTCAATAAAATTGTCATTTGGAATATATCTTACCTCGGTGATGATGATATACAACTACGTGTAATTAAGCAGTTGTATCTCAATCATTACAAAATAACTGAACAACAATTACCAACTTTTGTAATACCATTATTTAATGCTGACAAACTAGTAAAACCACTGAACGATCTTATCACGGAAAACTTTCCTAAAATCATCGAATCATGGAGAAAAATAACCCCACATCCACTTGTTCTCAAACATGATAACGATATATACGGCGGCGGCAGACATGTTTCACTGGGAGTAGTTAATATAACATCGACAATCGCAGTTAATCTCGTTTGTGATGTGATCTATGGTAGCTATGAAATAGATCTTGCAAAGTCAAATCAGGCTCAACAGGGATACATTTTACACACGTTCACACCACAAGTACCCCCTGGGGATTTGATCGTGCAAGTACCAACCAATCCTGTATATCTGCAGTGTCATAATAATATGTCAACACGAATAAATTTTAAACTAACTGACCACCTTGGACACTTAATTGACCTGAGGGGAGAAGAATTGACAGTGAATCTGTATGTGAAATCTTAATGATTTTCAGAAATATTTTACTTATTCTGAAATAATTATTATAATCTGAAATATTTTATTCAGAAATTGATGGGGTGGTTGGTACTTAAAATCATGTAAATCAATCAGGATGGGGTGATTGGTACAAAATCAATCAGTTTGTTTGTTTTCATGTGGTGGTTGGTACGCAAATCGATCAAATAAAAAATATTTCAGAATAAATAAAATATATATCAGAATAAATAAAATATATATATCAGAATAAAAAATATATGTATCAGAATTAAAAAATATATATTAGAATAAATAAAATATATATCAGAATAAATAAAATATATATCAGAATAAATAAGAAATATATATCAGAATAAATAAAAAATATATATTTCAGAATAAAAAAATATATATCAGAATAAATAAAAAATATATATTTCAGAATAAAATATATATATATATATCAGAATAAATAAAAAATATATATCAGAATAAATAAAAAATATATTTCAGAATAAATATATATGTATATCAGAATAAAATATATATATCAGAATAAAAAAATATATTTCAGAATATATATATATATATATATATATATATATATATATATATATATGTATGTATGTATCAGAATAAATATATATATATATATATATATATATATATCAGAATAAAAAATGTATATATCAGAATAAATAAAAAATATATTTCAGAATAAATATATATGTATATCAGAATAAAATATATTTCAGAATATATATATATATATATATATATATATCAGAATAAAATAAATATATATTTCAGAATAAATAAATATATATAAAGATATATATATATATATATATATATATATATATATATATATATATATATATATATATATATATATATATGTGTGTGTGTATGTATGTATGTATCAGAAGAAAAAATATATATATATATATCCGAATAAATATATATATATATATATATATATATATATATATATATATATATCAGAATAAAAAATGTATATATCGGAATAAATAAAAAATATATATCAGAATAAAAATTATATATCAGAATAAATAAATATATATATAAGTATCAGAATAAAAAATATATATCAGAATAAATAAAAAATATATATCAGAATAAATAAAACGTATATATCAGAATAACTAAAAAATATATTTTAGAATAAATAAAAAATATATTTCAGAATATATATATATATATATATATATATATATATATATATATATATATATATATATATATATATATATATATATATATATCAGAATAAATAAAAAATATTTCAGAATAAATATATCAGAATGAATAAAAAATATATTTCAGAATAAATAAATGTATATATCAGAATAAATAAAAAAAATTTCAAATAAATAAAAAATATTTCAAAATAAATAAATTTTAACAAAAATAAACAGTAGCATGATGAGCGGTTATCATTCATGTTTATTCCTGCACTGGCCTGTGTGATCCATGGGATCCTTTGTTTGAGACTTTTGTCCCGAGACTCTGTCGGTTAAGACTTTTGTCCGGAGACTTTGTCGGTTGAGACCTTTGTTATGGTCTTTTCTCAGCATCCCATGATCGTTTCTTTTAGCCAACATTCTTTCTGAATGTTTTTCGTGGGCACCCATGTGACGTAGAGCTTTGGGGGAGTCACATAGACATATCTCCGGAGAATTTTGAATTTTTCAAATATTTAGAAGATTGTCTATGCACCCCAGGAGAAAATCCCGGGGCTGCTAAAACGCAGTCACACTACGGTTTCGTAGTGTGAGATGTACATGTGCTGCTGACGCTCCCACTTTTATATAGGAAAAACCCTACCAATTGGTACCGTCGGCAATATAGCCCGTCAGGAGATTTGAACCGCAGACCCCCAGAATGAGAGTCGGCTGCGTTATCACTTGCGCCATGGTTCCTAATCTGGTTATATACGTTTTGAAAGTTATTATATAGCTAACCATCACTGAAGAAATCTCTATCTCTGCTTAATATATAAATATAACCAATTTTTCTGTTCTGCACACAGATAAAACTTATTTCTGCTTAATAAGTCAGATTTAGAAAGTTAGTTATTTTTCGGGATAACATATGTACCGGAAGAACGTTCTTGGCTAAGTGCCACACTGTAGACATCGTAGCGAACCAGGAAAACCGATAACAAAAATAATATATTGTTTGTGCTAAATACAGTCACTCTGATATAAAATAGGGAAGTATTCCTGTGAAACCGCTCAGTTCTGAATACATGTAAAACGTATCAATTAGATTTAAAAAGTTAGTTATTTTTCGGGATAACATATATACCGGAAGAACGTTTTGGCTAACTGCTAACACTGTAGACATCGTAGCGAACCGAACGATTCGGCCACTTGTTATTATCGCAGCACTATAACACGAGTATCGATAAATAGACCAAACCGCAACACTGCAGACATCGTAGCGAACTAGGTAAATATATTGTTTGTGCTAAATACAGTCACTGATATAAGGGAGGTTCCTGTAATAACTGATATTCTTCCCGTTAGCCAGCTCTGGACAGATCAAAATAAAATAAGTGCGGTTTACATCCAAATAACTCCCATGTACATTGAAATTGACATACATGAATACATCGCAAATTTGAAACAGACGTACTGTCCATTTCATTTAAACTGGAGTATATAACAATTTTCCGCTTACGATCGTAAACACGGTCAAAGGGAAGTAACTCAATTACATGGGTATGCTCAACGGAGTTATCCCCCTTCTTCAGGTAAGTAGTCTGCTTGTACACTATAGACCCAAATATTAAATAAATAGTTAATAAATATAATTCGAGGTAATTTGACGATTTATCTCCATCACTGACTTTTACACAATTGCGGCAGAGTTATCTGTATCTAACACCAATGGAATATAAGAGAACGAAATCCAGTTTCCAAACCGGTATGAGAATGATGATTTTGTTATCTTATCTGCAACATATTTTACTATACGCGAGTTAATATCAAAATATTTTCCAGCCGCGTTCATTGACTGAAATATCATCTCGTCGCCACTCTCTTCATTGACAGATTTAATCGCTCTGGGGATTTTTGGGTGTTTACCCGTCCCCCCCCCCCCGTGCAGATTTCTCGCTTTGTGTTATAGCCTGAAGATTAGATAAATTATTATTAAGTTTATCTCCGTCAATATGATCGATCACAAGACCGTCTCGTATCAATCCCTTGTGACACTCGTATATAAATCGATGATAGAGATAATGTTTATCCCCAACAGTAAACATTAAATAACCGGTATTATTAACAGTACCAACTGGTCTTTTCAACCGACAGTGTCTGATCACACCAATACGATTTGATTCGTAATTCTTGATGATAGGATGCTTCAGAAACTCGCTCATATTTTGCTCCATTTATATAATAATAGTATTTGTTTAAATCATAATTTGTCTGAAAACTTATTTAGATAGTCCTCTACGGATTTTATAGATCTGTCACTGTCATTAATTTTTTTATCATAATATCTTTTAAGTTCTTTGTATCGCTTACCATCACAGCGAGCACATAATTGTGTTTTTCCTCGCACTCCAGCACCACATCGCAGGCACGGTATTGGTCCTAAACTACCATTACGAACAGATTGTGAATGCTGTTCGCAGAATTCATTTTTACAGGATTTATTACAGCGAGTAAATGAGCCGATCATCAACCATTTACATTGAGACATTATATATAATATTTTTCATTTAAATACTTGTTTGAAATATAATATGAGCGAATTCGATAGATTATCCCGAATCAAGCCCTGGAGCACAGATAAATTTAATCTCGACAGAATATCTCCTGACCTACCGATGCGAGATCTGGTTGATCCAAAAAATAAAAGCTTGATTAATAAAATTCATGGCGCCAAGAAAGAATTTCACACAGATGGTGCATCTTATACATGGTCGACATTCAAGATTATACGTGACAATGTCATCGACGCATATCTTTTCAGAATAAAATTTGTCGTGCTAACAGAAACAGGCAATTGGATTATCCGTGACAAATATGATCCTGTACACAAGGGTGAAAAAACTGTCGTACTAAGTAAAAATTCCAAATCAGGTTTATTGACTGGCATTGACAAACCGTATTATGAGCGAGCGTATCCTGTGACCGCGGTTATTTATGGAATCTATGTGATAAATGAAAAACCTAGCGTTAATAAACTGGCGCCGATGAAATTTTCAAAAATAAACTGTGTGGCTGAGCGAGTGATAGAGCCATTTTACAGTTTCGACTCGTGGAAACGGCTTAACGGATAAAAGACGTAAAATAATAAACACGTGGGGAGAAATGGTTAAAGATACCGGGGCGTCAATCAAAGATGTGGCTGAACTAGGGAAAAATCTGTTGTTGTTGTTGTTGTTTTTGTGGGGTTTAACGCCATTTTTCAGCACACGATAGGCTATATATGGCGGCCAGTATTAATGGTGGAGGAAGAACCCGGGCAAACCCCAGAGAGAACCACCGACCCACGAGAAGCTACTGGCATGCTTTCTCACATACCTACATTGGCTGAATCTGAGACTCGAACCGGCGCAGACAGAGGTGAGATGGCAGTGATCCGTAACGGAGAACGCTTTAGACCACTCGGCCACTCGGGGCCCCGGTAAAAAATCTAAAGTTCCCAAGAACCGTAGGGACGATAACAGAAGAAATATTATTTGAATCAAAATATAAATCAAAAGGTGCTTCGATCGAAATTATTGATCATAACGCACAGGCGTGGACTAGCGCAGTAACAGTGTTTCCACGAAATCGAACTGTTAAAATTTACCGCGGAGACATGTTTGATTTTATTAACGAAATAAGTAAAGACGATCCTGTGTCAGTATGGTTATTTCAGAGTTCATGCGTGGAAGAAAAAAATAAATTTGATCAGTTTGTACGACCTTTTGGCGTTATTTATCCAAAAGATCTTCTCCACGAGAAAATGAAAAATCTTGCACTGCAATATACTGATGATACTGACGAACTATTGAGCAACTGTTTTACTGTTCCGTCAGTTGCGGCTCATTTTGCTAGAAAGAAAATATCGTGGAAACCAACCAGATTTGATTTTCTCAATGATATAGTATCCAGTTGTGTCGAATACGGACACGGTGGATTATGGAATACTAAATACGATCACAGAGATGTTATTTCGGTTGATATGGTCGCGTGTTATCACGGAAGTTTTCTCGGGTACGGAGATTGTTCTGTGTACTTTGAGCGTTTCGGTCATCCGACGCACGAGATGACACGAGTATCAAGAAATGGACCATTACCGGATTTTCATCTGACTGGATTCGCTTGTATCGAATCATTCGAGTTTGCTATGGGACTTCATCCAATTTGTTATGTTTGGTTTGGAAAACATTTTTCAGAAAAAATGTGGGCACCAATAGTACTGTTACGGTATATGCATGATTGTGCGATGTTAACACAGTTGATTGTAAGTGAGGCAATTATATCATATCGGAAACAAACCGAAGTTTGGTTATCACAACAAAAACAATATTCTGATGATGAAAATCCGGATAAAACAGATTACGAGAATAAAATTACGAAAGATATTGGCAGAAAAATAATCGGTAAGTTCACTCAAGGAGGATCGTACGATCATAAACGACATTGTGCAAGATTGATCATGGACGATGCTGAGTTAGATTTTATAATCGCTGATACAACGAAGAAAAACACGTTTATAAGTCGAGAAATAGCTTTCTTGTCAAATGGAACTAAACTGGGTACAATCGTGAGCTACATGGACGGTGAGTCACCTCAGTATACTCATTTAAGATCATCGATGCTCGCAGATGTTTTGATAAATCTATTATCGATGATGAATAAAGTTTCTAAATTTGCTATCAGAGTTGGCACGGACTCGTTTTATATCGATAAAAAATATTCAGGATTGTTAGAACAACTACATATAGATATTTGTGCACAGTGGGGTTCGTGGAGAATAAAAAAAGAAAACATATTCGATTATTCCGAATCCGCTGATGTTACGATTAAAGATATTTATTGTAAAAAATATCAAACACTGAAAAATTCTTCTGCACCATCGGTGTACGATCCAATAACCAGAAATAAAACGGTTTATCTGAACGGACCGGGAGGGTCTGGTAAGACGACCCGAGCAATCGAATTATTTCAGAATTCAGATATGATCGTTTTAACTCCTACACATAGACTCGCGCGAGAGATGAAACAATGAGGGGTACAATCGTGTACTTATCACAGCTTCTTCCGATGGAAGGGTGACGCATGGACTTCTTCGAGGATGGGTGAGAAATATATTCCTCGGAATATCATTTGGGATGAAATATGTACAGTACCGTTAGAAACATTAAAAACATTTATTGATTGGCTATTAACAAGAAATACTGCTGTGATAATGTGTGGCGATCACGGTCAACCACCACCTTTTGTTGGACCATCTCCACATAATTGGCTGAAAGATTTTGTTGATCACTTCGAAGAAGTGACTGATGATCATATTGCACTTGATCCAGAATTAAGGGAGTTTAAAACATTAATCAGACTAGAGTCGAATAAAACTGTGAAGTAATGCGTGAAGTGATTTCAGAAACACCCATGAACGACTTTTTACACGCGTGGAGACCAAACGATCTGATAGTTGCAAGCAGAAAGATAGAGATACAGTTCAACGAGAGTTATTTCAGTTACAACGAGAAAAATTTCCAACGTTGCCAGTTCCGTTATGTTATCGACCAGCAGATACGCGGCGACAAAATATTGACGTTGATATACCAGGACAGATCGAGAAACAGAATTTAGTGTTGAATGATATTGTCGCAGTTGAGTCAATGTTGTTGTAGATGCACTAAAAACAAATAAATCCCCGTGGACGCTAGGATACGCGATGACGATTCATTCATCTCAAGGATTAACTATTACTGATACAGTTGTTTGGATCGTCGATGATCGTATCGAGTGGTCAAATTTGGTTTATCTCGCAGTATCTAGAGTCAGAAGAATATCTCAACTACGAAGGATTATCATGAACGAGTCAGTGATTAATGATGATGATGTTGACGGTGACATAATAAGAAAAACATTAGCTGGTTATAAACAGTGTGATAAAAAAATAAACGTGATTTTGATCTTCACGTTGAATTTATTAATACGCTGAAACAACAGCAGAATAATCACTGTGCGAGTTGCAATTGTATAATGTTATGGCGGTATCTGAAAAATGATCCAAGACAATTTACTGTAGATAAAAAAAATAACAATCTTGGTCATACACGAGAAAACACGATGTTGACCTGTCTTGAATGTAACCGACGTAGAGATGCTAGTTAAGTGATTTGGGTGGTAATTGAGTGTCCTCGGGAATTATTTGTAGTTGTTCACGTACAAATCCACGTTGAGGAGCAGTTGAATCTAGTCTGTAGATTGCTGGTCTGCCAGTGGATCTTGTCACGGTGGATATCTTGTGTGTCGTAATACTCCAAATAGGATCAGTCGCTCTTTTTTTACCATTTTCAAGTTCACCTCGTTCATATAAATATCTTACGGTCACATTACCTAATACTGGCTGTGTTGAAAAATCACGTCGTTGTACGGGTATATTTTTTTTTTGTAATTGCGTTAATAGGTTTCATATTGGTTGTTCGAGTAATCTCATTATTTAATGCGGCTATCACACTTGTAATCTTGCCACCCATTCGCGAGATCTTTTATCTTGAATGAATTCCTTCGCGTATTGATATCCAAATAACCGCTCAGCAAGTGTTCGATTAAATCGTTCAACAATTGCCTGATCACGATGAATTGCAGTGTGTCCTCGTCTGAATTTGACATTATGTTGTTTCATCAACGATGATACTGGACTAAGAAATTCTTTGCCAGGATCAACCTGTAGCAGCTGTGGCCATCGTAATGGTCCTCGTTGATAAATTCGTTCAAACGCATCGGCTACTTCAGATGATGTTTTCGTTGATAATGGTTCTGCCTCTTTGTATCTACTTGCAATATCAACTACAGTTAACGCGTATTTATATGTTTTTCTACGTACAGTATCATGTGGTAAAAACAGAATATCTGCTTGATGAACTTCATTAGGAACACTAACATCGAAATACGCGTACTGAATTCGTTTCGGTGATGGTAGGTAAATTTGCCATATTGCTTGTTTGGATAACCACGCTTTAGCAGTAGATTGCTTGACTTTTGCTGCATCAGCGAGTTTACTAATTGCTGCTTTACCCCTCCAATATCCCCTTGGACTATAATAAATTGATTCCATTTATAATTAACCAGCCCCTAATACGAGTTTACCTTTCATTGCAGATTTTACTAACCAATTAGCAGATGATTCTCTGATATTTTTATTTTTTTTTGGAATCTAGCGAATGAATCAACTTCACATCTGCAATGTGCCTATGTTGTAGATCTTTATTTTTATAAGCCACATCATGAACGTGACATGCTTTATCAATATCATTTATGGGATACTCACCTGGTTTTGGTTGATCTTGATTGTCAAGCCTGATATCAAATCGAGTACCAGGACCACAATAATTATATCCTGGTAGATGTTTTTCTCCAGGGTATTTAGCCCATGGGGTTCCTGGGAAATTTGACATTAATTTAGCAATATCACCACCATCTTTCATGGGTAAAAACGACAACTTTTTTCTGTTACATACTGCACATCTTCCACCATATGCTATTCTTGCATTTTTTGTTGTAACCGTGGATAAATCATTAGTCGAAGTTTTAACTTTGCAACGTGAACAATATAGATTCATGTTATTTTTATATGGATATAATTGATTTCTCAGCGACACGAAAACAAGAGCCAGTTAAACACCATCCTGCGTTGCCAAATTCGATCAGAATGATAATAATAGGTCCATCTGGATAGGGTAAGACGCAATTATTACTTAATTTGATAATGAGATGGTTAAAATGGGATAAATTGTATTTAGTAGCACCATCAGTTGATGATCAACGATGTCATGATGAACTTAAAGATTTCAATGAAAACGCAAGATTGCTGGACGAAGATAATGATGTTATAGAGTTTATAACCGATATTGATGAAGCGCCGATCGTTGATGTTTTAGACGGATTTATTAATAATTTAATTGTGTACGACGATGTTTATGCTAGACAAACAATCAAATCCTGCCAGAATTTTTTCACGTGGCACACATAAAAACACTGACGTGATCTATGTTACTCAGCGATACACACAAATACCAAAAGTGATCAGAGATAACTGTAATATTTTAGTTATGTTTAATGGAGTTGATACGCATACGCTGCGAAATATTCATCAAACTTGGTGTAGCGGTGACATGGATATAATTAAATTCAGAAATTTCTTTTCACCAGCACAATCAACCCAGCACGGGTTTATAACAATAAATTTACATGATCCTAGAACAAGATATCGTATTGGACTCGATAAATTTTTTGGATAAATTGATTATAACAATAAATTTACATGATCCTAGAACAAGATATCGTATTAGACTCGATAAAATTTTTGGATAAATTGATAGCAGCAGAGGGGGCGGGGATCTCTGGTATGTAAACACAACTCTCGGTCAGGTACGTAGTGACCTCATTTTTTTATTTCAAAAGAAGCTTATACTTTAAGCAAATTAGGTTTCAGACAAGTGGTCTGTTCGCCCCCTCTGCTGCTTCAGGTCAGGCAGAGTTCCCATCTGAGTTACTTGTTTGTCCAGTATCGATTCAACCTAAATATGCGCGTGTTGAGGAAAAAACTATAAACAATCCCATAACAGTGACTGATACTGATCTTCTGCTGAAGAAAATCTCAATCGCGTTGACTGGTCAACCTGGTCAGATCACTGGCATTGTTGGAACACACGATTGTACTGTGACGTTATCGAGAGCGCCAGGACACTTTTGCCACATTTGTCAACGACGACACGGTTATGATAGTTTTCATGAAATTGTTGCATCAAAATGTATTGATGCGTATGTGACTGCGTACTCGGATGTGTTTATGATCGGTTGTTTTCGATGCCCAGGCAGTAAAATCTCAATTCCGCGGGTAATTTGAATTTCACACCTGAACCTAAACGGGAATATCATAAGTATTTAGCGCGATCGAAATTCTGTAAAATCAGACACACAAAAAGAAACCATGATTACAGCTACACTGCAGCGCCAACATATAACTGTGGACCGGGTTGTAGAATTATTTCCGACGGTGATTATCTTGATGGATCAGCATGTGGAATGGGAAAATCAGAATCAGCTTGGAGATCGATCCAGGAAGGTCAATCTGTGTTGTATATCTCGTATCGAAAAACTTTTACTTGGAAAATCAAGTCTGATTTCGGTATTGAATCCTACCTTGATATATCTGGAGATATTGTCTTTAAACCAGGAATCCGAAGAAGAGTTATCGAACAAGTAGAATCACTTTACCGCGTCAAGGGAATTCCTGATGTTGTTATCGTTGACGAATGGCATGGGATTCGAAGACAAATCTTTTCAACGGTGAGATATTCGAAATCACGCTGGATCAAGTTTGCTGGGCTGGTCAGATCAGCGTATCGGGCTATTGTTCTTGATGCGGATGCTGACAATGACGACTTAATACTGTTCCGGGATATTCTTAAGCGAGTCAGTATGAAATTTATCATTAACGATTATGCGATTGATCACGGTAAGAAGTTTACGGTGAAAAACTCGCATCGGGATAATTATGAAGACTTATTAAAAACCCTTGCAGGGGGAAATCGTGTCGCTGTGTTCACGCACAACAAAATACAAACAAAATATTCCGTCGAGGGTTTCGCTAAACAACTTCAACACGCCGGATATGAAACGCGGTATTATCACGCTGATACCAATCCTGAACAACGAGTTTATGATTTTTCAAATCTCGAGACCGCATACGACCACGTTGATGTTGTGATATTTAACCTTACTCTGGAGGCTGGTGTTAGCATTGTTGATGAGCGCTTCAAACATCTTTTTGTGTTTTCGGTTAAGTTAGGATCCGTTGAAGCAACCAATCAAGCGCTGCATCGTTTTAGATGTGTTACTGAAATCAGTTATTCTGCATCGTCGCATGTTCGCGAGGATATCCCACGAACCCGTGATGAAATAATAACCGCAATAATAAACCACGAAAGAAATCTATCCAAGAAAGTATTGCCGTATAGAGCTCCCAATGTTGGTGAGATCGATTCCGCTTACGGGTTTGCGTTTATCAGCAACATCATTGAAGAGAACAGTTCACGTGTGATGTTTACTCAGCGATTAATCGCATCTCTCGCGGATACCGGTTATGAGATAATTCAAACACCACCAGACGATTATCCAACTTGGCTGTCCAAACAAACAAAAAAAGCAACCTTGAAAGATAATCCTGTCATCGATGATTTCTTGAACACCAGCGTCGGTAATCGGGTAAAACAATCTAAAAAATGATATTTCCGCAGAAGATCCCACGGATAAATTTTTCGAAATGTTTGTGGACGGAGATAAAATCTCCAAAGATGAATCTCTCAAAGAGTTTCTCAAAGAAGTGTTTAAAGATAAAATCTCTGATGAAATCTCCGATGAAATTCCTCAGTGTTACAAATACAATCCTGAAGAGCAACTAGAACCGTATTATAAAAAAATAAAACATCTCAATGCGGTGTTTCAATGTGATGTGAACAAACTTGACGCAGATGTTGTTGAACGTCTATACAAAAAAATCGTCACAGATGACACTATCACAACGAGTTATCCTGGACAAATTCAATAGCGGTCAAGCTGTAGCTAAAATAATATTTCGATCCGATAAAATCTCTCCCCCGCAAGCATTAAAAATGATTAAAGATCTTCTTGAAATGTTAAAACTCCCTGATATGATTCCGGACGATCTCAGCGAGACAACAATACCAATAATCCGTGACGAGCTCGTGATGAACATCGAAACAATGATGCGAAACCCTGATCAGATGAAAAAATATAACCTGTTAATGAAACATTTCAGTGAGATCTTTTCAGTGAGATCTTTCCTGAAGCGAGAATAAAATCAAAAAAACTAACAGCAGCGGGGGGGGGGGGGGCGAATCCGACATTTTGTCCAATCGTTATTTTGCTTAATTAATATTTCTGCACTCATCGGATCCGGTGTAGTCAGCGCCTGGTAAGAAAAAAACGACGACGGTCCATCCTACACGACGGTGACGTCATTTGGTTTAATACACTTTTCTGCGCGTCGATCCCAGCGTCGTCAGCGTCCGGTAAACACAGCGACGACCGCGTCGATGTCATTTCCCCCCCCCCCCCCCGCTGCTAAGAAGTTATTTACAATGATCTTACAAACAGAGTGATCACTAACTCCTCCTCTTGTAGATCAATTAGGTTATTTGACTGATCGGTAAGTCTAAAATTAATTCTCGTTAAAAACCGATTATGGCATCGCATATAGACCGGATTAATCGGGCTCTCAACGATTAAGAATCCGGGAGGGGCTGATGGTGAAAATGAATAAAGGATATACCCCTTTTGAGCTTGATTTGATTGCTTGGTATCTACCTGGTAACTCCCTTCGATAACATCACACACTAGATTGATTGCTATCACCGATGCGATATTTACGTTGTATGGAGCAATATGCCTACCACCATCTCCGTTATCGTGTCTGAGGATAATTGATGGACCGAGAAAATCATTAAGAGACTTTCTTAGTTCTGGCGCGTTGTATTCTGGAAACTTGAAATCGGGTAAATCGGCTTCTGTGATATTATACTCGGTTAGGAATTTTTGTTTATTATCATCGCTGTTATCGGATATTATTTTAACGATTCGTTCATTGATATATTCCATGTCTGATATAAGTTGATTTAACACCTCAACGTGTTTTCGTGCTTTTGTTTTCCGTAGTTGTTCTAGTTGCAATTGGTAATTACGATTAATCTCGATAAAAGCACTAACGATATCATTTAAAATAACTGTGAACACTGCGGACGATTCAGGGGTTTTGTCATACTGAAAATACCACTGCATGGCATTCCTGTCTTGAAATATAAACCAACTGGGTAATAACGTGCTTTTCATAATAGACAAACCATCTCGATAATTGGTAATAATTTCATGATACGATTGCGCATTCGTGTGCAAATCTGCGGGGATTTCATTGGGTGGATTCTCGGGCCAACCTAGTATGGTTCTTTTTGAACTGTTCTAAATATCAACCATAGACCCCGGTGTGCTTATTTCAATCGTCGACGATAACGTCGGTTCATGAACCGTAATAGCGATTTTTGATTCTTTTCCTGTGATCGATTTTATCCTGCGTTGAAATTCTTTATTGATTTGTTCTACTTGTTATGACCCAGTTGGTATTGTAACCTCCTTCCAGTCTGGGGTCCCATCGGGTTTATTTGTCCATGCAAAAACCAGCGAGTTATTAGGTTGTTGTCCGTTAAATGCGTCCGCTCGGATATTAGGCCAACTGTGATATATTCGCAATTTTGCCAGCGCTATTTCCTTCACTGGGACCGATGATGGGAAGTTTACACTGAATTCTGGCTTCGTTGATGTTATCGATATCATATTTGTTTGTACCGGAGTGGTGTTCTCCGCGATCCGTTGAAGTAATTGCAACCCTTCGGGGTTCAGCGACATTATTATTATTCGCTGTTTCTAGTGTTTAATTTCAACACCGAATATTAACAACCTGCTTGTTTTCAGGAGAATGTTTTAAGCCCATTGAAGTGGTTTCAGGAGAATGTTTTAAGCCCATTGAAGTGGTTTCAGCCACGTGGTTTCCAGCTTCCAGTTGAAAATCCTCGATTTTTGACATCGCGGAGTCATACAACTGGACCATCGTGGAGAATTCAGCATCGGATATAAACGAATTATCTATCGCCAACGAGATCAACCCGGATAATTTCGAGTACGCGTCGGATACTATTTGATGTTTTACTGTATACTCGTTGAGTTTTTTTTCTGAGAACACGATGATATCTTTCTAGTGATTGCGTTGGCGACTCCAGCAATTGTTGTCGCCGCGGAGATAGCGATTGGAACAGCGATCGGGGCCATCATGGTCACCGTGGATAAAATAACACCGGTACCGGCTACTATACCTGACACCGAGTACACGACCGCGTCGATGGTGGTTATTTTTCGACGGTATTTTTTTATTTTTACACGGTATTGTTCGGAAAGCGTTTTCAAATTCGCGGAGAATTCTTTTACGGTATTGAATCGATATTGGTGTGACGTCGGTGATACCTCTGATTCAATTACCTTGGTGGTCATTTTTATTTTAAAAGAGCTAGTGTTTTTAATTACTTAGATCCGCTACAAATTCCACATACCATGTAATGTTTGACAAGGTTAAATTTCTATCAACGGCTCTAATTGTAAACTGTTCAGTTGCGCCCTTGTCTATAATTGTTGATATTGTATTGTTAAACCAGGATGAACTCGACGATAATATATTAAACTGCATCATTGAAACCAGTGTCAATCGATAAATACCCTTGACGGTTGCGGTGATATTTATTATATTCTGTGTAGGAGTCCAAGGGAATGTTCCATGCCGAATCGTGTATACTGTGTTGATGGTGTTCTCATGAGGGATTTTTATTTTTTCAAATTGCACTATTATTCTCGGTAGTCTGTCTTTGATATCTATAATATCAGTTTTGATTGTTTCTATTATCCGTCCATGCGCGTCTATATTATTTATGATCGCTGTAACATTAGAGCCGATTATTTCTATTTCCCGTTTATGCACGTTTACATTATTTATGATCGTTGCAATATTACAGCCGATTGTTTCTATTATCCGTTTATGCGCGTCTACATTATTTATGATCGTTGCAACATCAGTTTTGATTGTTTCTATTTCCTGTCCATACGCAGTGATATCATTTATAGTTATTGTAATTTCATCCGGTCTGGTATTTTTTTTACCAAAGAATTTATCAATGGTGTTATCAGCCCTGTTAAAATTTTTTCGCAACGTGTAAAATTGGCCCGACAGCGTTGTAAACTCCGAAATAGTACTTTTTATCCCCACAAGATTCGGTTCGGTTACCATCGGGGTTCCAAAAAAACTAGCAGTAGTGAGTTGTATATCGGTGACAGACTTTTGTATCCCCTCTAACTGATTTGCTTGCGCGTTATTTTTTTGTCATACAAATTTTTTAACGAATCCGACACGGATATATAATTGTCGCCAAGTGTACTTATTTTTCCATTTATCGTCAAGATGGATTCACCTGATTTAAGTCGTCCGTCATCGGTATACAACGCGATGGTGTTCTCGGCGGCATCACGCTGTCGTATTAAAACGTCATTCAGCGACACATTACTGGATTTTAATTTACCCTGACGATCTTGAAATACAACTATTTCGCCCGGGTCAACACTGGTTAAATTTAACGTATCAGCGATTTCATCCTCGATTAGTTTTTTTATGTCATCGGTGGCGAGCGTTTCCGTGGATTTTTTCAGCGCCGAAACCGGTCGTCCCCAGATATCAATCATTATTATTGTAAAAAAAAACAGTTTTTAATTAACCCGCCGGGCCTCTACGACCCCACTAGTGTATTCGTTTACAACCACATGAGGTGGTTTCCGCGATGATGAAATCGCCGCGAGTACGTTCAATACCTCACGGCCGCATATCGGTGGGTCACTTAATTGTTGTGTTGGCAGCGTGGAATAAAAAACCGGGGCTGAACACGCCCGGATATACCGCATGAACTCGTTTGGCGGGGCTAACCCGTATGAATCAAAATAGACGATCGCACGCGGATCAATTGCGTATGCAACCCAATGAGTTCCCGCTCCGGAGGATTTATCGAGGTTAATTATACCGGTTTCAATATTCCTTGGTTTTGTCGGTAATTGATCCCTCATAAAAACACCTCTGAAGTTTTTTATCGCTAACGCGTTTGCGGCATCTATTAAATCAAAATTAGACATTGGAGTCATTGACTCTTGCGTTAATAAACGGTTCCCGGTAGTCTTAGACCCTTCCCCCAGTACCATGAATACGGGGTTCCCGGTAGTCTTAGACCCTTTCCGGCTACGGGTCGTTTTTTTTTATAGCCTTTCCCGGTTGCCTTCTTCAATGCCATTCCCGCCGCGGTACCAACGGCTCCTAACGCAGCCGCCTTCGCCACTGCTGGGGCCGCCGCGGCAATCAACGCTGGAATCGCAGCTAACAACGGAAATATCCCACCGGTCTTTTCCATGTTTTTAATCGCTGCGGCCGAAAAATCTATTTGAACACCCTTTTTATTCTTCATCGCATCATTGAAATGTTTTATTTGACGCGCCGTCAACGATATCTTATGATTACCACCTGCCATCTGTGACGGCTTTAACGTTATTGTGGTTCCACATTGTTTAGCCGACTTTGATCGTAATTTCTTGACTTGACCATCGGTCAACTCTACGCCGACAACATTATACGACATTTTTATTGTAAACGCGTTTATGTTTTCAATTACATGTTTTCCACTGGTGCATCAACGATTCTCATTCGTCCACCAACGCCTTCCAACAGCATTGATTTATCGCTGAGAATGACAGCAACCGCTCTATAATCGGCAATAACGCCGCGAGTTACATTAGCTCGGAAGTGTATATCAACGACGGATTGTCTTGTTAAATCAAGATGTTCCAGCGAAAAGTAATAGATCGGATATAGTTCTTTGAAATCATGTTGTGATATTTGCAAACCAGTGTCGACGTTTTGATCACGACTCATATACGACAGCAACCGATGGTACACGCGTGCAATATGGTTTTGACCGTAATTAAGTTGTATATCCTCAGATGGTTCCTGCTGGCCGTTTATTCTCAGCGAGACGTCAGTAACGCCTAATCGATCAAATATCATATGGCTGGATAGTTGATTATCAACTCTCGTCATATCCTGCAACGCAACAAATATATGACGCGGAGCCGAAATGCCTTGTTGTGATGCCAGGTTCCATGTGAATATACCATTGATATTTGATTGCTTAGTATCTGTTGTTGTTGTTAGCCAACTTAGTAATGATTTTCCTCCCTGCTCCATAAAGGATAGCAATCGTGCCTCTGTGGTAATGGATGGAGTCATTACTGGCATCCACAATAATATTTTAGTTAAAACGACTTTACCAGAGTCATTATTTGGATTCGTAAGATCCGCTGGAATTCTCCAAATTGCATTTCTATCATCACCTTTTCGCACAAGCACCACGGTATGCTTTGCTCCGTAGATAACTTTTCGCACGTTCCTACAAAATCCAAATATATGATGCAGTGGAATCGCGCATGAGAAAGATCTACGCGGCCCTGTTAACATTGATATGCGTGTTGCAGCTCCGATGTTAAAATTAGGATCGCTGTTTATAATCATATTCTCAACATCAGCATCAGCGTTATTAGCATTATTTCTTGGTCGTCTTACCACAAATTGCGAGTTTCCAGCAGTGTTTCTAGTATCCTTTGCAAACATCATAGATGGACCCGCTGATCTTGTATAATCGTCGGAATATCTTGCTAGCCCGATTATTGTTGTAGCAACATCAACATCACGTTCTATTGATTCAATTTCTCGCCCGTCAATGAGATATTTTGCGCTCTCAAATAGCGCCATTACGCCGTTATTGACTAAGCCAACTTTGGTACCATCTGGATACGGTGCTGGTACAGCAGGAGTATCGGCCTCTGTTACAAGTTCTCCTTCGATTTCAATAAACGCTTCACACGGTAAAAAATATTTACTGGTATCATGGACTTGAAGTTCAATTCGCGATCGTATGTTGGGTTGTACTGCATGATAGGAATAAAATTGATAATTACGGACAGAATCATCCTTGTGCACTGGTGCGTCCATATCAAACGCCGGGTCAGCTGTTCGTTTAAACATTTTATTTAATAATACGCTGATGCATCTAAATCATCGTCGTCGTTTTAAACCACTTCCCGCTATTATGTTTGCGATGTCATCTTGATTATTGTTTACCAACGACGCTAGTTTTTCTTCCACGGCCTTATTTATTACTTTACTGACATTTGCAGGCATCACTGTCGTTGATGGCATCACCGGTGGTTTCTGTTTTTTTCTTCTCACCAACGACATTAGTTTGTCATTTGCTGCAGAAAACGCCCTTCCGGCGACATCTCCAATAGCACTAAACCCTTATCACGAATAACATCAATAGCCTTCATTCCTAATTGTTTGGCTAACGGCGCTACTTTTGGAGCCATTCTTGTAAATAACCCCGCAATGGTGCTACCGAGACCGTCTCCGTACCACGCGCGGTATACGGGCAATCGTGAGTTTACCACGTAGACGCTGACTGGTTTATCATGGTTGTAGTGTATAATCATCTTTATTATAAAAAACACCAGTGTTTTCCAATTAGTGGTTGATCACCCCCCTTCCCACCACCGAATCATAAATTTTGTCAAAAACATCGATTTTCTCTAAATGATTTCCTGGGGTTTTCATCGGCGGTAAAAATCCGCGTTTTTTGTCAATTTTTGTCAATTTTTGTCGTTTTTTGTCGATTTTTTGTCGTTTTTGGTCGGTTTTTGCCGGCTTTTGGTAAAAAACATCGATTTTCTCTAAATGATTTCCTGGGGTTTTCACCCGTAAAAACCGACCAAAAACGACCAAAAAACGACCAAAAACGACCAAAAAACGACAATTTTATAATTTTTTTAATCATCCACTAACTCGTCAATGAGCGTTCGATATGCATTAATGTCCATGATACCACCGGCAAATAGCCGCCTGCAAATATCAGCGGCCTCATTGATTATTTCCGGAGAGTTATTTCCGGCTCGTTTTCCTCCGATTAGTATTTCTAGCCGTGATATATCACTGAGAACACTACCAGGACAAGTAACGTCTTTACCAACAGAGTATCCTTTTCCGTGTTTTGGTCTTTCACTTTTTACTTTATTGTGGAATATTATATAATTATTATCACGCGGTGGTAATTCATTTTTATGTTTATTTGCCAAATACACTATTCTTGTCCAATCCTTTAACGACCTTATATTTTTCTCGTAGCCGCTATTGATATGCTCATCTCGTGTGTCCTTATCAAAATTTGTAACAGTAAAATTAACTAATTCTTCATCGCTGAAGGCTCTGATTTGATCTATTGTGCTCTTTTTAAGAACATTACGGGGTATATTCCCCTCTTTCCGTATTTCTTCCGGTATTTCTTCCGGTATTTCCTCCGGTATTTCTTCTTCTGGTTCTCTTGCGGTGGCGCCTAGTTCTTCCTCGTCGGCCATTGTAACATATGGTTCTTGTGGGTCCGTTATAGCGAGTGGTGGCGGCCTCCGTGTTGTAGCAACCGGTATTTTCGCAGGGAGTGTTTCCAGAGACTTTTTTGTTTGCTCGGTCTGAGCCGCTATCTTTTCAAGCGCACCGAGGACGGGCACAGTTGCCGCCGTAACATCTTTGGTCGCTTTAGTTACCGGAGCAAAGAGCTGTTCGCTTCCAACAGCAAAATCAGTTTGTAGTTGTTGCCGCGTTTGAAGTTGTTTTCGGACCCTGTCTCGTAACGGTATGAACTTTTTAAGCGCTACTAGCCGCTCTCTGGCTAGCCGAGTAGTAAGTGATTCGCCTATCATTATTGCAATTGCTCCGTAATTTCTAATTTCCCGCCGAGTGTGGCGGGGGGATATGTCCCAGGGGCTCCAGGGAGTTTTCGTCTATAATCCTTCTAATGTTTTTAATTTTATTAGAGATTTCTCGACGTCGTTCAAAAGCCTGTCCGAGTTTTTTTCGTACTGTCTCAACGGCAGTAAATAGTCCAATAAATGCATTTACGTCATTGCCATACAAGTTTTCATTTATCGTATATTGTAATCGCTTTATAAAAGAATACTCGCGTGGCAAGGTATATCGACCTTTCTTTGATTGCTCGTTAATAATTTCATAATCGGACAATATTTTTTGGTTATCAAGCTTATCAGATAATTCAATTCCTTGATTTTTTAATTTTAAAATCTCGGTTAATATATTATTGATGTCTTCGATATTCATATTCTTATAAACATCTTATTTCTAAATAAAAAAAAAATTATTTTACAAAATGAACCCTGCGTATCAATCCCGAGGTGTGTTAACATTCGATGAAACCGTAGGATAATTCGTTTTCTTCCGGTATTTCTTCCGGAAGAGACAATTTATTGTAGCGTTCGCACTGTCATGGCGACTTCGTCAGCGCCATAGGCGCCGGTGACTTCGTCACGGTGACCTTGTCACTCGCTGATTTCTGTTATATATGAAAATCGAATTCTGTGACCCGTCTTTTTTGAGATCGCTGAATTCTGTATTCCTTCTGCAACAAATCGTATTGAGGCGATATAAATGTCAAAATATTTTCCTGCCTCATTCATCGACTGAAATATTTTTTCCTCGTGAGTTGTTGTATCAAATGACTTTACGGGTTTTGCTTTCTTTGAAAACTTACCAGTTTGGCCTTTTTTGGTATTCTGACTTTGCAAGATAGCTTGCAAGTTTATAAGAGAATTATCAGTCTTATTATTATTAATATGATCAATCACAAGCCCATTTTCGATTAATCCGTTGAATGCTTCAAATACAATCCTGTGAACATAATAGCTTTTTCCTCCCGCAGTAAATTGCAAGTATCCCTGATTATTTACGGTACCAACCGGCTTCTTCAGTCTACAATTTCTAACAACGCCGTCGCAAGATGCCTCGTAATTAACGAGCACAGGATGCGGCTGAAATTCTTGGTTCATTTGTATAATAATACTACTTGTCTAATTCATTATTTGGTTTAATTATAAACCTTGCAATGTAGTCCTGAGGAGTTTTGATGACTGAGTCAGCGGTGGGGTCAATGACGGCGTTTTTTATTCGCTTGTCATAATAGCGTTTTAACTCTCTGTATCGCTTTCCGCCACAATTGATACACAACTGCGATTTTCCTCTTACACCAACGTGGCAAACCAAGCACGGTAGGGGGCCAAGAGAACCATTACGAACGCTTTGTAAATGATACCCGCAGAATTCACCTCTACATGATTTATTGCACGGGGTTATCGACCCAATCATCAACCATTTGCAGTGATTCATTATACTATATTCTTTCATTTAAATACTTGTTTTAATTATATGGAGGAGTTCGAGAGATTAGCAGCAATTAAGCCCTGGAAAAATATTAAGTTCAATCTCGATAGAGCCCTCAAGGACGCACCAAAAGCGTCAATAAACGATAGAACCCTGTTAAATAAAATACGCGACTGTATCAATGAATTCAAGCGTGATGGTGCATTTCATAGTTGGTCAACATTTCGAATTGATGGTATTGTTGATGCTACCATGAACGACAACCGCGCAGCAACGATAATATCACAACTTGACGGTAAAAGGTATTTCTTCAGAGTAAAATTCATTGTCCGGGTGGAATCAGGTAATTGGATCATACGTGATAAATTTGAACCAGTTCTCAGCGACAAGAAAACAGTCATTGTTAGCCGCGACTCCAAGCCAGGGCTGTTAATCGGAATTGACAGACCATACTATGAACGAGCGTATCCTGAAACAGCAGTTGTCTATGGAATATACCCGTTAAATAAGAAACCTGATATCGGAAAACTAGCGCCGATGAAACAGTCAACGGGGATAAATTGTGTAGCAGAACGAGTAATAGAGCATTTTACAAATGCGTGTCGAGGAAACAAATTGACTGATTTACGACGTAGTAAAATAAACCAATGGGAGGAGACAGTGCGCGAGCGAGGAGCAACCATCGGCGACATAGCGAAATTAGAAACGTCGCTGAGATTTCCAATAACCGTTACAACGATAACCGGTGAAGTATTATATGAATCAAAGTATAAATCAAATGGAGCCCCAATCAAAATTATTGATCATAACGAACACGCGTGGACGCCCGCGGTCACAATATTTCCACGGGATAGAACAGTAAAGTATATCCCCGGGGAATTCCTGGGAGAGGATGGTTTTCTCGCGGAGAGGAAACTATTTGATGCTATTGCCTGCTTGTGTAAAAACGACCCTGTATCAGTGTGGTTACTTCGCAGCGCTGAAAACGACATGGATACCTTTGATTAGTTTGTAAGACCAAACGGTGAATTATATCGCACTGAAGCGTTTCACAACAAGATTAAAAAAACCGCCATGGAATTTGAAGAGCATGATGAACAACTGCTAACAAATTGTTTTACGATTCCATCGGTTGCGGCTCATGTTGCAGCAAGGAAAAATGCGTGGAGACCAACGCGCAAGGAATTTCTACCGGATGTACAATCCAGTTGTTTGGAATACTATCACGGTGGACTATGGAACACTGAATACAACCGCGACGCTATGATTTCCGTTGATATGGTTGCCTGTTATCCAGCGAGTTTTCTCGGGTATGGATCCGCCGCTGAGTATTTCAAACGATTTGGACACCCCAGACATGAAATGACTCGTGTTGCTATTAATGGACCACTGCCTGATTTTGATTTAACCGGATTCGCTCGCATAGTATCATTTGAATTCGCGGCAGGACTTCATCGCTGTTGTTATATTTGGATCGGTAGACACATGGCTGAAAAGAGATGGCTTCCAATAGCGCTGCTACGGTATATGATTGATTGTAGCATGCTTGTATCGTTGATTGTCAGTGACGCGATTATATCATATCGGGCGCAGACTGAAGTCTGGTTACCAGAACCAGAGCGTCTAGATAGCATAATTGACGAATCAAGAAAACACATTGATGCCGACGAGGAATATATCATCGAATGGTCCAAAAAGATATTCAACCAACGAAACCGCGAGGCAAAAGATCTCGGTAGAAGAATAATTGGTAAGTTCACACAAGGTGGAAAAAACTGCGACTACAAACGATATTGCTCACGGCTGATTATAGATGACGCAGAATATGATTTCGTAATCAAAGACGCAGTGGCAAAAAATAGATACGTGAACTGCAAAACAGCTTTCTTGTCCAATGGAACAAAGTTGGGTACAGTTGTTACCTACAGCGATGGAGACAGCCCGGCATATCCACATTTGAGGGCGTCTATGCTGGGTTACGCCGCTATCAATTTATTCTCGATGATAAATAGATTTCCCGACACCGCGGTTAGAGTTGCGATTGATTCATTTTACATAGACGTAAAGTATAAGGGAAACATAGCCGAGTTTACTAGTCCGGACGAGAGTTGGGGTATATGGAGAATTAAAAATGAAATACGACGCGATTATTCCCCGTCAGCAAATGTCACCGTTGAAAACAATTACTTACGCGGTGATAAATTATCAGAATGGTCTAATGCACCACCGTGTTCTGATCCAATTTGTAGACATAAAACAGTTTATTTAAGCGGCTGTGGCGGGTCAGGAAAGACGACTCGGGCAATTGAATTATTTCGAACGCGGGCAAGTATAATCGTGCTTACACCGACCCATAGACTAGCGCGAGAGATAAAACAACGAAGTGTTGACGCCGTTACTTATCACAGCTTTTTTCGATACAGCGGCGGTGAGAGGACTCCTGATCGAATGGGGGAAAAATTTATTCCTGAGGTTATCATCTGGGATGAGATATGTACTCTTTCGTTAGATACTTTACAAATGTTTCTTGAGTGGTTGCTGCGCGCGAATACAGCGGTAATCATGTGTGGCGACCATGGCCAACCACCACCATTTGTCGGCGAGGGTCCACATGATTGGTTAAAGGGTTTTGTGGACTATTATGAAGAAACCGATTCTGATTACCGAGCACTTGATGAACAACTGCGCGAGGTTAAAAAATTAATCAGATTACAGCCGGATAGAGTTCAATGTGAAATAATCCGCGAGGTGATTCCGGAAACGCCGTTAAATGAATTCTGGGAAACATGGAGACCAAACGATTTGATTGTAGCGAGTAGAAAGATAGTCAGAGACACACTTCAGCGGAAGTTGTTTGCGTTGCATAAGGAAAAGTTTCCAACGCGCCCAGTGCCGTTATGTTATAGACCCGCGGATACACGGCGGCAGAACATTGAAGTTGAAATCCCGGGCCCGACAGCGTCAGGGACAAAAAAACAAATTCTTGTGCTGAATGATATTGTGCTCGTTGATATCAGCGTCGTCGAGGACGCGCTACGTGCTGATAAAAACCCGTGGACGCTAGGATACGCAACGACAATACATTCCTCGCAGGGATTGACTATCACGGATACAATTGTTTGGATGGTTGATAATCGCATCGAATGGTCAAATCTAGTCTATCTTGCAGTGTCCCGAGTACGGAGAATGAATCAGCTTCGAAGAATTGTTATTGACGAAGCCAGTGACAACGATGACATTATTGATGCTAGCGTCATTGATAGAAAACTCTCGGGTTACCGCCAACAGGATAAAAAAAAACAACGGCGTTTTGATATTGATGCCGAATTAATAATTGCGTTACGACAACAACAGAATAATCACTGCGCGAGTTGCAATTGTGTAATGCGCTGGCGTTATTCGGATAAAGACGCTCGCCAATTTACCGTGGACAGGATCGATAACAGTCTCGGTCATGTCAAAAACAATGTGAGGTTGACCTGTCTTGAGTGCAATAGACGCAACGGCGCTAGTTAAGACCACGCGGGGGCAATTGAGTATCGTCAGGTATCACTTGTAGTTGCTCGCGTGTAAACCTCCGCTGTGGGGCAGTTGAATCCATTCTATAGATCGGTGGTCTACCAGTTGATCGTGTTATCGTTGATATGTTATGTGTGGTAACACTCCAAATAGGATCAGTAGCTCTTTTTTTACCGCCTTCAAGCTCTCCTGGTTCATACAGATATCTAACAGTGACATCGCCGAGAATCGGCTTGGAAACGCTATCTATTTTTGATCTTCCGGGTATATACTTTTTTTTAATCGCGTCGCTGGGCTTCATGTTGATTGCTCCGGTAATCTCGTTATTTAACGCTGCAATTACGCCTGGCAACCTTTTAACCCATTCACGAGATCGTTTTTCCTGGATGAATTCCTTCGCGTATTGATATCCAAATAACCGTTCAGCAAGAGTCCGATTGAATCGTTCAACAATTGCCTGATCACGATGTAGCGCAGTATGACCTCGTCGTATCGCGACGCTATGATGTTTCAGCGTTGATAAAACAGCACCGCGAAATTTATTGCCAGGATCAACTTGTAATAGATTTGGCCAGCGCAGAGGACCCCTTCGGTAAATCCTCTCAAACGCATCGGCTACTTCAGTTGCTGACTTTGTTTTTAACGGCTCCGCTTGTTTGTATCGACTCGCAACATCAACTACGGTTAGCGCGTATTTGTAACCGTTGTCATGAGGCAGAAATAATATGTCAGCTTGATGAACTTCATTGGGTACGGTAACATCAAAGCGCGAAAAGTTGATTTGTTTAGGCGGTGGTAGATAAATTTGCCATATAGCCTGTTTGGATAACCAATTAGCCGCAACGGCCTTTGTTACCTTTGCAGCGCTTGCGAGTTTACCAATTGCGGCCTTCCCCTTCCAGTATCCTCTCGGAGAATAATAGATGGATTCCATGTTGTTATTATAAACGCTAGCGTTTTCAATTACCAGCGCGAGAAGCTCCGCTTCCAATCATTAATTTACCTTTCATAGCCGATTTTACCAACCATGAAGCCAATTTTTCTTTGAATGATTTATCAGGAATAGCATTTAACGCGTGAATTAATTTTACATCCGCGATATGACGCTGTTGCAGATCGCTACTTTTGTAGTAAGCAACATCATGAGCATGACACGCCTTATCGATAGCGTTTATTGGATACTCACCGGGTTTGGGCTGATTTTGATCATCGAGTCTGATATCTAATCGTGTTCCGGGGCCACAGTAGCTATATCCTGGGAGGTGCTTTTCTCCTGGATACTTTGCCCACGGGGTTCCGGGGAGTTTTGATAACTTGGCTGCAATATCACCTCCTCGCTTTTTTTTAAAGCATCCCCGGGTCTAATAGAAATAAATCTAAATTTCTTTGTACCGCATTGTACACACTTACCAGTAAGCGCCGATCTGTTATTTCTTGTTGTAACGGTTGTCATATCATTTGTGCCAGTACGCACTCTACACTTCACACAATATAGATCCATAATTTATGTATAGAGATATGAATATAATTGATTTTTCGGCGACTAAAACGAGAGAACCAGTTAAGCATGTTGCAGCGTTACCAAACTCGATCCGGATGATTATCATCGGATCATCTGGATCCGGCAAGACGCAATTGTTACTCAATTTAATAATGAGATGGATGAAGTGGGATAAGTTGTATTTAATCGCCCCTAGCGTAGATGATCAACGATGCTACGAGGTGTTGAAAGATTTTAACGAGAATGCATCAGCGATCGCTGAAAAAAATGTTATTGAGTTTATTACAGATATCAATGATGCACCAGGCATTGATGATATTGATGGCGACGTTAACAATCTAGTCGTGTACGATGATGTTATGTTAGACAATCAAAAAAACCCAGCTAGGATATTTTCCAGAGGCAGGCATAAAAACACCGACGTGATATATGTCACTCAATTATACACTCAGATTCCAAAAGTAATCAGAGACAACTTGTAATATTCTTGCTGTATTTAACGGTGTTGATACACACACGCTACGAAATATCTGGCAAACTTGGTGTGGCGGTGACATGGACTTTAATGGTTTTCGAAACTTTTTTAGTCATGCTCAGTCGGCCCCACATGGATTTGTAACGATAAATTTACATGATCCTCGGACACGATATCGTATCGGACTTGACCAAATATTCGGTTAAATTGTAACTAATTTTCATTGTAAATAACTTCTTAGCAGCGGGGGGGGGGGAATGACATCGACGCGGTCGTCGCTGTGTTTACCGGACGCTGACGACGCTGGGATCGACGCGCAGAAAAGTGTATTAAACCAAATGACGTCACCGTCGTGTAGGATGGACCGTCGTCGTTTTTATTTTACCACGCGCTGACTACACCGGATCCGCTGAGTGCAGAAATATTAATTAAGCAAAATAACGATTGGACAAAATGTCGGATTCGCCCCCCCCCCCCCCCGCTGCTCTAACTGTGCAATATATCATTGAGAAGATCAAATTGATCTATAAAGGATTCGGTGCAGAATTAAAACCAGACCAAAGAAATGCAAAACGAGGTGATTACACGATATATTATCCTGAGTGGCCCAAGTCAGATTTTATCAACAACGACAAATGGTTGAATACTGTTGTTCCTGATCAAGGATTTTATGGTGGTAATGATATAGACCTAACACAGTCAGGGATGAATGATCACAACCAATTGTTAAACGTTCACATATGGAGCAAAAATAATTGGTTTAGTCGATATGATACTCCTGACTATTAAAATCTCAGCCTAAAATCGAGATTTATCATTCTAAGGCTTCATACAATAATAATAATACAAGCTTCAGATCGTGAATCCAAGACTAAAGTTTGTGACAATGCTCATAACTGATATTTATTATTAGTAATTATGAGCACTGTCACACTTTTTTCTCTCAGATTGTTGATCCGAGGCTTCCTACAATAATAAACATAGAAAGCTCGGATTGACAAATTAAGACTAAAGTTTGTGACAACTGTCATAATTATCACTTGTCACACTTTTTTCTCTCAGATTGTTGATCCGAGGCTTCCTACGATAACAAAGAAAGCTCAGATTGACAAATTAAGACTAAAGTTTGGTATCATAATCATTCTGATACTTGTACCACTTTTTTCTTCCTGATAAAATCAGGGATTATCATTCTGAAGATTTTTTCAAACCTTAGATTGACTGTCAAGGATTGATCGGCATACCAACAATTACTGGTTCACCGTCATACGGACCAAGAATGTTTCTGATATCTCTGTCCCTGTCTTTATCTCTGTCTTTATTTTTAAAATATTTTTTGATGAGTTTTACTAATTCCCGCACAGTAAAGTCTAGATTCTCGACTTGATTTTCAAGGTTCCATATTGATCCCTGAAGATCGTCTCGCGCGTATCCAACCTCATTCGGTGAGATCCGTTAAAGATTGCTCCAGCGACTTTGACATGCTATAGTATTTGTAAAATTTTGATAATCAATCCCGTATTTGCGTCAAACCTGATTCTGTCTGAATATGATAGATAGTAAAACTCTGCACCGACAACCTCTAACTCAGAAAACCTCAGATGACAATCCTCTGATAAAATCAGGAAAGAAACAAATATCACAGTTGTACTAAATTTTAGTCTATCAATCTAAGGCTTCTATGGTTGTAACCCCTGACAAAGTCAGGGAATGATAATCCCAGATAAAAATCAGGGAGAAAAAAAGTGGTACAAGTATCAAAATCATTAATAAAAATATATAATTATGATAGTTGTACCAAACTTTATCCTTAGATTATCAATCTAAGCCTTCTATGTTTATTATCATAGGAACATTCAGAATGACAATCCCTGATAAAATCAGGGAGAAAAAAGTGACAATGTCAAAATTATTAATAATTATAATTAATTATGACAGTTGTCACAAACTTTACTCGGGATTTATCAATCTGAGCCTTCTATGTTTATTATCATAGGAACCTTCAGAATGACAATCCCTGATAAAATCAGGGAGAAAAAAGTGTGACATTGCTCATAATTATTGATAATTATAATTAATTATGACAGTTGTCACAAACTTTACTATTAGTTTCTCAATCTGAGCCTTCTATGTTTATTATCATAGGAGCCTTCAGAATGACAATCCGAAAGAAAAGAGTGTGACATTGCTCATAATTATTAAAAATAAATATCAATTATGAGCATTGTCACAAACTTTACTATTAGTTTCTCAATCTGAGACCTGTATTATTATTATTCATAGGAACCTTCAGAATAATAATCCCTGATAAAAATCAGGGAGAATATATTTTTTTTACCAAGCAGGTTTGTCAGATGTATCAATCAAACATTTAACCCAGCATCGCGAGCATACTGCAACAGTATATCAAAATGGTTGTTTAGGCTGATAAAACCATCATAAAGATATTTATAATCCGTGGTTAGTTTTTTATTTTTTTCGTTGCAGGATTCCAGTAACAACTTCAAGTTTGTGTTTTCAGCTCGTAGTTGCATTAATTCCTGATTTGATATGTCTAAGGGTTCAAGAGATATATCTTTGAAATCTAAAGGTTCAGATTTTTTTAAGGTTTCATCAAGAGATTTTTTTGTCTTATCTTCAAGAGATTTGAAGGTTTTATCTGAGCACTCATCTAAGGTTCTTTTTCCAGATCTTATAAATACGGTTAAAACCGATTTTATATTCTCGAGCGATCATCATTGACAAGGTTTTCTTTTCATCGTCAGGGGATAATTTAACTGTTTTAGGCATTTCTTACAGGTATTATTTTTATTTATTTTTATTTATTTTTTATTTTTATTTATTTTTATTTATTACCCCGTTGGAAGGCTTGGTCGGTCTTTTTCGTTGTACAGCTTGTTTTAATGCAGAATTTTCTTCTGTTAATCGTTTTAATTCCGCGATTAGATTATCAACACTAGACAGCGCTTGTTGATTGGCATTTATCGATAATTTTAGTTCTTGGCATTTATCGATGATTTTAGTTCGTTAATGATTTTTTATTCTTGTTGAGTTGTATTTTAGCCCGCGCAAGATCTTTTTTCAGCTTGTTGTTTTCAGTCACTAAATCAGTTTCTAGAGATTTCTCTGGAGATTTTATCTCTACGGAAGTTGATTTTTGTGAAGAATTTTCTTTTTCTGTAGATTTTTCTGACTCTAAATCAGCTTGGTTCCATATCGCATAAATACGATTAAAACCAATTTTATATTTATCTGCGATTTCTGTTACGGGTTTCTTATCCCGTAATAAAACTATATCAGATATCATCTTCGGTTAATCTTACCAGCCGTGGCATTTCTATGATAATAATAATATAAAAAAATCCATATCCGTGAGCAAAAAAATCCGACAAGTAAAAAAAATCTGATAAAACAAAGATGTTTCTATGGAGTGATGATTAATACTGATTTACCCGCGAATTCAGGTGAGCTTAGCAGTTGTTGGCAATACTCGTATCGTTGTCGGTCAATCCCATTTTGGGTTAAATCCTCTATGTGTGGACCGCGCATACGTTTCGGAATCATTTTAGGCATATACTTTATGAAATTTGTTTTTTTAAATAGTGTTTGTTTAAAACATATAGGGATCCCAACAATGATTTTAGAAATCTGAGGTTTGTATGTTTATTATAGAAAGCCTCAGAATGACAATCTGAAAGAAAAAAGTGTGACAGGCGCCAAAATTATTAATAATTATAATCAATTATGACAGTTGTCACAAACTTTACTCGAGATTTGTCAATCTAAAGATTCTATGTTTGTTATCATAGAAAGCTTTAGAATAGCAATCCCTGATAAAATCAGGGAGAAAAAAGTGTGACAAGTGTCAGATTAATAATTATGACAGTTGTCACAAACTTTATCGAGATTTGTCATTTTGAGCCTTCTATTATCATAGGAAGCTTTAGAATAGCAATCCCTGATAAAATCAGAGAGAAAAAAGTGGTACAAGTATCATAATTACTATAATGATAGTTATGACAAACTTTACTCTCTCAATCTAAGCTTTTTATTGTAAAAAGCTTCAGAATGACAATCTCTAATTAATCACCAACTGTGTTAGGATATCTCTGTTGGTATCGCCATTGAAGTCTTCGGCGAGCTTTTTCATTTCGATTCACTATCCCACTATGTGATTTTCCTCGCGTGGAAAACCCACGATACAGATCACTAACAAGTTTTACTCGAGGTTTGTTATTTTTAAATTTAATAACGATTTTATCACTCGAACTGATGTTGAGGTTATCAATGGTGTATTCGATTAGTTCCTCCATGTTGAGTATATTTATCCAAGCGTATAACAGTTAAACATCACTAATTATATATGTCTCTGCGGGATCTCAACGAGGAGATTAAATACTTATGAGATGATCTACAGTCGCTGTGGGACCTCGAGCATAAATGTGGCAGTCTAGAATTTACCGTGCGGGAACTAATAAAATTTATTAAAAAACACACCTAAGTGTTTCGACGGATCTGTAATTAGCGCGACTGTAAAACTATATCATGCTGAAAACCGGCAAGACCCTACATGATGAACTAGCGCTACAAAAACTGCGTCGCGGTTATTTCCATGATGTATTGATCGAAGATGGTGATCGTAAGTACTATCTGTTGCCGTTAAATCTCATGATGACCTTTAAATACCAAAATGGTCGGATTATTCCAATCGTCGGTACGGATTCACCTGGTTTGACTTATTACTCACTGATTCCGATCGTGGTAGAATTTCGCAGGGAATTTCAGCGCAGAATTGCTAAATCGGGAGATGTTTCCAAAGACGTCCAACAGGTAAATCATATCAGTTGTGTGTTTAAGATATTTGACAGTCTTCACCGGGAAAATTTTTACGTGGACGATAACAGCAGTGTGCGGTGGATGAAGATACTTATCGAATTCGGGTATATTGATTGCGCCCACGACCTTCAGCAGGGTCCTGAATTTGTCAAGGATTTCTGATCCTCAAAATGATTGTTTCGACAGTCTCGGATTGACAAAGCTTGTATTAAAAACCTTTAGAATGACATCTCTGATAAGTGTGACAAGTGTCAAAATCATTAATAAAAATATATGATTATGACAGTTGTTACAAACAGATGCAGACTTTAATTTCTCAATCTGAGCCTTTTTATTGTTGTAACAAACCTCAGAATGACAATCTGAAAGAAAAATGTGACACAAGTGTCAAAATTATTAATAATTATAATAATTATGACAGTTGTGCCAAATGTTACTCTTAATTTCTCAGTCTGAGCCTTCTATTGTAACAAGCCTCAAAATGACAATCTGAAAGAAAAATGTGACACAAATGTCAAAATTATTAATAATTATTATCACTTATGACAGTTGTCACAAACTTTACCCTCAGTATAACAATCTAAGCTTTCTATGTTTATTATCATAAGAACACTCAGAATGACAATCCGAGAGAAAAAAGTGTGACAGTACTCATAATTATTAATAATAAATATCAATTATGAGCATTGTCACAAACTTTACTCGAGATTTGTCAATCTGAGACCTGTATTATTATTATTCTAGGAATCTTCAGAATAAGAATCTGAGCCTTCTATGTTTATTATTGTAGGAAGCCTCAGAATAGCAATCTGAGAGAAAAAATGTGACATTGCTCATAATTATTAATGATAAATATCAATTATGAGCAATGTCACAAACTTTACTCGAGATTTCTCAATCTGAGCCTTCTATGTTTATTATTGTAACAAGCTTCAGAATGACAAATCTTGAACATTTTTGAAAGTGATAATTGACAAATTTTAGTCTATCAATCATAGAAAGCCTTGGATCGACAATCAGGGAAAAAAATATAAAAATTTCATAAAACTTACCGATGCTTGAAATTCCTCAACTAAGACTTTCCACAAATAGCAAATTCACTTCCAGATCGGATAATGACCCAGCGCGAGTGTGTTTATACCGTCAGCGCAATATCGTTTGTCATCAAAATTATTTAACCCTGATTTGTGAATTTCGTCCGTGACCACTTCATGTCGATACGATCTAAAACCGCGTGTGATCACAGTGGAGTGGGCAATTTCATTCCTGGAGTTCTAGACAGCGCTGTTAAATAGTCCTTGAATTTCAGTTTATTGTTTACGAAACCGTTATTGATCCCTTTTGCTATTTTAGTCTCTGTTGCTTCAGTTATCAACGAATACATCTTAGATCGAAGCCCTACAAATTCCTTCAGGGAACAAACGCGAACTCGTCTTTCATTTTTTCCGATTACTTTCTTGTTAGTGTTGTCGTTGAATTTCCCCTTCACGTCGGATAAATCAAACAAATCTCTGTGGTCGTAAATATTTTCAAATAAATCATCTTGACAATCTTCTCCAGGAATCTCATAAACAAGCGAATCCGTATCAGTGAACAACAATCTCGCATGAGGCCATTTCGTTGCAGTAAACCCGTAATGAAACCGAAACATCATCCACTTTGATAAATCTAACACGGAAACACCGACATAAATCGGCTTGCACAAATACACGTTAGATTGTTTCATTGTTATTAACACGAGATCATCTTTGATCAGTTTTTCTCGTTCAAAACAATTCTACTTGATTAGTTTATTTCGTCTGCGCAGATCATTTACGATTCTCACATCAACGCGTTTTCGAACATTTTCCAGGGTTTTGCCAAATACTGAATTGTTCATCAGTTTATAAAAGTCTTTTTCGAAATCTGACGTTGCTGCTGTTCTTCTTGTATTAGCATCGATATATGGTTTCATCCACATGGAGTGATTAAATTGTGAAACCTTATGAATCTTAACTAAAACCAGTCCAGCATCAAGAGCTTGTTTCAGTATCGCGTAATGACATACATATCGTCGTTTGTTATATAAATTCGGAACAAGTTTCTCTACCGTGCAAGGATTAGTTGTTCGCAACGCTAATTGTTCCCGCGACAGATATGGATAGTCGTTATAAAGATCGTGCAAATGACTCGGATAATCTATATCTACCTCGACGAAATAGCCAACATTTGGATCCATTTCGTTAAATTTAACTTTGGACAGATCACCATCAGACTTCCAATCTGATGTTGCTGTCAAAACCTCTTCCACGGAGATCCATTTGAATCCGCTGTGTGGCATCGGCATACACATCGCACCAACATAAAGACTGTTCATGTCGAGGTAGGCGATATAATTGCTAGGCTGTGTTGAATCATAGTCGTTGAGGTATTTGTTATTCGCACGAGCATGTTTTTTCGTAATAACACTGATTCCACATCGTATTCCTTTCTCGATAAACAAATACATATCAGTATCGGTTAACAGTTCCAACTTGATTTTTGTTGTCTTCAGTAACGCATCCCATGACAATCCCTGTGCAGAAAAATAGTGTGCGGGATCTAAACCATAATGCCCCATCGAAGTTTTTCGAAATTGTTCGAATACATCTGAAAGCAATAACACGTCGACACGCAAATAAAGGTCGTGATAGTCACCAAAAATCCTTGCAGGAAAATGCGTTCCAAACTTCTATCGCGTGCTGGTATTCTTTCTCTGTTATATGCTTGTCATTCAGCGATGAGTAAAATTTATCTTTTGGTGGCAACGTCACCTCGTTGTACCTAGCTGGACCATCGAAGTATTCGTATGGAAATATTCCTTTGGTCGTTAAATATTTCATCTGACTGTCATTGTAGTGTTTGCTCATGCAGGGAAAGCTAGTACAATTTTTTGCTATCGAATCCAGTGAGAAATTCATAAACTTAAAACTGTCTATGAAACGAAGTCGACCGATGGAGATTGACATCAATCGCTCTGAGTTGTCAGGAATACAGTTGATTCGCAATTTGTGTTCGCGTACATTTTTTAACGATTTCAGGATGACCTAACGCTCGAATAATAAAATGACCATCGTACCCACGAAGGCTGTGAAAGACCACCGGAATAAATCTTTGAATCTGACAGCATTTCTTGTGTGCTGCGCCGCGATATTTTCTCGCAGCAAAATCATAAAATGGAACCTTGTCATCGTTGAGACCTTTTTTACAAACACAGCATCGTACTGCGCACTTGAAAGAGTTTAACCCCACAAAGAAATCTCCCGTGTCCATTATCTTTTGAATTCGAGCTTCTTCCTCAAAGAGATATTTTAGCATGTGAACTTCTGGTGGAAGATCGTTAATACCATTAGCGCGATAAACCGGCGATAATTTTGAAAACGTATCAATGATACAAGCCGTGTTTAGACAATACGATGCTGGTTCATGTTTCTGAACTCGAATAGTTTTAAAACCACATGTGCAAGGTTGTTGTCCACAAAAACATTTTGGATCCTTAACGGAAATAATAAAACTTTCAAGGTCTCCGTAGATCACACAAAACATCTTCATGGTTCGTTCCCACTTCTTGAAAAACAAAAATGTTTCTTTTTCTTCTTTCGGTTTTGTTGTTTTCGCGGTTTCATAACAATATTTATTGTGCTCGACAAGTTCTTCTTGTGAGTCAAACCCGTTTAGGCAGCTGTAACAAAAATAGATTTTAGTTTTTCTTGATGTCAGTGATGGTGCTGCAAATCGACTAAAATATTTAATCCATTTGTAATGATTGTCGAACCATAATAGATTTATCACAGAGTTGTCTGTGACGTGCTTAGATGCCAGCGAAATCTTAATTGGAAAAGGCCTCAACGAGTCATCCAACGAAAACACGTTAATACCGCTGGGAAACAATGTTGGATTCTGTTTTTCGATTTGTGATATTTGTTTTACCGGAGTTGGGTAATCAATCCCTGTCATGTTGATGCGATCTTGATACGGTAAATAGTTACTTATCCGTTCCGTGTTAATTTTTACAGGAAACAACGCCGACAACAGCGCCCATAGCACACATTTCTCATCAGATTTTTTCACGTTCACGCAGGATTTTGTGTTCATGATCTTTTGAGGTAGATTTTTGTAAGATCCCCCTGTTGACATTTCGAACGTGTGCATGGATAGCAAAATGTGATTAATCTTGTCTATGACCCAGCCAGAGCCGTACGACGTAAACTTATCTACTTCTGACGAAATGTCTTGATAAACGCTGTTAGCGATTTCATTCAAGTCAGTATCACGATATACAGTTTTAGTATGCGATCTAAGATCGGTTGTTTGTCTATCACTGGGTTTAGTTGCTTGGTACATATCAAGATTATAAGCAACATTAACTTTGATCGCTGGATGATCCAATAGCACCTCTGGAATCGATTTATTTATCAGTTTTGTTAAATCATGAAGCCTGAAATGATTGTATTTATCTGACCGCGGGATAAATTTCACAAAGTTGTCAAGGCCGCCAAAAGATTTATCGATGGTAAATCCACCTTTTCGTTGTAACAGTTGTTTCATCACATTTTGATGTTTCTTGATATTTTCGATTCTCATGGATAGTTCAGCCATTTGTGCGTTGGATCGTGGCCAAGGTGCATCTGACTTGGTTAGTTCACGGTATTTTCATCCATGAGTTTGCGAGCATATTGCTGTCTAGTCATTTTAGACCGCGTTAACATCTCCTGAACTTTTGTTGAGTTCATTTTTGACGTTTTATTTAAAACACTATTCGTTTAATTACTATTTACCATATTTTTAAAGCAGATTTATCTTTAAACTAAAAACCTAATTAAAAAAAGCCCGTAAAATATAATGTATGATCTGCGCACATGTCAATGGTTGATCGCGGGAACAACTAATCGATGCGGTAAAGATTGTATCAGAGATTACTGCGGCGTTCATTCTTACTTGTTACGACAGCGTCCCAATGCTGGTACTCATACTTGTATTAAATGCGGAGTTGGCGTCCGCGGAAAAACACCTATTTGTGGAAACTGCGGCGGAAAGGCTTACAGAGCTATTTTAACCTATTACCGAAACAGAAATAAAAAATTTGTTCTAAGTTAAAGACCGCCAACCGTTGAGGAATTTCTTTCCAGGTATAAAACCTTAGTTTCCCAATCTGAGCCCTCCCAGGATACCTAAAAAAAACACCCGTAGAGCTGTCCCCGCGACAAATCTCAAGTTAACTCAAAATTTGGTAAAATTCAGATTTCTAGTTTCATTACCACGAATTGACCTCTGTATGAAGTTGTCTTTTTCTGCAGCTGTTAATTTGTTATTTTAGTATGCTTTAGGTACCCCAAAATGAAAATTCTTATAGGGTTCTAAAATCAAAACAAAGCCTTATAAAAAAAAGACAACTGAGTCAGTTTTTTAACATTGGATTTTCCCATAGAGATTTTGGACTCCGTTGCCGCAGCAAGGGTTTTTATCGAAGAATGAGGTCTGTAGTAGTAATAAAAATAAGAAAAAACCTTTTGAGTCAAAACCCGCACTTTTATATACTACTACTGTGCTAAACAAAATATAGCTCAGTAAAACTTCATGTTTTTTCTTGTCTTACAAATAAAGTTGCGTACTACCACTAAATTTCATAAAAATAACACGAAAATTGCCAGAGGTAGGAACACTTAACACAAAAAACCCCAAAGGTAAGGAAGCGAAAAACACAGGTTAGAGTGATCTATTCTTGAATTAAAAGAAAAGGATGTAGTGATTATAAAGATGAACCAAGTGTAATAATTATATGTACTATGGTATTTGTACATATAATGTTAAAGAAAACACTCTATGGTCATAGAATAGATGTAAACACCTAACCAATAACTGATTTGTGTAATTTCCTTTTTTATTGGCATCGTAACATAATTATTGTTTTGTTATACAACTTAATCACTTATTTTTCAATATTCAGAATTTGTTAAAATGCACACTTTTGCGACTCAATGGCCTTAAAGTAAGTAATAGGAAAGAGCGAAAGTCAACAAATAATTCATTTTTCGCGAGTACAATGCAAAAAATTAAACAGAACCAACAATAATGAGAATCAAATCCCAAAATAGTCCACAACGTGATATCACCAGTCCTAATGAATAAAGTTCTAATTTAATTTCAGTGGTGTTCGAAATGTGATCCATCGCTAAAGATGTTGATATGCCTGTTGTGGTCTCTCCCGTGGAGATGTTACAATAATCTGTTGATGAAACACAATACTATAACTCAGGATGTCGTGTTTGAATTCAATATAATTCCCAGTTAATACCACTGTTCAAGAATATTCTTTAAGAGCACTTTTTATTTTAAGTGATTAAATAATATGAATAAATAATTTCAACCAAATCAAATACAGAGCACAACACCACAAATGATTATGCAAGTTCTTATAGCAATAATAACTAATTTCTAGATAACAAGACTATAAAGCCCTTTACTTGACCTAGGTCACAATTAGCATTTTCGAAAAATAATAGGACTTAATTGAATTTTCCATTTTAGAACAACACTGTTACTAAAACTGACCCACACCAAGACAAAAATTCTAAATTTTAACCCAGACTCTTGCAAACTATAAATTATTGTATTATTTGCTTACCAAAATAAAAACAACTTCAGTGTCTTTAGTGAGGAAAACAGTGAACTTGATTTTATACAAGGTCAAGTCAGGTCAAAATGCAATACAATCAAACATAATGATGTAGAATGAAACCAACAATAAATATAAATTAAATGTTTGTAACAATACATACATTTATATAATTATATATAGTGATTATTTATCAGTATTAAAGTGTAGCGCTTTAGACCTAAACGGATATCATATGTTCAAAGTTTAAAAAATTTCTAGAAGCAAACAGGAATTGAATATTAGGCCACCATGTTGAAAAATATGGTCAAGATGTAGTGTTTACTCGTAGGTTTTATGATGAGTCAATCTGGTTAGAAATGTAACGGTGTAACATCTTAGGTCTTATTCGCGGGAAATGTAACTTGTTGGGTCTGTATGGTGAAAAATGTAACATGAGGGTTGGTATGTACTCTAAATGAAATGACTATTACGTCGAAGGCGTTATGTGTTAGCCACTCTAGTCTAAGACGATAAATGCAATGTTAGTTTTCATTTGCTGGTCCGAATCATTGATGATGCAGAGACAATTTCCATCAAGTAATGGAGAACTTCCAAGGAGTTTCTGCGACTCCTTGCATTCTTCAATGCAGCTGCGGCCGTTATCCCGCTCAGTCGCTTATATATGCGCCCTTTGAAAATGACCATGGTCTCATAATGGCACCCATTTACAATGCCGGTCGATTACAGCATCAGCGCAAAGAGCGTGATTGTATCATTCCTTGACCAGCAGCGCAAACACGGCTGTCTCACGGAAGGAATACCACTCAAACATCCACAAACAGATCTGTCAGTATGCACAGACGCAAACTCCTGTGGTTGGTCACCCAATTTATTTCCGGAATTCGACACCGTCTGCGACCAGTAGACTTCAGAATACACAGATCTCCACGTCAGTTTCTTGGAGATGAAAGCCTGTGAATTTCTTCAGAGACCGCCTTGAGAAAAACGTTCATTATGTCAGACAGCTGGGTGTTAGTGACGTATCTCCTAAAACATGGCGGTACCAAATCACCCAACTCTAGATTTTTGTTTAAGAATTTCACAGCTGGATCGTGCAATGCAATATCGACATCCAGACGCAAGCTCCTGTGATTGGGGAGCCAATTTATTCCCGGACTTGGACACCATCGGCGACCAGTGTAGTCCGGGATACATACGTACCCAAGTCAGTTTCTTTATGATTAAAGCTATCATCATATCTTTTTAATTTTTTCAGCGACCGCCTTCAGAAGAAAAACGTCGTGCTCATCATATTTGACGAATGGGTGGTAGCGACCTATCTCCTAAAACAGGGCGGTACCAAATCACCTCAACTCTGCATTTTGGACTGGGAATTTCGCCGTTGGAGCAGGCAACATAATATTGACATTCAGAGCAGACATATTCCTGGCAAACTCAATGTCTTGGCCGATTTTCTGTCAAAGAGAGGATAAAATCTCCATATCGAATGGTTCCTCCATCAGTCGGTCTTTCATCAGATTTGCCAGTTATGAATGCGTCGAATGATAGATATTGTGACAACCAGGTTGAATCATAAACTGCCCACTTTCGTTTTACCAGTGCCAGATCCCGAGGCTTAGTCCGTTGACGCGCTTTTCCTCAGGTGGTAGAGTATGTGGGTATTTGTCTACCACCGAACAATCTTGGTTCCAAAGATCATACTGAAATAGAGGGGCCAGTAGGGCTCAATGATTTCGTTTGTCCCTCTTCTCTCGAAAAAATCCCGGATCAGCGATCTGCTAAATCTTGCAATAGATCTAATTGGGACGATCCCTGCCAGGCCGATTCTTTTAAAACAGCTTCTGGTCCACGTGTTCCATCCTTGCCCGGAAAGCCTTCTCCTTCACACTGGGCTATTATCAGGAGAGCCCTGCAGCACAAACAAGTTAACCCTTCAGTTGTGTCAACAATCACACGACATAGTATGCTCTGCACTTTATATGTCTACGAAGTGAATTGACATGTTTTCATAAACTGGTGAAAATTAAACACATTGTCTCTCTGAGTGCCTCTATCCCACAAGAAGCTGACTTTTTCCTTGGCTATTCGACGAGAAAAAGTTGGCTCCAATTACTATGAAGGATTTTCGTTCTAAGTTATCGGACACGTACCGTCATCATAGCAGTGAGACCATAACATAGACATCTCTGTTTTTTTGTCCAACTTTGACTTATATGGACCTAAATCACTCATTTGGTTTCCTGAATTGAATCATTCCTGCGTTCTGACTTGGCTCAATTCAAACAAGTTCGAACTTTAGTCAAGACCTCATTCCTTTTTCATACAAAACCTGAAATGCAGACTTGGACTCAGTAAACTAAAGCCCTCTAAGTAAATGTCTCCCTGCCTTGAGTTTTTATTAAGTATGATCAAGATATACTTACACAGATTTTATAATCCTTCATCTCTGTTAGGGGTTTAGGATTAAGGATAGTATAGCGTGTCATGTTTGTCTATACGAGATTTAGAATCTATTTTACACACACACACACACACCCTTTTACAAACTACCCTATAAGGTGAGTAGATGAGTGGCATTTTTTTGGCCAAAATGCTACTTTTTGTGACACTTTTTAAACTTTATTACTTTCTATCTATATGCTTGTCTTTCTACCTCTGTCAGTTTATCTGTCTGTCTGTCTGTTTCTCAACACAAAATGGTCAACTTCGATGTCGTTTTATTCAAATATATTCATCACACAAACTAATAGGATAGCTGATTGCTACGGTCAATTGGTAACGAGTGAAAAAGCTGAGAACAAAAGTGTCATTGTATTCATTTTACGCTGTTTTTATGCTAATACATTTATCAAGAGTCTTGGAACATATGTTTTCTTTAGCTTCTGAAGAATGCAATAGCAAAACTCATTTCGAGCTACAAAGTTTCTATCCCCTGTAACAAAAATCATTTCGCTGACATTACTGTACTATAACATGTTTAAAGCAGGGAAATTGTCGTGATAATTAGAATAATTAACACATGGAACCAGTGGTTGACAGTTTTGCTATGTTTAATAAATGGAATTGGGCAAATATGCAATTTTACCCATTAGGTAAATACCATGTTAAGTTAGGAGTCATTTAAAAGACACTACATCTTTAAAAAGATTGAATCACTGTAAAATACATTCTGGTAGTATCAGAACCGTCCTTTTTTTCTCTTGTTTGAAAGTCATTTTCTTTGCATTGTCTTCATTTTGAAAGTTCACTATTTTGTTAATTTATACCAGCCAACTGTTCATGTTATCCATTGATGAATTTCAGTATCCATTGTGATTGCTCTTCACATTTCTTAATTCCTGATGTTCTTTGTTAATGGTATCGAATTTACAAAAATTTGAATATTTATTTATTTTTAGTTTATCTGTGCCATACAGCTGATATTTTATTCGTTTAGTATTATATACAGAATTTTGATTTGATCTTGCACACCTCCACAAAACAAATGTGACGGAATTATAGTTAGCAAGATATATCAGTTTTAATGAATTCGTTGATTATATATATATATATATATATATATATATATATATATATATATATATATATAATAATAATAATAATAATAATAATAATAAACTGACAATGAACAGTGCAAAACTGGTATCTAAGTAGCCTAAGCGCTTTCGACTCTCAATGAGTCTTTTCCAAAGGCAAATACAAAAGGTAGACAAGATAAACAAAACACAAAACCGTTGTGTTTGCAAAACTTTACATGGCTGTTTCTACCAGAATTAAACCTTTAAATGTATTATGTTTCAACTAGGGTCTGCAGTGCCATATTATGCTTGTCTAATCGTCTGTAGCATACTGTCACTTTAAAAATATACTATTGATAGATATGGCTTCTTATTGTTCATTTGAAAGTGATTTTGCGATGTCATTAGCGTCCTACCCATGGGTAAAGGCGAAACTGGCTATTCACACAGGTGCGGTCTATACACATCATTACCTTTCAAAATAGTTTAATAACAAGTACCATGCACCGACTATCATCGTCATCATCATCATCATCATCATCATTACGCTATTACGATTATTTTATGTGCGCTGTTCATCGAATTACAAAAATATATCCCTGTTATTCTCGAAATTTACATTTAACACAAGATTCCTGGCAATTTAAAATAAAAGTCTCAAATCTCAACATGGTCAAAGTATACAGCAGCACAACAACAACAATACTAAGGAGGTATTTTATATGCACTTTAACGATAACTTAGATAAGTTACCAGCCTACGCAATGAAAAATGTACAATAATTAGATATGGCTGTCAGACAGGAAAAGACTGGTAAAAGGAAAGCATCGCAGTGGTGTTATGTTTCGAAGGGGTTACCCCCAAATCGATTTTAAAAAAATAGTAGAAACGATAGAAACTAGCAAGGCATACCCTTTTAGAAACAAGCCGCGATTCTGCATATATCACCAACGTTAAGGGCACTTCTCACATAATTGCAGACCGTTTCGGTGCGAACATTGTGAATTGTGCTATGAAAACTGGAAACCCTGCGACACAAAGAACAAAAATGTGCGAATGGTAAGGGCAGTCACAAAGTGAACAATCTTTACTGTCCTAGGGCAACAAGGGAGGCCATAGCTTATAAAGTATATCGTCTCCAAAATACTGAACTAGAAACAAGCTAGGAATAAAGTAAATAAAGGGCTCCAGACTATGAATAAAACCACACCACAAAACTACGTCATAAAAGGGAAGATTACCATAAACAATGTTTAAATATGTGAAGGGAGAAATTTCGTGCATTTGTATTCATTCAAGAAAAGAAGTTGACAGACATAAAGGAATAAGAAACAGACAATAAGGTAATTTAATAGAAGTCAACACGGAAACACAAGAAAATATAGCTGACAGAAGAACGCTCATAAGGAATAAAAAAAACATAAAGAAATTTATTAGAAATCAACACGGAAACAATAAAATGAAGTTAACTGACCGTTAGCAGGATATGAAACCTAAATTTACAGGATATGATAATAAATGTATGAAACATCGGTTTCATAGAGCCAAGGGACGGGGGCAAGCGATTAATGTGAAACGCTATGCAGTTATTGGACGATAATTCATCAAGTCCAAATTAAAACCACATTAAGGCATGGAAATGAAGGCATTGATGTCCCAAAGTACCAACCCACAGTCAGTGTCAACTTTAACGAACGAAGTACAAAGCAAAACTTTACCTTCGAAGAAATTAACAAACTAACAAAATACTTGGGGGAATGGGTGGTAATGGAGGGGGTCTTAATGCTCACAAAGAAATTTGGGGAGGTAAAGGGAAATTAATAGAAACATGCTCGGAAAATGTAACATAGCATTTGAAAACAAGGGCTCCAACATCCGTATAAACCGTACAAACGGTAAACGCACTGCTGAAGATATGTCACTGTGCACAAAGAAAATTGCAGATCTCATCAAACGGGGCGTCGACAATACGAACACCCTAGATAAGACAGGATATGTACATCGTCATACTTGTTGCAGTGTTTACAGGAGTCTACCGTGAAAAATAGAATCAGTGTTTCTCATTCTGTCTAGTGAATAAAACACACGAAAATGCGTACTCGGATGCAATCAACAAAAATGAAAAATCCTTTAGAAACTTACATGAATTCGAAAGTAGTAGCATTGGAATTTGTTATCATGTAGAAAAGATGTACAAGACTGAGTATAGTGCGGGATGTACGAGTCATTCGATTATATTGCATCATTATGACGATGACCATTGTTAACAACAACAGGAATAACAACTACAAACACTGGCAAAAAAATCATATCTAACGATGACATGAAATTTGTCACAGGATTAAGAGTGCTTACACAGCTTTGAAAAGCAGGAATGTAAGATATTCTAGAAATGCATAGTATACATATCCAACAATTATATTTGTCGCTTGGAAATTGACAAATCAACTCATAAGTGTAAGTAGTTTTCATGCTACTGTATTAAAGGTTTCGATCTTTTTATGCTCCGCAATCTCTCTCTCTCTCTCTCTCTCTCTCTCGTGCAGAAACACGCAGAGACGAAAACGGTGACAGAGACATCCCATACTTCCAGAGATTAAACTCAAAGCGCACACATTCTAAGGACAGCACAAACGGGTGTTCACAATATGAACGGCCTAAGATACATTTTGTACTTCAGTGTTTAGAATTTTCTTATCTCGATGTTTATTTTTATTATGTTTTGCCTGCTATCGTCATTTGACTCCAACGGGTAATGTAATTGAGTGCCGCTACCTATTGAAAGGGTCCATAGATAGGTCACCTGGAGAAGTAATATTTGGGAAAGATCCACTTACCCGTACCTTGGTACGAAGGTGGGTAACTAAACTCTGAGATCTGTGACCCGGAGTCAAGTGCAACCGTCAAGATATGTGTCGCTAAATAACCTAGCTGGTCCGGACGGTGTAGTCAAGAGCTATGACTCTGGGACCAACTAACCTAGCTGGTCGGGACCATGTAGTCAAGAGCTATGACCCTTTTACCTAGTAACTATGTTAGATCATCGACTGCTACTTTTTGCATCTATTCCCGTTGAATTCCGGGTCTCATCAGATTAGCTACTGTTCTGGTTGAGAATGAGATTTCGGCCACTCAAAGAGATAAATCGGGGCGACATTAGAGAGAAAATGTCAAAGTAGGAGAACGAGTGCAGCGGTCTTTGTATGTGAGGCCACTCATTAATCTGAGTAGGTGGTCCCGTTATTATGTTCTAGCAAGTGCGCTTGAATGTGGAACATACTTGTTTTGAGGCACGAGACAGATGCCCCCCCCCCCCCCTTTCCAAAAAAAAAAAAAAGAAGTATTTTATGTTTGTGTGTTTCTCCATCAGATGTGTTGTATGTTTTATTTAAAACAAAATTTTATATCAAAAATTTAGTTTATAGAATTTTTTATGGGGTATTTATGTTTTCTTAGTGTTATCTAAAGGGTTGTTCGTCCGAGCCTGGTTTCCCTCACCTTGATCGAAGTTCCTTCCCTTGAAATTTTTATGACCTTTGCTAGAGGTCGCCTAGGTCTCAGTGTTTGCTATATGTAGTGGTGCTATATTGTGTGCATGCTATATTTTCTGTATGTTTGAGACAGCAAGTATAGATCAAATATCTTTCCCAGTCGTATTTCTTCCTAATTTGGATTTAAGATCCGTTATGATATGTTATATTTTATCTTTTAATTTGTTTTATTGTTTTTGAATTTTCACGATGTAACGGTGTACTATTTAGATTTTGTTTTAAAAAAAACCCCAAAAACCTACATTCCTATTGTATTATTCGAGTGATAATATGTGTCGTTCCTCGTAATAGTTTTTAAAGATGCTGATAGGTAGGTTACGCTCGATCCAAGGTCCACACTTCTTTATTCTCTATGTGTTTCTCCTGGGTCGAGTTAGGCCTCCTTTATTTAGTTTATGTGATTATTCTTTATTGAAAGATCCAAAATTGTTTATGAGACCACATTATTGTGTAGTGGTCAACCATACGGTGCGGGAGTTGTATGGTTTTTAAGATATAGATGAAGTTAGTAGGGTTTTAAACTAAATATTATCTAGTATGTATTTGTGCTTCTGTTTTGTCTGTTTATGTTCTACATGGGGTGTTTTCAAAGACTCTTTCATTGGCCTGTTCACTTCACTTAGCGCCATGTGACTTAGCCCCATGATGTCATCGCCTTTTACTTCCCCCATATAGTTTCCCTGTATTCCTTATTATATTTATCTTTAGAATTTTCTTTCAGATAATTTTTTTTTTAAAAACAATTTAAAACAATTAAAAAGAACAAAATAAGAAAAAAAAATTAAAAAATTTTTTTAAATAAAAAATATTAAATTAAAGAATTCTTTCTTTCTTTTTCTCTTTCTTTTCTTTTTTTAAAAAGGTTATATGGTTTTTTTTAAAATATTTGAAATATAATTTACAATTTTCTTTGAAATATGGCTGTTGTGGGTTGAGAGGTGGGGGTATGGGTGTGTCATCGGCTCGCAATTGCGCTACTCGACCCTTCGGTCTGTAATACCGATTCCTCCCTCCCCCTCTCTCCCCCAATTCCAATATAAATTGCGTTATATCAGCCTGACGGTAAGTATCTGTTCTTCGTAAAACGTATTGAATTCGTACTGTGGTTAATATTCTTAATTGAACCACGTATCTTATTTAAAAATGTTTATCACCTGTCCACAGGATATCATCATAGTTACTATATAGTCTATAATTTTTAGAACGATTTTGTTTTCGTAGTCTAAATCCATGAATAAAATGTTATTTTTGTTATGCTTATATTTTTTTGCAAATTTCCATTATTAACATTATTCAATTATGTTTAGTTTTATCACATTGGGCAATCGTATGTAGTTTGGTGATGTTCGCTGTTTTACATATAGGGCATTTCGGCATTATCCTGATCATACGACGTTTAATTGTTTCTTCGCCTCTTAGCCAGGCGTTGTGCAGGTATTTAAAAATTATACTTTGTGTTTTGACAGATCTTATTTTTCCCAATTTTTCCAAGTTTTTGTCCAATTTACCCCCCAGTTGTCCTGCTCTACTCTACATTTTGTATTTTTGGTTACCTCCTCCCTAATCCAAGCGTGACGTTTACTTATTTCTATTTTCCATAAATCTGTTTTGTCCCTATATTTTAAAATTAGTTCTCTTAGATGTTTAAATTTGCGTGGTACTTCGAATATTTTTATTAATTTGTTATTTTTGTATATCTCTGGTGGGTTTCTCAAGGTGAAGCCGAACCAGTAGATGTACAGTTCTTCTCACGCTGTTACCGGGTCTGATTGTAATTTTTTTAATCTTTTGATTATGTTTGTTAATTTTAGTAGTAGGGGGTTCGGCAACCCCCAAACTCCCTCTACTTTTGGCCCTACATAATGTCTCTTCTTTTACATAATGCATTTTATGATTCCATGTATAATCCATTATTTGATTGTCTATTTTTAAAAAATTGTATTATCCATATCTATGGATTTAATTATATAGTTAATATTTGAGTACAAATAAGTCTTAGCCACTTGGGCCCGCTCCATGATACATAATGGCGCCATGGCCCAGATTTTCACATTTTCTCTTATTTTGTTGATAACATGTTTATAGTTTCCTACAGCTTCTTTTTTTTTTAACAAAGTGAACCTCTAGAGCCTTTACCGTGTCTCTCAGTAGGTGGTGGTGGGGAAATACAGGGTGGTTGCCCCTCCAGTTACCTATTTTTAAGATTTCGGTCTTGTCGTGGTTTATTTTGGAACCCGACGCTTTACCAAATTTTTCAAATTCTTCTACTTGTTGCTTATAGCATTTCCCCTCTCTTATAAAGTTGGTGGAATCATCTGCATGTTGGAGCATTTTTTATTCTTTTCTTAGGTTTGGTATTTGTATGCCTTGTATTTCTGGGTTGTTTCTTATCTTGTGAATTAGGATTTATATTGCCATTAGGTATAATAGCATTGACAGTGGACATCCTTGTCTCACTGATCGTTGTATTTCAAATTATTTCGTGCATTTCCCGTTTACCTGTACACATGAAGTTATGCCAGTGTATAGGATTTCGGTCCATTTCCAGAAGTTGGGTCCGAAACCAAATCTTTTTAATACATTCTGTATATAGTTTGGTTCTAATCGGTCGAAAGCTTTCTCTTGGTCGAAGAGTACTATAGCACCCTTCGTACCAGTTTCATTTATGTAGTCAGTTATAGTTTTAATGTTTAAAATATTGTTTTGTATATCCCTCCCTTTTCCCCCACAAGTTTGATTTACATTAATTATTTTGTTTATCCCACCCTTTACTCTATTTGTTAAAATCCTACTTAAAATCGTAAAGTCCGTGTTTAAAAGTGATATGGGCCTCCAGTTTTTAATCTCGTCTCTATCCCCTTTCCCTTTGTATATAATTGTGATAACCCCCTCCCTCATAGATTTAGTCATTTTAGTTTTACTTAAAATATATTATTATACAAAGCGTTTAAGGTTGGCGTTAGTTCACCGTGGAACTTTTGGTAGAATTCCACGGTGAGTCCATCTTTCCCTGGCGATTTCTTTTTAGTGAGTGTAGCTATACTCTTTGTGATTTCTTCATCTGAGATGACGTCATCACATTGGTCTCTATGTACTGTTGATGTCATCTCACAGTCGACATTTTTTGTCTGTTAGTTCTTTATTTTCGTCGTCGTTTGTTGTTTTGCTTAGTTCTAATTTGAGTTCGTGTTTATCTTTTTTCTGTTTTTCCGCCCTTCTATTTGAGTACTGAATAGATATTCTTTTTATTATGTTTTTAAAACATCCCAATCATTTATTATATTAATATTTTCTTCATTTTTGAAGGTTTCAATTTCTTTTTTTTAATTATTTCTACATATTCTTTGTCATTTAAAATCTTATTATTTAGCTTCCATAGTCCTGACCCCCATTTTTCTCTTTTTTTTCATTTTTAGGTCCATAGTGACCATGCAATGGTCTGATAGTTTTTGGTTGGTTATTGTAGTATTAATATATATTAATGGATCATAAAAATTCCCGTAAAATTTATCAATCCTGCTAGACTGGTTTTGTTTATAGTTAAAGGTAAATTCTCTTCTTAATATGTTCAGTTTTCTATAAATATCATGTAAATTGTTTTTATTTAACAAATTTATCTCTTCAGTTCGGTATATTTTGTCACTCGTTGTTCGGTCAGTCGTTCTGTCAATTTCGTCCCCATCCCAATTGAAATCTCCCCCTATGATTAGATTTTCCATCGAATATTGTTGTAGGTGGTTAGATAAGTTTTCTATAAAATTTAGTTTCTTATTTCTATTAGCTGGCATGTACACATTTATTATATGCCAATTTAACATTTTAACATGTAGCAACCGTCCTTTAAAAATTCACCCTCCTCAAACCTTTCCCAGCGTACTCCCTGTTTATTTTTTATTATTGTTGCTACCCCCCACCCCCAAATATTATTATTTGTAACATTGTTGCATATCACTATTGCGTTAAGTTTGTCTTCTAATAAAAATTTGAATTCTGGCGTAATTCCATTGTGTGTTTCTTGTATCATTATTACATCAAAGTTTGTTTCTTTGGCTATTTTGTCTGCTTTCGCTTTGTCTATCCCATTGCTGTTGATATTAGCTATCCGGAAGTTTGTTTCTTCCATTTTTGCTTCACTCCCAGGTGCCGTATCACTTTTATATAGAATTTAATTGTATGTATTTCAGTTAAAGTTGTTATATTCAATTTTTGTTTGTTTGTATTTATATTATGTTTACATTCCTGTGGGGCTCTGGGTTGGTCCCAGAGCCTCGTTTGATTGGTTGCTGTTTCCTGTAAGCTGTGAGTCGTTTATGGTTTCCATGTTTGATTCGTATTCGCTTTCGTTTTCCGTGTCAGTTCCATTGTCGTTTTTTTGTTTGTTCTGTCGTGGTTTCAAGGTCCTTGTCTTTGTCTTTCCTTTTTCTCGTGATTTTAGCCCTTACGGGCGGGATTACTGTTTCTTGTGTTTTGTTTAGTATTTGGTACACATAGCTCAATTTCCCTTCAGGGGAGGAGCCATACGACGACGTGGCGTCTTTGCTCTTCTGCGCCGATGTTGATGTTGATGTCATTGGTTTGGTTCCCAATATGTCAACAGGTAGCTCTTCTTGTTTCCCTTCACTCTCTTGGATAATTTCATCCTCAAGTTGTATTAGAAAATATGGGTTTTTCCCCAATATTTCACCCTCGTATTTGGGGGTTCCTGGACGGCAGGTCTTTTTTGGGGTGACAAAGTCTTCCCACTCTAGATCTTTGCCGGTCGTATTTAGTGTGGGTGTCTGAGTGTTTCAATAAGGTGTGGTTGTTGTGTCATTTAGTTGTGAGGTTGTCTGATCAATTATGTCCATACTTGCGAAATCAATCAAATTTTCGCTATTTATTTCCTCATCAACAGTTTTTGTTGTATTTGTAGCCGCCGCACTTGCATATATGCTTGGGGCTAACGGATTTGTACAGTCTTTGGGCACATGCCCAATTTTCCTGCATCGTGTACAGGGACGCTCGTACTCGCATCCCTTGAACCACGTTTTTAGCAGGAAACCCAAAACATAGAAAAATGTTGGGAGCTTGGCTGCGTCCTCTTTGGCAACCGTAATGATTCTTACCCCGATTTTTATTTTCTGGTACCCTCACACAGTTGCCATTTTTTTATTTTTAATGTTGATCTGGAATTTCTGTTTTATTTTTTCTATCAGAGCTTCATTATCAACTTCCAAGGGGAGCCCCGAGACCATTACGTCTCTTGTTCTGGGCTCTAACCCTCTGGTGATTTTGGGGGGCTTCTGACACCTTTGCTGTCATTCCCTTAATGTCTATTTGCCCCATGTCTAATAGGGGGTGTCGTAGTCTTTGGGGTAGATAATAAATATATTTCTCCCTCCATTTTGTATTCCCTCAATCTCATCTATGGGTAATACTTTCGCTTTGAAAGCGGTGATTATGTCTGATTGTCGGGGGCAATCTACAACGTCCCCGAATTCTAGCAGTTGGCATCCTTTGGGGTGATAGGCTATTAAAATATCTCTCCAATCCCCTTTCTCTATTTTGAACTGCAAAGTACTGATCAAGTCTTGCCCCTTTATACATAGTTTTATGTCCCTGGGCCATAATTCTATTTGGAGAAAAAATTCCCAGAATGTTTCCAAATCTAAAACACTGTAGTAGAAAATGCACAATTCTCTATACTACACAATTCCAAAAATTGCAAAATTAAGTAATACAAAAGGATTAAATGGAATAACCGATCTCGGCTGTGGTCTAAATTATTTATCAGCTAATCCTAAGAGCGACGTGAATTTCGCTCATATGGTCTGACGCTGTTGCGTAAAACTGTGTCATGTACTAAAAAAGCACTCTGTGTCAAAAATACAGATTGCTACAAACGAAATGTAAATTGTTAAATAACAAACATATGAAATCAATGTAAATAATGAATGTAAAAAATGAAAGAAAAAACGTTTGCATGAAAGATCACAAAATGTGATCCAACAACAAAATTGAAAAAAGCAAATGTAAAATGAAGAAAAAAAAGTGTAACACTAATATCCCCTTTCCTTTCTATTGAACTGCGCTCTTACGAGCTGCCTTGGTTGTCAATTGCTTCCTAGGTGCTTTTCCACTGATGGACTTAAAAATCTCATATTCAAGCATTCCTTGTTGGGAACAGTAGAAATTTTGCCCTTCTTGAGAGCGCACAAAAAGCACGCCCGCTGTCCTCGACGACATGACGCGATCTCCTGTGCAACATACGAGCTGGGTTCGATTACCACCCAGGACATTCCGTTACACAAGAAAACCTCTGTATACCTTAAACGACAGAGACAATTTATTTTATGACCTTTTACCTTTGTAGCAATTAGTATTTTTTGATACAAAATTGTATTGGTCGGCTGGTCATTTGTAAACAAATACTTTTTATAGGGTACAGTACAACAGATAACATAAAACGGTAACTGATAAGTATACATGTACGGGATCAGGCATATTTGCACATACATGTCAAGCAATAAACATTATAATACAAAATTAGATTCATAGAAATAAGGGAACAATAGAGACAGGTGGAGATTTATTTCAGTTTCTAAAGATACATGACACAAAAACTCATTGTACTTTCGAACAATGGAGTAAATTATCAGGAAACATATTATCTACCGGACACAGTGCAGATGTATAAAATACACTGTTAGACGATCAGAGCTGTTTTGTGCAAATATTCTGTCATGTTTGACTTCTATATGTCAACTGTTGGTTGGTCTATATGTGTACTGGCTGGTGGAATGGTGTTCATCGATTGCACATATGGTACATTTACTTCGTTCTACCTAGAGAAATCGCATTAAATATACAATTAATCACAAACCGTTAAATATGATACATGTCGGGTGTAGTCAATGTATTTATTGAAATGATAATTAACACTTAAAGTGGCGTATAAAACCTCGTGTTCTGTCTAAAACACAAACACATATCATTCCTTAACATAGAATAGTCCACGAAAGGTCCGTAGTAAACATTTCTGCGTCTGCAACCAATTATCAAATTACGATGCATATTTCACTTGCACACGTGTACTTATAGTTTAGACCGCTCCGGTCGCCCAGTGGTTAGAGCGTCCGCCTCGGATGCGGAAGGTCTTGAGTTCGATCCCAGGCCGAGTCATACTAAAGACTTACACAAATGGTACTAACAGCTGCATCGCTAGGCGCTCCGGATCAAGAGGTTAGTGTTAGGATTGTTTTTGTTGTTTTGGGGCTTAACGCCATTTTTCAGCACACGATAGGCTATACATGGCGGCCAGTATTAATGGCGGAGGAAGAACCCGGGAAAACCCCGGAAAGAACCACCGACCCACGAGAAGCTACTGGCAAGCTTTCTCACATACCCACATTGGCTGAATCCTAGACTCGAACCGCCGCAGGCAGAGGTGAGATGGCAGTGATCCGTAACGGAGAGCGCTTTAGACCACTCGGCCACTCGGGGCCCCTGTTAGTGTTAGGAATGGTCGGCCTGGTGTCAGAATAATGTGACTGAGTGGGACATCATGATACATGTCTGTGGCATGATGCTCCAGTGCTAGATATCACTATAAACTGTCACACAGCAGTCGTCATAGAGAGATATGACAAAAAACTTGTTAAAGCTACGTTAAAAATCCAAATCACACACACACACACACACACACTTATAGTTTACAATGACCTGATGATCCATAGATTTCCAATATGAGCGAGTTAAAGTTTCGGTCAACGGGAGACTATGGCTTCAAATATTGCAGTTGCTTATATGAACAAGAATTAATTCTTGGAACATACCATAACTGATGGTCGTAAAACTACGCACTAAACAGTTATAATAACGTCCTCAATAGTTGCGTTTTATACCGCCAACATTTTTGCACGACTATATCAGACGTACAGGTCAGTACGTGCATAAACAATGTATATTTGGCAAATAATTCATTTCTATTGCACATGCTTCCTAAATCCACACAGTTCCATATTTTGCTCACATCTGGCTATTTACACACACGTAAAGACGTTATGGGAGGTGTGATTGGGTCCATATATCCAAATATTCCTGAAAGCTTTGGCGCGTAATCCGCTGTTAAGGGTCAGTTTAGCTGTAGTTAACGTTTTGGATCACGTGTTCTGCCCATCCAGTCGCAAAGCTTTTGCTGCGACTGCTCACGGAGGGACGCTCTTTGCAAAAGACATTGGCATCAGTAGAGACAATTTGCTTCTGCGGTATAGACTTGTCTTTTCTCTGTAGGAATTTTTACACCTCCATCCAGCATACATCAGTGTAAAGAAAATTCATATCTGCTATCCTTTATTAGCGATTGTTTTAACAGATAATCACATCTGAAGAGGCTTATAAAATAAATGTTATAAATTTCACCATTCCCATGTTCACCTTATTGGATATACCCAGTATGTAATTGGAGAAAACCATCGCTGCTGTTGAACATGAAGAGAAGTTGCAACAATATTTTATCAGAACAAGGAATTCACATTTTTATCGGTCCACTTTAAATTAGGTCTCGCATTTGACATACTATATCTTGTAATGCATCTGATTGAGTTGCATCTCAGTTTTAATTAATATGTCAAATTTCGTACGTATGAGTTGATGAAATGATAAATTTTGACAGGAATCAATCCTCGCCTCCCATTCTGCTTGAGAAGAATTTGAGTGTACAAATGTGGGCCATACTATTATTCGAGACTTAGGCACATCGATAGATAATAATAGCTGATCACGGGCACTTGTATCGATCAGTTATAAAATTGTTGATAAACACCCACTCCCTTTTCCGCAAAACGCACAAACAAAACCAAAACAAAAGCATTGTGCCTATCCTGCTTGGATCCAAATCTGACCCATCGGCAACTCCATCTTTATTTCTTATTTCAGAGGACATCGCGCTATTCATCGTGATCAGGCAATTGTTGATTAATTTAATCGAACACTTGCTGAACGGTTATTTAGATATCAATATGCAAAGGAAATAATTCAGAAAATACGAGATCCCGCGAATGGGTTGCAATATTACTAAGTGTAATAGCTGCGTTAAATACTAAAATTACTCGAAGAACTGACATGAAACCCATTAATGCGATTGCAAAAAACCCATATCAATACAACGACATGATTTTTCAAAACAACCAGTATTAGGTAATGTTACAGTAAGATATTTATATGAACCTGGTGAACATGAAGGTGGTAAATAAGAGCGATTAGATTCAACTGCTCTCAACGTGGATTTGTACGTGAACAATGGCAAGTAATTTTTAAAGACACACAATTACTACCATTTTGTAAACTAGCACCTCGAGGTCCATTACATTCAAGACATGTCAGCATCACATTTTCACGTGTATGACCAACATTAATATTAATTCTGTTTACGGTAAATTGTCTTGGATTATTATTTGAATACTGCCACAACATTACTGTGTTACATTATTTTGTTGTTGTTTTAATATCATGATAAAGTCAGCGTCAAGATCAAAGTCGCGTGTATTTTATTTGTCATATTGTTTATAGCTAAGCAATTGTTTTCTTACTATATCATTGTCAATAGCATCGCTATTACAGTAGTTTATCTAAAGTCTAGGACAACTCTCTGCAGCTGAGATATTCATCTGACTTGAGACACTGCGAGATAAGCTAAGTTTGACCATTCAATCTGATCATCGACGATCCAAATATTTGTATCAGAGATGGTTAATCATTGAGTAGAATGAATCGTCGTTGCGTATCCTAGCGTTCACGGAGTTTTGTCCATTAACGCGCTCTCAATAACACTGACATCAACTAAAACAATATCATTTAACATAAGATTTTGTTTCCTTCATGACTCTGTCAAGGGTTAAGGTATATCAACGTCGATATTTTGTCGTCGCGTATCTGCTGGTTGATATCATAATGGGTAGATTTGGAAAGTTTTATTATGAAACAGAACTAATTGCTGTTGAAGAGTATCACGAACTATCTTTCTATTTGCAACATTCAAATCATCTTGTCTCCATAAATTCCAAAATTTATAATAGGAGTTTCTGAGACTATATCACGCATTATTTCATACTGAACTTTATTTGGTTGTTGTCTGATTAATTTCATAAGCTGTTTTAATTCTGGATCAAGCACTTTATAATCATCGGTTGTTTCTTCATAATAATCTACAAACCTTTTTAGCCATTCGTGTGGAGACAATCCAACAAAAGGTGGCAGCTGACCATGATCGCCGCACATTATTACAGCATTATTTTTTTTCAATAACCAATCAAGAAAAGTTTTTGATGTTTCTAACGACACTGCACACATTTCATTCTAAACGATATTCTTTGGAATGTATTTTTCGCTCCTACCATCAGGAGTCCATTTATCTCCTCTCCATCGAAAGCATTTGTGATAAGTAAATGATTTAATATTTCTTTCTCTCATTTCTCTTGCGAGTTTATCTGTAAGGGTTTAAATGGCCATATCAAAATTCCGAAATAGTTTAATCGCACGATTTGTTTTACGAGAACCCGCTGCTCACAGGATCATACACTGACGGTGCAGATGACAATTTCGTCGGCGTATTCAGAATAATTGAGTATATTTTCTTGCTTTATTCTCCATTCGCCCCACAATGCGTAAGTGCCGATATTCAAGTTTTCAAACTTTCCTGAATATTTTTTATTGATATAAAACGAATCTGTAGCGACTCTGACAGAATACTTAAAAACTCTATTTATCATCGATAATAGATTTATCGAAACGCACGTAATCGTTGAAGATATTAAAAGAGTAAACTGCGGTGACTCACCATCAATATAACCCACAATTGTGCCTAATTTAGTTCCGTCCAATAAGTTAACATTACTTCGACTTATAAATGTATTATTTTCGTTGTATCAGCAATTATAAAATCTGACTCAGTATCGTCTATAATCAATTTTGTACAACGTCGGTTATGATCATATGATCCTCCTTAGGTAAATTTACCGATTATTTTTTTCTGCCACAATCTTTAGCGATTTTATTCTCAAAATCAGTTACATCAGAATTTTAATCATCAGAATATTTATTTTGTTGTGGTAACCGAACTTCTTTCTGCGGACGATATTATATAATTGCTTCACTTACAATCGACGATAATATTATCTTTGCGTCGAGCATATACCGTAATAAAACTATTCGTGCCCACATCTTTTTCTGAAAAAAAGTTTGCCAAACCAGACATAACGAATTGGATGAAGATTTTCGGCAAACTTAAATGACACGATACAAACAAATCCAGTCAAGTCAAAATCCGGTAATGGTCCGTTTATCGATACTCTGGTCATCTCGTGTATTGGATGACCAAATCTTTTAAAATATACAGAACATTCTCCCATTCGAAGAAAATTCCAGGATAACACGCAACCATCTCAACCTAGATAACATCTTTATGATCGTATTTACTATTCCATAATCCACCGTGACCGTATTCGACAAAACTCGATATCATATCATCGAGAAAATCAAACCGAGTTGATTTCCACGAATTTTTCTCTCTAGAAAAATGTGCTGCGACGGACGGAACTGTAAAACAATTACTGAGTAATTGTTCAGTGTCATCGATTTATTTGAACGCAAGATTTTTCATTTCTTCGTGGAGAGATTCTGTGCGATAAATAACGCCATTAGGTCAAACAAACTGATCATAGTTTCCATTATCTGAACTTTGAAAAAACCATAACAATACAGGATCGTTTTTACAAATTTCATTAATAAAATCGAATATATCTCCTTGGTAAACTTTAACAGTTCGATTTCGTAGAAATATTGTTACTACATTAGTGAACGCATGCGCATTATGATCAATAATTTCAATCGAAGTTCCTTTTGATTTTTATTTCCATTGGTACAAAATTTCTCTGGTTATCGTTTTTAATATTATCGGAAGTTATAGTTTCTTTTCTAGCTCAGCGACATCTTTGACAGACACTGCGGTATCCATAACTATTTCTCCCCACTCATTTATTATTTTACGCCTTTTATCCGTTAGACCGATTACACGCGTCGAAGCGGTAAAATGTTCCGCTACTCGTTCGGCTACACGACTTAGCCTTGAAAATTTCATTGGCTTTAAATTATTAACGCTGGGTTTATCATTTATCGGATATAACGCCTAAAATAACTGCTGTTATAGGATACGCTCGTTCATTATACGGATTGTCAATACCAGTCAACATTCCTGGTTTGGAACTTTTACCTTAATACGGTGATTCATTCATTATGAAAGAGAGAGTCACGTTTGTCAATGACAATCCAAGTAAAGTATACTTCGTTAATAAACTTTGCTCTGAAAAAAAATATTTTCGATTGTCGAGATAATTAATGACCGTTGCCGCTCGTTTGTCGTCCATCGTAGCATCAACACAATTTGGTGTTGCTGTGATTTCAAAGGCTGATCACACTTGAGATACGCCATGTTTGCTGAGTACTTTCTTGGCGTTATGAAATTTATTAATCAAAGTTTTATTCGACGGATCAACCAGAGCTTTTATCTGTAAGTCGGGGGATATTCTGTCAAGACTACATTTATTTAAATTTATCTTTAGAAGGCGTAATCTTAGATAATCTCTCAAATTCGTTCATATCATAATTAAGACATATATTTAAATTGAAATATTATATATATATATATATATATATATATATATATATATATATATATATATATATATATATATATATATATATAATGATTCAAACAAAGAACAAATGCAAGTGGCTAATGATCGGTTCTACGACTCAATTACAAAGCGTGCGTAATGAAAGTCTAGGACCTAAACCGTGTTTGAAATGTGGTGTGGTTAACACCGACAATAATTATAAGGTTATAAAAAGTGCAGAAGATTATCTGATAAGATTTTCAAAGTAATGATTTAGAAAAATAATGAACTAAACAAATGATATTATATATAATGGAGCGAAATAAGTTTGTCAAACATCCAATCATCAAGAACTTCGAAGCAAATCATGATGGCGTAATCAAACACTATCGACTACAATAACCAGTCGGAAATGTTATTAATACTGATTATCTCATATTCAATACAAGGAAAAATAAAATGCATCGTTGTCATAGGTTCATAATTGAATGTTTCAATGGATTAATCGAGGACGGTCTTGTGATCCATCATATATATTCAATTCGAAAGAACGATCATTTGAGTAATTCAAAAATTGTCCCACAGAATAAAAATAGCAAATTTTGGAAATACTGTTATAATGATAAGAGCGCAAGATCAGTTGTCTCAAGAAATATAGAGACAGGTGAAAAAAATGGTATTTTCATTGATGTGTACAGCTGGTAAATATTTCGATATTTCAAATCGTTCGGTAAAATTTGTCACAGATAATATTACTAAATCTACATTTTGAAAAAAGTAAAAAGAAATAATAACTTTTCATTATTGTTGAAAGGAGACATTGTAATTACCTCCGTTTTCACAACCATAAAAATTTAAGATAGAATAATTATTTATTTTCTGATACGTCAATCATATTTCAGTATTATTATAGAGAGAAAACTCTTGTCTCATTGACAGACTAATTTAATAGTTACCTCCTGTATTATATCTTTCTCCGTAGATCGCAATTCATTTTGTCGCATCGTAATTATTTAATTAAACCATCTCTGTGATTAATTAATATGACGCACTCAAGAAAATATTTACTTACCTCTGTTCACTCTCGAATTCAGCTCAAGTCTGACTGGGGATAGGGAAATTCTTTAGTTTTATAGTCTATACGCAAAATGTTCCAGAAAATTACGTGATTGAGTTCTAAAACCAACGTGGGTTTTCATGACTATAAAAAGTATAGGACATTTTGTAGATGATGCGGATTGCCAGAATAACTTAATCGCGTAATTTTCTGGAATATTTTGCATGGGTTTATTCATGACTGTAAAAGTGGAGAATTTCTCTATCCTCAGTCAGACTCGAAGTGCATGTTGTGTATGAAAACGCTCACATGTTGGTACATTATATAATATACCTCTTGATTAAATAATTAATTGTTAAACACAAAAATATCTCGTTAAGATCTTACGTATAAATTTATATTTAAAAATTCTTCTAGCAAGTCAATTAAAAGTCCGGATTGATTAGTAAATTTGAAATTTATTCTTGATAATATCGGATTATGACAACGTAGATAAACAGGATTGATTGGATCTTGTACGATTAAATATCCAGGAGGTACTTGCGGAGTAAATGTATAAAGAATATATCCTTGCTGAGCTTGATTTGATTTTTCAAGATCTGTTTGAAATCTGCCATCACTTACATCACATACATGATTGACTGCAATTGTTGAAGTTATATTAAATATTGCTGGTGAAATATGACGGCCATCACCGTACGGATTATTATTATGTTTAAGAATACCTGGATGAGTGGGTATTTTTTCCATGATTCAACGATTTTAGGAAAGTTTTTGTTGATAAGTTGTTTTAGGTCCTCCTTATTAAATTTTGGTACTGCAAATGTAAAATCACCTCGTCCATCATATTCTTTTTCTGGTATTTTATAATGATTGATAAATGGTTTTCTAGGGTGGGGGAAAGAAATAGCGTGGTTAAATACTTCCTTAATGAAAGTGTCATTAACATGATTATAATCTGATTTAGATGTTGTATGGTTTCAATGATTTGTTGTTTTATATCATCATTATAATGTTGTGATAACGAGAAAAACAGATTTTGTATTTTGTCGATTGATTGTTTGACTTCAGAATTAATGGGGTATAAATACCTTTTATAAACGTCCAAGTATCCTATTTCGCCACTAAAACTATAAATATTATATTTATATCATTAGTTCCATTCCATGGAAAAATATTTCATATTTTGGAGTTGTTATAAATTTTTTCACATCTGTGATAAAATCATCTCGTTTTGGTTCTGATGGTTCTTTATATTCTGGTGATATTTCAGGCCATCCTAAAACAGATCTGATGGACGATTGATAAATATCTAAAACGTAATTTTTCGAATTTATTTCAATCGCAGCCGATAATGTTGGTTCGTGAACTGTTATAGCTATTTTTGCTTCTCTTTTAGTTATAGGTTTTATTCTGCGCTGAAATTCATCTTCGATTTGTTCAGTAAGATAACTTCCTGTAGGAATAGAACCAAATAACTAGTAGTGTGAATCTTGTCGATTAGTATATTGTAAAGCGATACATATATGCTTCCACGCAGAAACTCCTTGTTGTGATGCTATTTGCCATGTAAAAAAACCAGTAACACTACTTTGAAAGCAATAAATGCTTCGGCGGGTAAGAAATATCTGAGAACCTGAGAACTGGTGCGTCCATATCGAACATTGGAACTGATATACGTTTAAACATTTTATTATAAGTGTTATCGTCTAACACGAAGACAACTTCCTGCCATTAAACTTGGCTTTATACTTTTTCTTTTTCTTTTTCTGATAGTGGAACACCAAACCAACTCTGATAGCTTTTGATTTGCAGCTTGATTTATTATTTTACTGAATTTTGCAGGCATAATTTCAGTGCTAGGTAATTTTACTGGTGGTTATGGTTTTTGTTTAATTAACGGTTGTAGTCTATCCATGATTGTCTAGAACGCTTTACCGGCAACATTACCATTAGCGCCGATGCCTTTATCACGAACAGCCTCAATAGCCTTCATCTCTAATTGTTTTGCAATCGGTATTGCTTTTGGGGCTATCCTTCTAAATAAACTCATAACAACATCACAAAGTCCATCTCTGTAAATCGCTTTGTAAGTTGTTAATCGTGAGTTTACTACTCTAACCATGATTGGTCAATGTTGTGGATTATGAATAATCATTTTATTTATTACTTATTATCTAATCACTGTGATAATCATCAGCAATTTGGTCAATAAGAGAACGATAAACATCGATATCCATAATACCGCCAGGATATAATCTTTGACAAATATCATTTATTTCATTAACGATTTCCGGCGAATTATTTCCATCACGTTTTCCTCCAAACAAATTCCTTATCTATTTACGTCAGAAAGAATATATTTAAGACAAGCATAAAGACCACATCCTCCTTTCGTAGTTGAGGAAAAACCATTTCCAGTAGCGCCGGGAGGATATTCTGGATCATAAAAGTCTCCTTCATCAGCAGCAGATGATCTCATTAAGGATTTTAAAAAATCTAATTCAGTTTTACCTTGTACTTTTTGTTGAAATTTGATAGAATCTGGATCGTTCCTACTAGATGATTCGTTATTTTTAGATATACCTCGATAACCCAATTTGCAGGATTTCGACTTTTAATAAATATAGGTTTTATATATATTTCTATTTTATCAAATCCATATACGGCAACATTAATTGTTTTGCTCTGATCACCTTCAGGAGTAAATTTATTTATAATACTCGACGATATTTGTTGTGGCCGAGAAATTCGGGAAGGAGATTGTGGTTGTTGTTGTTTTCGTTCTATTTGTTGTTGCGGTGGAGGAAGTTGATAGGAAGGTTCTTGCTGGGGAAGTTGTGGTGTGGAAGGTTTTTGTTGAGAAAGTTGTTCCGTTTTATTATAATAAAGTCTTTTTATTTCACTAACAGAATTTCTATAATTTAGATCATCTCTAGCTTGTTTTTGTTGTAATATATGCTATATACCTACTTAACGAAATTATCATTGTTCAGAGTATCATATTTAGGTTTTAAAAATCTATTTTTATAAAAATAAGCATCAAGTGTCAGCATAGTCAAATTTTTCTCTTTACTTTTTTAAGTTGTTCAATAACACCTTCCCTAAAGTTTTTAATCAATCCAACATTTTCTTTTTTGTATTTTAGGTTTGGGTGCATTTTACTAATACTTTCAAGTATTTCTTCACCTTTGTCAGGAGGAGGAGGATGAAGCTAAGCAGCAACTAAGGCGGCTGTAATTTCTTTTAAACGTTTTCTTGTTTTCTTAGTATATGTAGCAGTCTGTTCTAACGTTGGACAATGACTTTCAGTAACTGCTGCAGCTTTTTCAGTTGCTTCTGTAATAGGTTTAAATACCTGTTTTTATATTCGGCAAAATTCTACCTTGAGAAGAAATGTTCCGATTGCTTCTAATCTTTCTCGAGCTAATCTAGCTATGTACGATTCAGCACCAGGTGCCATTTTTTAAAAAAAATATATAATAATGTTTAATTACAGCAGCAGAGACGGTGCGACCCTAGTGAAAGGTAAACGAAAACACGCGCACAAATTTTATTAAAAAAAAACGACAAGGATAAAGTAACCAAAAAAAAAATACCTAAACCAATTAGAGAATCTCTCAGTAAGTTAGAGGCTTTTTTCTCTTTATTTTTCTCCATTTCGTAAGAAGCTTTTATTTTAAGAAAATGGCGTTTCAGCAAAAGTACTGTTCACTATCTCTGCTGCTCCAGGCGAAACTACATTTCCCAAATTTTCAATGTCGCTCTATTTTGTACATTGCTAGTCACAAAGCTACCCATATCTTGTCACGTAATATAAAGAAGACCGCATTGATAGGTTCTCTCTGTGCGATAAATGTGGCTTGAGACTGCTTGACAATAACGAAAAGGGTTTCAAGTGATCATTTTGTCTCTGGCGTATTGGAATAACAAAGGGGCGTTTATTATGAATATGCCCATTATGTTCCAAATAACAACAAGTTTTGATCAGTCAGTACAAATAATTGATACTTAATAATAAACTTTCACCTATATACAAGACAGTAGTTATCCCTGTGGGTTCAACATGCCCATCAAGTCCTTTCCAAGTTCGATTCTTTTTGGTTGCTGAGCGTTTGTTTGTGTTGTTTAGGGAGCTGGTGCATGAAAGCTGTGCTATAATTCCGTTACTAGCGGATTAGGTTCGATTTCTGTTATAAATTATACCTTTCTAGCATGTTCAATTATACGGATGACGTCATATTTATCGTCTTTCATATATTTATTCATGCAGACATATAATATTGGATCTCTCTCTCTCTCTCTCACACACACGCACACACACACACACACACACAGACACTGTGTGTGTTATCTTATTTAAATTGTAAAACTGCTAATAATTCATCCAAGGTCAGTGCATCACCCAGTTTAGTCCACTATTTAATAAATTAGTGTTGTTTGCACTCTTATTTTTAAGGTTCCTTTTCGCCGACTCTATTATATGATTGCATTTCATGCTAATGTTACAATCAGCACTCTGGGTTTAGAATAGTGTTTTATTGCTTAACTTGTTTGTAATACTTGAATTTGAGAACCATTCAATTTTCACAAGATCATGTTTTAAGAAATGGATAGAACACATTCAGCATGGAAGAGAATTTGCTTTAGTTGATAGTGAGTTACATTATCCACGTACATGCGCACTACACAGTTTTGTTGGGCATAGTGCATGCTTATATCAGTTTACCTGTAAACTGACATACAGATGTGTATCTCGACTCGATATTCTTGTGTTCTTGAATATCCTAAAACTGGCCACATCATATGCAAATACAGACTCACTTTAAGCTTCCATTAATAGTGCGCGTGAATGAAGGAATGTATGGGTGCATCGAATCAGAGACATTTTCAGAGAACGATATAATAAAACCCGAGAAAGAGGTGAGCTTACCTAAGGTTGCAGAACATTTCATCAAAGATTTAAATGAGTGGAAGTCCAAAACAGGAAGTGATTATGAACAATATCTATCTCTGAAGGAAATCTCAGAAGTTCTGATAACTCTTCATTATAAAGGAAACCTGCAGATTATCAGTGATGAGAGTATTTGTGACAGTGTTTGTGATATGTTAACGGCCAAGTCAAATTGTTTTATGGTACTTAAGAATCTCGTGGCTCCAAAATCAAACGGTAGCATCACCATTGAAGCTGGTACCGTACTTTATATTGATTTATATGAGCCTGTTTCAAGGGGAAAAGGTGGAAACAGAAACATACTTGCGTGCAAATATAACATGAACAAGACAATGTGTACAGTAGAATTACCAATGACAATGAAGGGAAAGTCCAAGTCCATAAATGACGATACCAAATGCACATTGCAACTTGTTATTGACAATTGTGAACTCCAACAAGCCGTGAAATTTGTTGATAGTGATATAGAAAAGATGTACAGATATTGATGATGGAGTGGAAAATATGGTATATTTCCCAGGAATGGTAAGTCTGAACCGTCAAGTTAAGCAGGAGGTGTTAATTGGTTTCTATAAACGATTGAATGCTGGATACACAGAGTGAAACAGATTTTCCCGAAGACCCGTCTTTGTTTTTCCATTAGACAGTGATAATGTAAAAGAAAAAGAAGTCACCGTACCTCAAATACTTCCTGAGGATAAGGAAATCTATCTTATTATGGCCAACAATTTTTTTATCTGATAGGACTCTTGATCTAATAAGTGTGGATGGGAACTTGTACGTTGAATTTGCTAAATGTCCCAAATTGTACATAATTGAAGAATAGCCTCCACCTATTCCAAAAAAGCCTGCCGGAAAAAAAGAGTCCTCCATAGGTTCCATGAAGGCCGAACAAATCCATTCAAATATCCACAATATAGGACCAAAAGGTATTGTCCACTATCTCTGTATCATTTGAGGAAAGTATCCTTTAATGAAAATTATGATAGTAAATAAAACAATCATTCACATAATGTTCACTTGTACATAGAAGGAAACAAATCATAGAATAAAAAAAGAAAATTTGCATCAGATTGCTTTCTTAGGTGTACTAAATGGACTTGTCGGAAACAATTTTAAACATGTCATTCTCTGAGTAGTGTAAGGACATAGCAGACATACCACTATTCGAGACTACAAGAAAAAACCTTATCTGTTCTTTTTCATAAAAACATCGCAGAGTGGGAACTTGCAAACCAGACTGGCAGTTAATGAACGAAATTACAGCCTCACTACTTTTTATATCTGTATCAAGCATAAATAGAATTCAAGCGATTTGTCTCTGAAACAAATACTAACATTGTATTCACACAAAGACCGGAACGGCGTAATTATGCATATAACGCTTTCTGAAATCATTCAGGTTTGAAAGCAATGTAGAGAACAGATATACATTATCATCATGTCTTGTACTATATATATATATATATATATATATATATATATATATATATATATATATATATATATATATATATAAAGAAAACGAAAGTTGTGACTAACACCAATGATTATCATAAGTTTTACAATTTGTATCAAATTTGGAAACGTAACATTCATGAACGACAGTACCCTTATATTGTCTAAAAAATATTTTCCTAGACTTGGAAGCAGATCATTTGAACTCACAGATTTGTCATGCGAGATATCCTTCGCTTTTAAATATGCTTGCACTTATGAAACATGCAATAGGCCTTTACCGATGAAATTGGTTTTGGGAAATATACTATACCATTTCGTCAGTCGTAAACATCTAAAAGCAAGGGTTATCATGAAACGTGCTTTCAAATTTAAACAACGTATGCAAGTAAATAGTTGAACATATAAGTTTTATTATCTCATTAATACATATTTTAAGAAGAATGGTTCTATTCAAAAAGTTTGCAAAGCACCTTTTATTCATGTTTTAGGTTACTCGTAAGTTATATATGTTACGTGTTTAGGCTATAATAAACAGTAACACAGAGTGAAAACAACAAGCTTTTCAAAATTTAAAAATTATTTTATTTCCCTGGAAAATTTCTGTATAAATGAAAAATGAGAAGAACTTACGGTTTCAAGAATCAAATCCAAACATAATCCAAATTATATATATATATATATATATATATATATATATATATATATATATATATATATATATATATATATATAGTACAAGACAAGATGATAATGTATATCTGTTCTCTAATCCACGAGTTAAATTGCAAAAGTCCTAGTAATAATTGTTCTATTAATTTCAAGTTCGAATCCTGATATAAAATCCAAGATGGATAACGATGACGTATGCTGTAGTCATTACTACGCTTATCTACAGTTTCTTTTAGAAATACAAATAATGACACTCTGAAATCCAAATTAAATTTGTAAGCAATGTCTTTCCAAAATTTCTCTGAGCACTCCTGAAAATATTTCCAAAAAATTTTGATCCTTTTGAAATCCAACTGATTTGAAGAAAATTATAACTCAGAAGCTGGCTACAATAACATAACTTGACAGCAGTGTAAAAAGCCCAAAACTGATAAATCTCTCTCTCTACTCATCTATATTAAAACTAACAAATGCGCAGTAATGGAAAAACCGGAATTGCGAAACACAGGGCCAAATTACCCTGTTTGCATATAAAAATATCACGTACACAGATATATGGCCTTTATTAGAACAATGTTTTTATCTACGAGAATAAACAAAATTACTTCTTAAATCATGTAGTCCCATTACGACCTTGACCACAGCCAATCATTTTAAAATAAAGTAGGACTTGTTTACGAAGGTTGTTCCAAATTCTAAAACATGATCAGGGTTTAGATCAACACCTGGTGTTTACAAAATCAATTCAGGTCAACCTATTTTCTGGAACAGATGTCTCCAGCGAATAAATTTACATTTATAATAATATAATAGAATTTAAAATAATTAAAACTGACAAACAATAACATCAAAATAAATATGAATTAAATTAGATATACGTAACATATATAAAACATGATATTTGTTTAGTCCCATGTTTAGATTAATTTTTCAGTTGCAAATACAAACTGAAATATTTTCGGTAAAAACGGCTACATACTGATTGTACCCGTACCGTACCATTTCAATACCCAACTAAATTAGCGTACTTGATTTTATCTTTTTTTTTAAAACCCACTCTCACAACTAGGATCTGGTGAAAACCACATAGACTGATTTTACAAAGTACCCTTCTTTACTATTCTATCATGTTTCACATATTCGCTTCGTCTTCGCTTGCATTTACTTCTTATGATGGCTTATCAAACACAACTTTAATTATTTTTCCCTGTGTTAGTATAAGGCATTTCCATTTGTGGTGGTACCTAATAAAGTCATACAAATGCTAGCTCGAAGTCTTTCACATAAACCGTTTTTGCAAACATATGTTCCAGTATGTCTCTCCTACTCTTGAACAGTGAACGAAATGTAACAATGCTACACTATGTTTAACCTTCAATAAACATATACATTTGGAGTTATTATTATTATCATTATTATTATTGTTATTATTATTATTACTATTTTGAACTGATCATTTAAACTCAAAACTTTGATTCCTTTGCTTTCAGGTTGCGCGTCTAAGCCTGGCTGGTCATCTGTGCCGGTGAGTTTTTTGCTCACCAGCTGCAAAATCATGAGCGGACGTTCACCCACAAATATAGGACGACAATAATCTCGTTATGTCTGCAAACAAGAAGCAAATGTGCCGATTATTTCGGAGTATTGTCTGATTAGAATAAACTTTAGACATAATGCACTAAATTATATAATAAAACAATTATAACCTGAACCTTTGTTGATGTGGTTATTAAGTTTAATGAACCATCAAATCTCTTAGACTGACTTACACTTGGCATTAATCAATATGAAGGTTTACAAGATTAACAAACTTCATCTTGCACCCGGTAAAGGTTTATACGAGATAAATATATATTTTGCATTACTCGTAATAAAACTGTCATTAGAGAATACAAGATGCAGATATGTTTTAGTTGTATGCTGATTAACCACAGATAACATTTTCCTTCAATAAATTCCTCTTTTATAAATTTATCTGACTGACATAGCAAGTACAACATATATACCTCAATAGAATATATGCCCCAACAGAATTTTAAACCATGGAAATATACTGTCATAAAGGACTGTACACATGCCTGTACGATACTATTACATATATAACCTAGAATGTTTATATTATCCTTTCAGTCTGATATTTCATAATGATTATTGTATGCATTAATGGATTGTTCTTTAGTACCGGATTTAAAATTTTGCATTTTGTATTTTAGGATCCGCAAATGAAAGTTGTTGAGCACTATGAAACGAAGATAGCCGTACCTTCTTCAGCGAGAGTATCGCTGAACAAATCAACTGAGACTGAAGAGAGAATTTACGATTACCCAGACATTTCACAAATGGATTTACACATTGACCAGAAACCGGTTGCCCATGTGAGCCCGCAGTCAAAGACAGTTTCAGATGAGAAACATTCAAAAAAACATTCATAGTTCTGACAGTTTCTGAGCTTTGTGAGCGTGTGAAACTATGTAGATTGGAGCAACGGATTAAAGTCTGCGAAAATACGAAACTAGATGGAACCTTTATGTATGGACTGGAAGAGAAGTTACTTGTAAAATGTTCATTCAATCTCACCGAATTTCTGGTTAGAAAGTACCGTGACATGATGTAGAAAAATTGGGTACCTAAACTGAGTTGAAGATCGATTTACATAAAGATGCCAGTATTTAAAAACCAGAATCACTCACTTCCCCGCCCATTGATACGTTTAAATGCGATATCCAGACCTTTGCAGTTTCCCTATAAAACGGTGTACACTGAAATTGAAATTGATGAGCTCTGAAGTTGCTTTACAGCTAAACAATGATTGACCATCAGATCGATTCATTCATAAACCATGATTAGAAATATTTATAGGTTACTGTATTTGTATGGGAAAATGTGAACGAGTTTTCGGATGCAAATACTGCACGAACTTCTGAGTGCAGTATATCTATCCGACAATACGAGTTCATAGTTTCCCATATAAATGCAGTAACCTTTTTATTATATGCTCATTTTCTTATTCTACCTAATGCTTAATTATATTAATTAAATACATTACAAGAAACAAAGTAAATGAATGTATGCCGTATTCCATACTAAACACACAAGCGCAGATTCACCATTACACAACAACATTATTGCTGCGCACATGACTCCGCCCAGATACATTTGAACTTAGTCGCGCCGTCGACATAACTTTCGAAAGAAAATGGCGTGTCTACTTAAAATTGAAATTTGTAGTCATGTTGTGAATGAATGCGCATTGCAACAACTTTTCCATTTGATCTGGAACGAATAGAATTTGGTATTGTTTTCGATTCTAAGAAATTTCGTGATTATGGACTGGATTTATATGTGACAATTCCACATGAAATACATCGGATTGAAGAAGCGAAGAAGAAGCGTGTTGACATCTGCAAATGTGTTTCTGATTCTGTCAAAATCATAATGTGGGGAAACATATGAAGTCTTTCAATTGCAATTATCAAAAAAGAGGCTATGGAATTTAATGCTATTTCGTTTTGAGTGCAGTAAGGAGGATGTAATTGCATTTATATTCGCAATTACAGTACAATTTCGAAATGTGTAATCAAGATTGAGAACCTATGACATGACATGTCTCATGTAATTCGGATTTGCAAAACTAAGAAAGTACATTCTGAGGAAATTGAGGATGTAAAACTAAGTATATTTGTTGCCATTCTTATTACCTGCTAAAGAAGACGGTTTATGCCTTGTCACTTGTATGTTATTTGTAAGGACCCTTTCTGGAGTCTACTCTATATCTACTTAAATCCGAAACATTGTATCAAAATGTTAATGCGGAATGTGCCAAAGGAGCTGGTTTGTGGCAGTCCACGAAGCATCTGCTTTAGCTCATTCAGAAACAAATTTAGTCAACCAAAACGTAAAGCGTCTACTAACGCGAGTGTACATGATTTGTTTACGAATCAAAAGTGCTGGCGTCTGCTTCCATTGTTTGTTTACAATAGAAAGTAGTTCCTTTATGCACATGAAGGTGTGCAATATCGTAAAATACTGAGAACAAAATGAGCCTTTAATAAATATTAATATTTATTTATTTCATTTTCACACTAAGGAATTTTGTTTCATCACGTCATACGTTACTGATAGGCAAACACTTCCATGGGACATAACTGTATATCTGTCACAAGACTTTGCTTCTCTATCCGGGTCTGACAGTTAACTTTCTTTATATGCAGCATCGAGACATATTTGGCTGGATGCTTCGATTTGCTCTAAGCTGTTTACCAGCGAATAAAATGGAGTTGCGTGATGCGCTTGAGTCCTACAACCCATATAAAAACTGTTTAGCCAAGAACATGATGTCTGGACCACGTCGTATGTGCTCACCCAGCTTATGAGGAAGATTGGGGCTTTGTCTGAACAACCTGCTTGTGCTCACTTTGCGTATGTCTATGAAGGTGCTATATTGTGTCCAAACTTGTGAAGTTATGGTGTTCCAGGGAGCCATCTCTAGCTTCACACATCATTTTAATTTAATAAACATTGAAGTAATGTGGTATTTAATAAGAATGGCGTACCGGTTTCACGATAATCTATGGGAAATCTTCTTCATATTATATGTGGCATAAGCAGCATACACGTTTATACCTTTATCTGATTTTTCGAGCGAAGTATTGGGGTGAATTATTTCACGATGTCGGTTGGTATCAAATTTCTAGTTCACGCACAGCTTCTGACATCCAGCGACTATATTTTCATGATCATCACTGCGCACAAGATGCAAAGGTTCGTGTGACATAAAACTTGTCAAATTAACATTGTTTGTCTTCAACGTGAATGACCTGTTCAGTTGTCAGATTACTTTACTTATCTGCCTTAGCGTGGAGAGTGTGAATTGGTCATGTCTACATCGATGATTTCTTTGTACATCCATCAAACACAGCGTATCTCCAGGTATTGGTCCCGTTGAGGTATGATTTCACCTTACACGTAAATGCATCAACCAGATCTCCTAATCTTGTTCCACCCAATGGTCTACCAATGGTTTTGACGAATGGTTCTACGAATCAGTATATACTTAAATTTGCTGCATATATATCTGAACTGGGATTTTAATAAACAACATATCTCACCTATTTAAATACCCTCTCACAACTTATCAGTCATATTGCTCAAGCATAAGTTATGTGAGTTACCAGCGTCTGGGCAATCTGTGGTACATCTTTATCTTGTAACTTCTGTATAGCATTTGTCAACACATATGCATTTACTGTCATTTACTGTTCATAGGGTCACATAATGCTAGAATCATGCTGGGTTTGGTGAGGAATATTGTTAGATATGCCAATGACCTGGATGTTAGGATGTTTTTCCCATGCCAACATCTTGGCAATATATACATGACTCCCAGTTTTCAGGGCTAGTGACGTTCTGTTGGAGCGACCACTACTGGGATTCACACTATGTACACTGCTGTAGTTTTGCTTGTAATTTCGAAAACCCTTTGTCGTTATCTTAATGGAAAAGCATTGGTAAACTCTGCATAACAAGATTAATACCTTTGAAGCTTTTCACATGAGTAATGTTAGTATGTTTGGATACAATCAACCATGTGAGCATTTTTTATTACAAAGGTTAGTATCCATTAAACTTCACATCTACTTCACATCAATCAGTATGCTGGTTTACTGGTACATATAACCCCATCTTGCTCTACGTAATTGACTACAGCTGATAAGCATGTTATTTGGCCCTGTTCAGATAGGTTTATTCGCAGTTCGATTTGCCATTAAATGATAAAGAGGGATTTGTTTCGTCTAAGAAAATCAGAGACTTAATTATATCCTTCACCAAATCCATATTTTACAAATACATGGGAATAAAATGAAGTAACAACTACATAAATCATACCCATGCAAGACTTAAATTATTGGAATTATTCTGCCATACATTTTGGATATAAATCTTTGTATTTGTTTTTGTTGGTAACTTAGAAATTTTGTTTCATAGCACCAAACGTCTGTGATATTCAGGCATATTGTATGCGATAACTACAACAATAACACTGAAAAAGGCAAAACGACTGGAAAAAGGTTTCCAATCGTATATTCGTCACTATTTGGTAGAAGTATTTAGGACAAGGTCTATTCTGACAATACGGTAGAGAGAGATTGGTACGACTAATATAATATATTCAAATTTCTGAATTGAGAGACATAGAGGCTGTTGGAGTTATATATTGATCTGGTGTTATGTATATTTAATATGTACTGTGTGATACACCTTTGTCCATAAGTGGGGGTAAGAGTTTGGGCTTACCTGACATATGTCATTTATTTCAAAACATGTTTATTTGGATTTGAGTTCAGGACATTGGTTTTCCTCTTGGATATTCTTGGTCTACCTGATATTTGCTATGTTATGTTCTTTACTAAAATGTATTGTTTAAACTTACAATGTTCTGGAAATGAACATTTGATCATCTTCGTGATCGTTGTTTTTTCTTATGTTTTTATATTAAGTTTGTTTACATGCGAATTGTGCATTTCTATCTTATCATCTTTGGTGGAATGGACCCTTTACTTGTATTAAGTTATAAGTTGTGCGGACTTATCTGTTTAAACTATTGATTGAAATTACAGTGCTCATTAATTTTATGGCTAAACCACCCTTTTAAAATTATTATGTATTCATTTAAGGACATCCTGGATTATATCATTGTGATACATAAAGACTGGTAACAACATGGCACATTCCAAACAAATTGGTACATCAATTCCTTTTATATTTTCATTTTGTATTCAAGGGAAATAAATTATGTTAAATTTGATTAAACTTGCTGGTTTTCCTTTTTGTATGTTACTTAGTTTAACAACATAGAGTCGTAACACTAGGCAATGCTTAGTGTTGACGTTCATCTCTATATAACCATATACGACAAAGTATTGATACGATGCATTTTCGCTTAATAGGGAGATCATCTGTCTTCAGTACGGATTACTAATATTGGTGATTTATGACTAAGTTCACATCTTTATTTCGTTGATTAATATCAACATTTTCCTACAGTTAGTGTCATCAACAATGAGTACACGGAAATAAAGCTGTTTATTTGTATCTGCCTATCGCTCTGTCTCTTTATTTACATACCTAATGCATTGTTCTCCATCTCCACTTAATAAGGAAGTCTGGATATCAAAGATAAATTTCGATATATTTTTAAAAAAAACATGTATTAAAGATTACTTATTGTATTTTTCAGTGATCCGACATTGCATATATGTATCTGTGTACAAAAATATAAATAAAATATAATACATACATATGTAACTCCGAATATTTCAAATGCGGAACAATGGATGATTCCTCCTTTGAACAGTCACTTTTGATGTAACTTCACATATATTTAATAAATTTTAACCGTATTATTAGAGGCATTTGAAAACAATATTAATTTGCTGCAGTAATGTTTTGGTACTTGTACCAATAGTAAACAACTAAACTTGCACATGAAGTTCTAGCAAGTGTACATATTTATCGGAACAATCCTAACTTTGACCAGGGAAAGATAATGAGATCAATTCCAATATACGTTTTGGGTCTATCGCAAACTTACGTGAAAAACTTTCTCATGAATCTATAAATATCTCTAAAAAGGAACGTTTTGGAGTGATCCCAGATTTACTTAGAAATTGTTTTTTTTATCAATTCTTGATTGCCTGAACGTGACTACAGGGACTGATATCAAGTTTGTCAGTTTAAACATATTTTCCTTTGCAGGGGCTAGTAGAATCCATCAAAAAGGTGGGTGAGCTTTCATTATTAGGAACTGCTCCAAGCTTACTTCATGTTAAGAAACGTTTTAAATGTATATATATATATATATATATATATATATATATATATATATATATATATATATATATATATATATATTCATATTTTTAGAGAAGCCTTACAAAGGATAATGTATTGAAATTGCTAATTATTCGAATATGCTTCAGTCCGATTAGAACAAGGTTCGTCATTTATTCGGCAGATTTTAAAAATAAACACGTTATTATAGAGTTTTATTATGTCTCTGACTGTGTGATAGTAATTATGCTGTTATTTAGTATGCTAAAGTTTGAATTGAATACATAACTTAGGCATATGGTGTTAAGAAACTCTAACACAAACCATATTTTTGACACTGTCTAGGACGGAAAGGAGTTGCCTACTCTAATTAGACATGATAAAATATATTCTTTCAGTCTGGTTCATTTTGATATCGACTATGTCTTTTGCCAAATGATATAAATATTTAGTAAACTTTAAAGACTTACTTTTCGCAGATGCAGTCATTTATTTATCTTATAAACGTTTAAGTATTTATTCTTAGCTTACCTAGCTGTAAGACCAAGTAAACATATGGTGTGCACCTGTCGTGCATTGTTTGTCAGTTGCTATGTAACAGTTGCAATTGTGTTACCACTGACCGACAAGGCCGTATTTGTGATCTGATCTTGACCAAACTTCTCGTCGAGGCTTATATGATTTAAATCTGATAGGCGTATTAATGAAGTTATCTTGCATGCTATTGTTTAAGTATGCTACAGCTCTACAGACTAATGCTGATCCGATTGATTGTCCAGCTTAAAAGAATTGATTACAAACAATATATTTGATTAGTACAGTGAAACCCCTCAAAACAGAAAATCCTTGGGACCCAAACTATGTTTTTCGGTTTCGAGAAGGTTTCGGTTTGCTGAGGCTTTTGCACATTTGAAAAAAGAAAGACCTTTTTGAGCTTTTATGTGACAAGAGAGAGAGAGAGAGAGAGAGAGAATGCAGTTAAGAAAGCATCAGCGTCTGTTGGTGTGAACGTGCACATAATTAAGAAAGCTTTTGTTGTATATTTAATTTTGACACATACATTATTGACGAATTAGCTGAACAATAATCGTCCCCACCGAAAATTATATTCTATCACATGAATTGATACAATTGCTCTAATTAGAAATACATTCTTCGTCACACAAAAAATCTGAGGAATGAAATACAGTCCTTTTATAAGTTATTATTAAGACCATTAGAATTATGAATGAGATTCCAAAATGTTGTAATACTCCACATATTTCATATTGTTCATGGTTCAATTATGTTATTTGTGGATTCCTCTGAGTCCTTCCTGGCATATATAGCTGGTTAGAACGTCTAAAACATCGCGCATCTTTAAAGATAACAGTTAACTTAAACAAAAAAAAAATGTACATAAGTTTCGAGGTTGTTCTAAACATTCCTAATTATGCACAGTTGTCATGGAGGAGGGGATTCTGGTCCTTAATCACCTCTCTTAAGGTATCATACCTTTCGGTCGACTTTCCTTTTCCCTCGTCCCCTTTGTAGTTTTAAAACGTTGTGACCTTCGGCCACTGTCTTTAGACTTTCATATTATATAAGTATAAGTTTAATACAGTTTTATATGCTTTTGTTTCTAATACTACTTTGGGCTATATAGTAAAATTTCTTCCCCATTGTCATTATTTATTTTTATTTAAAATATTTCAAAATGAGTATATGTTTGTAACACTCTCTCTCTATGGCATTATGTAGGTCCCCAATCCTCAACGAAACCACCATAAGGTATGGACTGCTAGGATGGCCTAGTGGTTAGAGCGTCAGCCTCTGGTGCGGGAGGTCGTGGGTTCGATCCATGGCCGAGTCATACCAAAGACTAACAAACATTGTAGTAACAGCTGCCTCGCGTGGCGCTCAACAGTAAGAGGTTAATGTTAAGACTGGTCGGCCTGATGTCAGGATAATGTCACTGGTTGGGACATCATGCTACATGTCTGCGACATGATGCCCCAGTGCTAGGCATCCCTATAAACTGACACACTGCAGACATCGTAGAGATATGATTGTAAAATTGTTAAAGCTACGTTAAAAATCCAAATCACACACACACACACACACACACACACACACACCATAATGTATGTGTTTTTGTGGGTTTTTAACATTATTACTTTTTCACATATGCAACAAAAAGCTTTTTCATTCAGTTACATCGTCGAGCTTGCAAAGGTCAGTATGTTTTGGTCTCTATTGATCTTTTGCTGAAATGAATAGAATCAATCATAATTAGATAATCAGCAGATAAACAGCCTTTTCCAAATGTTTTTCCTATAAGCATTTAGTTATTAATACATTTTATTAGAGTTACAATCTGACTCTTTTGTGTGGTACAAAGACTTCATATTAGTCTATTGTTAGCCCTAATCTACAATGATGCGTGTGTCAAGTGTAGCTTTAATCTCACGTGCCATTCGGGCATTTTCTGGACTATTTCACTACAGTGCCTGTTAACCGTCCTTAATCCGTTCCAGCCTGTGTTAGTAATTTAGCAGCTAAAATATAGTTCTAAGTTTCATATGAGTCACGGTTTAATTGGGGTGATTTTAAACGTGAACATGAAACGGGATCAAAAATCTGTTTCGGTATTCAGAGTTGAGGAGTTTCGGTATACTGGGGAAAAACGATCATGTTAAAGAAGGCAACATTCGAACCACACATATTATTGACCTGACCTTGCATCTGATCGGCTGAGGTCGTCAACCCTCTAGAAACTATACCATTCATCAGATTGTGAATAAACTGGTTCATTAAATTTGTTTTATCAAAATGTTGGATTATTTAGATTATGAGGGAAAAAACCTGTGAATGTCATTAATGTAATATTGTACTTGCCTGGCTAAGGGAAATCTACATAGATATTTATTAATAAAATACTTTGCACGCGATTATCTGAGAGTCGATAATACTCATCCAGTTTCCACAAAACTTAGATAAATTGGTGTATACCAGCAGGATCATGGATGTCTTCAATTATATGCGAAATATGCAAATTTTGGGAGATCGCTTACATAGGTTGTGTTTTACATCCTTTCTTAGTGAAAAGTTAAACTCTTTAATTATCTAAGGAGTTGAATAATATAACATTCAGTTTAGGCGTCTTGTTATTAAAACCCTCTCTACATATTATACCAGTATTCGTTAATGTCACTTGCATATTAGTTTCCTTTTTGTGAGGTGCTTGGTGATATGTATTTCAAACGTTTGATTTGAGTCCACATTCATTGGAACAGGAAAGTAGGTAGGTATATCACTTACTGCATGTGTGCATTTATTTGCATGGTATATTGCGCGGAATCTCCAAACTTAGTGCTGAGTCTGACGTGATAGGTTGGTTGGAGCTGATTAAATGTAAATGAATATCTTTAAAATGTACTGCACAGTGAATTCGTACATATGATGCACAATCAACTTTATCAGTTAAAGTTACAATTCATTATACATTTAAACTGAATGATATGCAAGAACAAAATGTGTATAACAGCTGAATATTTTGCATATTTTATTTTATATTTTCTATATAACTGTTAGATCCGGTAAGTTAAATATGTGCAAAAAAAAACGAGCTTTTGGCGAAATTCCTGCAATAAGTCTTACCTTTAAAAAAGAAACTAAACATATGATGCAGACATCATTGTTCAGGTCCTAAAGACAAACAAGAATGAAAACAATCTCAACACGCTAAAGAGAAATATAAATAAATTTTTTTACAGTTAAAGGATCAGAAATATTCTTGAGACCTAAACCGATTCACACATTATAATTAGACTTAACGATCTATTCAATATAGAGGTAATTACTTACCTCTCGGTCATCAAATTTGTTGTCTATTGTTTGGCTTTACTTTCTTTCAATTACTATGATTTCATGACGCAACCATTTATAACCATTGTGTCATCTGTCATTCTTCCTAAACAAAAGCTGTAACATCAGCTATCATAGTTTGCAAAAATGCACGACTTTTGAAACTTCTTCGTCAATCAGAAGTTTGCATCTGTTTATCATCCAAAAGAACTCTTATATCAGGACAACTGGATGACTTCTGTCATTTTTCAGTTTAATTGTTAGAAGACGAAATGGTATCGTCTTAGATCAAGTGTATATACTAAAATCATAAAATGAGTAAAATATATGTAATACACGCTTCCCCAACCGGGTATATCGAATTTATTACTGTTATGTATATTTAATTTAATTATTTGTCTGTTAGTTTTGAATTTTTTTTTATTTTATTATATGATATTGTAGTGTAACATTTGCTTACTGGACTTGACATTGTCTAAAATTGATTTCATTTCTGCTTGACCTGATGGACTTTTTACTTTTACTTCATTTATGTTAACAACTAATAATAGCTTCATTATTCTCTATGTGTATGAGCTTATTCACCAAAATATTATTCAGGTCAATAAGAAGTGGTAAATATGTTGATCAGGTTGAGGGTGTTTGGAGATTCCCATGTGAATTTTATAGGCTATTGTGTTGTAAGTAAACAAAGCTCATTAGATCATTCAAGAAGGTTATTTTCCATTAGCTAATGATTGTTTTTAGAAAATGCTAATGTGACCGGAGGTCAAGCAGAGAACTATATTATCTTGTGACTGTGAGGATTTTACCAGTCGTGCCTTGACATCTAGCACTTTAGGTGTATTATGTTGTGACCAGTTTGGGGTGAATTTTAATTTCGTCAAATTATTAAATTCAAGTGATCATTTTCTTTGAAAAAACAAAAGTGCTCTGACAAAATTCTTGGATAAAGACATTCATTGGAATTTATACTGAATTCAAACCTGGAATAATATTTATGTGATTCAACAAGAAACTGTTGACACATCAGTTCTTCGTAGGCTATAACAAACACATTATTGCCTTCAATATTGGATTTCTTCGGGAGTTTAACTGAGTTTTATTCAGGACTTGTTATTACTAGGATTTGTATCTTTAATTCTGGGATTATTTGTGGACTTAATTCGCAATACGGTAAGTTCTTTTGTCTCGTTTTTCACTTTGTATTTTAGGAAAATAAATTATTTGTTACATTTTACAAATGTTGTTGTCGTCACCCTTTTTTTGTTACTTATTTTAAGAGCATAGACTTGTAACATTACCACATGCTTGGCTGTCTGCAGTTTGATTATCTTTCTCGTAACCCCAGTTCAAACATTTTAGAGGTAACAACAAATCATTTAACGTTGACTATGGGAGCAGATAGGTTATTTTCATTAAACAGCAAATAACACTTCCACATTTTTTAAACGTCAGCATTTTGTGATTAAAAAAATCTGCATTTGTTACGCAGAAGATATGTTTTGGTGTACAAATTTTAAATTTTAGAATAAAGCACAGTTAAAGGCATAGCTAATTTGCTTAAATGGATATACAAAAATTAGACTCATAGATACCTTTCTAGATAGCTTGCCAATTTTACTGTCTGTTACAACACTGCATTTGAATCTCTGAATCGTGTGCGTTTAGTTTCGATTGTAATCGATGCAAACAAGTGCGTCGGTGAGAATGCATACCAACATCCTGGGGTCACAGTAAAATTGGATGATAACTTAGTTTTACTAGAATATTTCAGTCGCTCTTATTAAAGTATTATACTATTTATAATTATGGGCTACTTGTAGCGGATTTGATCAAACAGATAACAGCTGCATGAACCATTGGACAGTTTTATTAATATATTATTGCATGCATTTACCTCTTCAACTTTCAAAGTGTATATATATATATATATATATATATATATATATATATATATATATATATATATATATATATATATATATATGAAGAAGAACAAAAGATACAAGGTGTTATTTTTCCAACAAAATGTTGACGAAAGATACGAGTTCACTGAGCACATTTTAATTCAGGAATAAATATGAATCTTTTGATCTGACCGCCATGTGGATTGCATATGTTCAGAAATATATTTAAATTTGCAAGCGACTCAGAGATAACATAATATTAATTACCAAATCCATGCAAAAACCCTTGCAAACATATCGATTTCCTTTCAACTTATTTGTTTACGAGAAACAGTTAAGATGCATTTTTGATGATTACACGTTTTTGAACTTCAATATAAATCCGAAATAAAGACTAAGTAATGAACAAATAGGCACTAAGCAACGCAGACTATTGATTTACATTCTCGTGTTTAACAGTTTATGTAAGAAAGGTTCTTGAGTCTCCTATGATTCATTTCGTAGACTTTATTGATACATTGTACCTGATGCCAATTAATGTAATCTTCTTAGATTAAATTCTGTGTGTGACCGACAGACAGATTGCATATCTAGATTAAAATGGAGCAGCGGTAGTACAGTTTCCAGAGGGTCGAACTCGTAATATAATATAATATAATATAATATAATATAATATAATATAATATAACATAATATAATATAATATAATATAATATCCAGCCAGGTCTTCCAGGGTCAAGTGCCTCCGTGTATCCTTTGGAAAGGCACTTCTCTCACATTTCCAGAACATGATATAGCCAATAATGTGTTAAAAGTGCCGTTAAAACCAAAAGCCATACAACAAAACTTGCTGTATAGCAGGATCTGATATTAATGTATAAATAACGGTAAAGCAAACTTTTCAAAATGTTTAAACTCTAGATTCAATTGTCAAAGAGAATTTCCTATTCATTTATGCAACACAAACACTGCGTCTTGTAGCTGTTACAGTGAATCTCCATTTTAACGGACTCAACTCATTCAGCCATTAAGTTTAAAAGGCAATCCTAAATATAGAACCGATTCAAGTACGGTATTTGCTAGGGAAGTACTTCTGAATTAAAAAGAGAAACATTTAAATTCCCTTGATACGCAATAATTATATCTTACTGAATTTGTATGGGAAAATATGAACAAGGCTTTGTTCGGATAGATACTGCACGATCTGTGGGAGTGCTGTATCCATCCGATGAAACGATTTCATATTTTCCCACACAAATGCAGTAACCTTTTTATTATGTACTCATTTTTATTATTTTACCTAAGGTTTAATGATACAAAATGCTCTGCAAGAAACAAAGTAGTTGAATGTATGCTCTACTCCAAAAGAAATACGCAACCATAGATTCATGAATGCACAAAAACAAATTAATGTCATAGCACAGCCGAACTTAGTCGCGCGCTCTACATCAATTTAAAAAACAATTGTTATTTTGGTCTACCTAAAATTTAAATTTGGAGTCATATTGTGAATGGATGCGCATGGATTTTGTTTATATGTTGATCCAACTCAATTCTGCTTTTCTGATTATGATGGAGTGAATTATTAGGTCAATCCAATGCAGTAAGGAGAATACAGTTCAGAGGGAAATGTAGGCTATTCACAGTTCCAGTACAGTTTTGGTGTGTCTCAGGTTTACGGGACACGTCGGTTGTATTTGAAAACTAATAAAGTACATTTCGAGGAAATTTAAGATGCAGAAATGTAAATATATTTATTACCAGTCGTATTACCTGCTAAAGAAAACATGATTATGCCCTGACACTTGCATCTGGCTGTTGGAAGACCCAGCTATGACCTGTATCATATGGTGTGTTTCTATCGCTACCTTCAAATTGTATCAAAATAGTTACTGGAGGAATATTGAAAAACTTAGAAATAATAGCAGAAATAATACTTTTTCGTCGTCTTGGATTATCGGTTCAGAGACTCTTAGTTTCCTACCAAAACCTTCAGTTGCAATTCTGTCTCTTATCTAGTATTTTGACAGACTTGTAAAATAGTATGTCTCTGATAAATATGCGATAGCCCTTGGCCTCAATATGTTTTTCTGTCCTATATGTTTTAGACCCTATTGAGCATTGGTCAAAGTCTGAACCATTATATTTTCGAAAAGATACGAATATTCTCCTAAATAACTGTTTCAATGCTCAGAACCGTATTTTCAACTTCTGCGTCTGTCACGTTTGTTGTTGACATTGCGAAGATCGCGTTCATTTGTTTGCATGTTTAAAAATTTGTCCACATCTTTAACTGTATCATCTCTACTTTCAAACGGACGAAACTGCTGCTTTAGTTCATTCAAAAACAAATTTAATCAACTAGAACCTATAACGTCTATTACACAAATGTACATGATTTGTTTACAAAATAGTTCCTAATACACTTTACTTCAGGCACACTTGTCGTGCACGTTCGTATAGTATGAAGGCGTTCAATATCGTAAACTTCTGCACCAGTCTGACAATGAAAAGTTAACGGAGAAACAATGAGCATATTGAAATACTATTTTTGTTGCTTCTTTTCTGGAGATCTGTTTCATTATCTGACAGGCTACCAGTATCGTCAGCATAAGGTAATAATACCTTAAAATTTTTAAACTAATCGGTAAGGAACGTTTTTTCATCCATGATCACGATATGATTAGGCGATCAAATCAATCAATCATCAATTACAAAATTTGTAATGATCATTATGCAGGCGATAATACCATAGCCATCATAAATTCCATCTCTATCCATTTTTCTGATTTTATGCTGAACATTTTTAAAATGTGCAGACTTTCTGTCCTCAGTGGCAGAGGTATCTGAAATATATACTGATGGAGACATGTTTAGATTAGCCGAACAGCGTAATATATCTGACATGGTAACAATATATGAACCTGAAGCAGGCTGCTGTGTTGGATTCCACTATATTGCCCTTGTCACAAGGCTATATAAGTAATTGTTTTTATGACTTCTGTAAAGGTGGCAATTCTCAAATAAGATGCACAGGTGTCAAAAATGTATAATCTATATGAGCTACAAACATGCCCCACCACCCTCAAAATCAAAGAATAAAAATACCAACTTTTGCATGTATATTGTTTATATCTGACTCTTTCAAAGAATATGAAAATAATGACATATTTGCTTCAAAATTATTATATATTATGTTTAATTACTTAATTGGCATTTTATTTCATTTAAAATAAAAATGCCCCTCCCCCAATTCATGCTGAAAATATTAGATCAAATTAAAATTAATAAAAATTGTGCAATTTTCACCTTGGATTTTTTACGATGGAATTATCATTGAGTAATTAAACGGAATGCATTTGGTTTCTAGAGCAGTGTAGCTAGACAATGAGTTTATAAAGAATATAATGAACCTATGCAGGATGGATTAGAGGAATTATCGGTGTTCAGTCGAACTCCTTTTCAACTAAATTATTACACTTTCATTTTATCTTTTAGACAAAATGAGAAATATGACTACCGCAACCAAATCGATACACCCCCATGTTAATCGCGAACCCACTTAGAAAATGAATCACAGACTTCCCTCTGAGATAAATGAGATTAACGCGAATTGTCAGAGAAATCCAATAATGACATTTATATCTAGATTGTCGCTATTTTTCAAGAAAGTAAGGCCTGGAGGAGGTACAAAATAAGATCAATCAAGGAGAAGAACATGAAGAAAATTATAATCTATATTGAAACAATAATGACTACTGGAATGGAAGATGCATAAAAATATAGTTATGTAAAGTAAATTATAAGTGTTAATGTTTATGATTATTTTAAAACACATTCCATTGTTTCATGATAGTGGGTTTGTACTTTGTACTTTGTGATGAAATCATTTTGAGTGTGTATACATGCTATTGTAGCATTTTGACCTTGAAAGCTGTAGAATAAATCTTATTCACAACTTTGATGGGATTTGAGTCCAGGTCATCGGTTTCATTTTCCTAGAAAACCAGAAAAATTTATAACAGACTGATTAGCGGCTAAAGGGCCTGACCATAGTAGTAAATGGGGGCCCCCTAGCGTCAAGGGGAATTAGCATTACAAGACCCCTTGGGCAACTCTAGCGTCAAGGGAAAATTAACATGGAGAAAAATCGTGGGTCAGATTAGCGTCAAGGGAAATTAACATGGAGAAAAATCGTGGGACAATCTAGCGTCAAGGGGAATTTAACATGGGAATAAATCGTGGGACTGTCTAGCGTCAAGGGGAATTGAACATGGAGAAAAATCGTGGGACTGTCTAGCGTCAAGGGGAATTTAACATATGGAAATTGAACATGGTGGGTCTGTATAGCGTCAAGGGGAATTGAAGATGGTGGGATTGTCTAGGGACAATGATGGTAGAGGGTCAAACACAACAGAGACAGAAACATACATACACTAGTACAAGCGTGAGATTTATATATAAAGCATTACCAAGACCTGAAATCTTGCTGGGGTGTTCAAAAATTTGCATAATTGTAATGATGCTATAAATAGCTATAATCAAGGAAATGCTCAACGACAAAATGGATGTGACTAAAAGTAACGCTAAAATGACGAAATTGTCCCAGAATTTAAAGGAAAATAAACATATCCCCGAAAATTAAGTTACAATGGTTTAGACTAAAATGGATAAAATTAGTAACTACTTACAATATCAACTTCTGTGACGATCGTGGATAAATACGTATGTATCTATAATCAGCTGAAATTCCTATGAAATCCCACTATCTATTTATAGCTCCAACTTGTGGGTTTTTCCTTTGGAAAATCCCACTATCTTTTTATAGCCTCAGCTTGAGTGACGTTCCTGTTTATGAATTCTAGTATATATGTATAGCTACAAAATGTGGAAATCCCCAAGTCGATATTTATAGTCTCAAAATTACCAGCGTCAGTGACGTCACTGTACTGAACACTAGGGGATAAATGGCAACAGTGTTGCAAGTGGCTGACCTGAATACGCGCTACTGTAGGTAGGTAGGTAGAGTGTATCATATAGGGATAAAGTGAGTTTTATAGGGACAAACAGAGACCAATACACACATACATAACATACGCGCGCAGATTCACACACACACACATACACACACACACACACACACACACACACACACACAGAGGGAAGAGGAAAAAACAAACCCCAAAATATACTATCCACACTCGGGAGGAAGAAAAAAAAAACAACCAAATATACGATCTACACAACGTACGCGAACAAACACACACACACACACACACACACACACACAACATACGCGCGCAGACTCACACACACACACACACACACAAACACACACACACACAGAGGGAAGAGGAAAAAACAAACCCCAAATATACTATCCACACTCGGGAGGAAGAAAAAAAAACAACCAAATATACGATCTACACAACGTACGCGAACACACACACATACACACACACACACACACAGAGGGAAGAGGAAAAAACAAACCCCAAATATACTATCAACACAGAAGGGAGATGATACAAACCCCAAATAAACTATCCACACAAACGTACGCGAACGCATACAAACCCCAAATATACTATCAACACAGAAGGGAGATAATACAAACCCCAAATAAACTATCCACACAAACGTACGCGAACGCATACAAACCCGAAATATACTATCAACACTGAAGGGAGATAATACAAACCCCAAATAAACTATCCACACAAACGTACGCGAACGCATACAAACCCCAAATATACTATCAGCACAGAAGGAGATAATACAAACCCCAAATAAACTATCCACACAAACGTACGCGAACGCATACAAACCCCAAATATACTATCCACACAACGTCGCTAACGCATACAAACTCCAAATCTGCTATCCACACTCGGGAGGAAGAAGAAAAAACAACCAAATATTCGATCTACACAACGTACGCGAACACACACACACACACACACACACACACACACACACACACACACACACACACACAGAGGGAAGAGGAAAAAACAAACCCCAAATATACTATCAACACAGAAGGGAGATAATACAAACCCCAAATAAACTATCCACACAAACGTACGCGAACGCATACAAACCCCAAATACACTATCAACACAGAAGGGAGATAATACAATCCCCAAATAAACTATCCACACAAACGTACGCGAACGCATACAAACCCCAAATACACTATCAACACAGAAGGAGATAATACAAACCCCAAATAAACTATCCACACAAACGTACGCGAACGCATACAAACCCCAAATATACTATCCACACAACGTCGCTAACGCATACAAACCGCAAATATACTATCCACACTCGGGAGGAAGAAGAAGAAAAACAACCAAATATGCGATCTACACAACGTACGCGAACACACACACACACACACACACACACACACACACACACACACACACACACACACACACACGCACACCACAGAGGGAAGAAGAAGAAAACCATTATACACTATCCACACGCAGTGAAGAAATAACCCTTTATATATACTATCAACAGAGAGTGAAGAAAATAACCCATTATATTCCATCAACACAGAGTGAAGAAGAAAAAGATTTTTGAAAGCACCTAAGCATTCACCTGCAATGACCAACTCTGCCAAACACCTACACCCCACCCACCCCCACTCCCAACACTACAAAACCCATTTAAGCCGTTATTTTATGGCCTCAGTGTGTGATTTAGGAAACATCAAGACACAAAATGATGGACGAATAGACTGACTATTGTTTACGGACTTGCATGCCTAAAGAGCGTGCGTGAAGGAAAACATCCTTCCATTTCAATTCTAACTAAAACATGATCCAGAGGGATAGAGAGAGGTGAAAGAGCACAATTTCATAAAGTGTGAGTAAAAACAAAACACGCCATCCTTATTATACAATGTCAAGACCAAGAGACACTTACGTTTTCTTTCTGGTCTATTCTCTTTTAGAAGGTAGTATGAAATTTCACATCAGGGCCAACGCATCGGCTCACATTGTCAATTTTTCCATTTCCATGTTTTTACTGGCACAAGTTCTTCATCATCTTCAATTTCTTCTTCTTCTGAATCCCTCTTCTCTGTTTCGTCTTGTTTTTGTTTCTTCTCTTTTCTCGTAGGGCACTCTGAATTCCAGTGTCCTTTCTCCTGACAACGATATTAGGTATCTTGACTTTTGTCTCTCTTTCTTAGACGAAGCAGGTATTCTGGAGACAAATACCCATTTACCTTTGCAGATATAGAAAACTTCATTAGCACTTACACACTTTCGTATGACTCTCATCAAATCAACGACCAAAAGAGTAAGTTTTGTTGCCACTTTCGCATGTGAATTATGCTTTCGTATGACTTTTAGCAAATATTTGACCAGCAGGTCGATCTGTGCTGACTCTTCCATCTTCTTGATCGTTTGAGAGCGGAATGAATACTCTGACGCTAAGATACTCTCCTTATATACATGGACCTGCTGCGTATGAAACCTAGTCAAATGTAATTTTGCAATAAGATGAAACGATTTCATTGAGGAAGTAAAAAGCAATGATGTACCGTATCGCCTCACACAAAACCTGAAGTTTTAGTTCAAATCCGTGTCAGCGATTTCGAAGACGACATAACTGAGCTTTAATCAATGCTCTCCAATTATGACACAAAACCACGAGTCCTGATTCACGCCAAAAGAAATTTCGTTCGGTCCATAAAAAATAGTATCACATCTGAGAAACGCAAAAACGAACTTCCAGAAAACTGAGAACGACGGCTGACACCTACAACGTAAATGTGTGAGTTCAAGTAGTGCGTAAAACTTAGTCAAATAAGATTTTTATAGTCAAGACGAAGCGATCTCTTTTCGCACAAGAAAGCAGACACCAAGCGACAATGACGATCCGTGTCACACAACACTTTTCAAAATGTATATTATCAGAGGTTTGTTCTAGCGATCTGCACGGTTAAATTAAATGTTGATGTATTTTGCAATAAGACGGACACAATTTCCATGGGATCGCCCATGGTACGATTGTTCGTGCATTAGTTTAATTTTTAAAAATATTTTTTTTATATAAATCGCCTATAGGATAGACCCAGTAAAGCATGGCCATTCTCGTCACTGTCTGAATAGCTACTTAAGTCAATTCGAAGCGAACGCGGTAAGAAAATAAGTATAGCCAATGAAATGGCTTACAACGGGTGATGCATTGTTTTGTTCTAGGGCTGTGTGGCATAATAATCCCTATGTTCTTGCGTTGTTACCATTACAGTGCAGACAGACTGAAATGTGAACTTACAAGCCCTCTTTGTGTGTGTTGTACCATTTCCTCTTACCACATCAAAATACTGAGCGTCACAGTATTGGTTCGCGTTTTCAAGCTGACCATTTTTTTATATCTCACTTAAACATTTCGACATAAACACTCACATCGGTAGAGTCAGAACAGACGTGTTACAGTATTGAGGGGCATGTTATCTTTTCTTTTTCAAACTAATAAATTTGGGGTTTGTATGAAGTAAAGAACCGAAAGTACAGTGAAACTCAAGGATGATGACCCAATCTGTCTGTCTATTGATGCGTGTATTTACTTAAGAAGAAATATGACCTCTAAAACACAAAGAGATACGGCAAGCATGATTAGATTAAACACAACGATGTTTTCCTTCACGCCCGTGTAATTTAGAGTTTCAATCGTCTTTGAAGACAAACTTGGTCTCCTTTTGTAGGGCTTGAAATAATAAAAAAACTGAAAAATCTTAAGCACTTTGCTATAGATAATTTCATCAACAGACCAAACAACATAAATACCGTTACAACAATAGAAAGCCTTAAATCTTCTATCAAAAAGAAATGCATGAAAAAAATTAAAGATTAACGATAACTAACCAATGAAACCGAATTTAACAAAGGCAATAACATGTGAAGAAATGCCTCTCACTTTGGAAAGGTAGGCGAATGTACTCTGTCATGCACCGTCAACTTGAAAAAAATTATAAACAGAGAGAAACCTGAATTCAAAATTCAGTTGTTTCTTTTTCTTCAAAATTATTTCGTTTCTTTCTTTTTTTTTTTTTGGAACAAATCTAAGCACTAATATAGAGTGGAAAAGGGAAAATGCACATACAAGCTTTGATATTTCTGAAAAAAGGAGGGGATATTCCTAACGTTCATAACCACCTATATATGCTTGGACTTGTCTGTGACTTATCCACAAAACAAGATATACATATTTCTGGTCAAGCTGCAAGTGTGTGCGTGTTTTTGAAAATGGTAAAAATTGGATATACAATTTTCTCGTGACACTTATAAAGTGAAGAGTCTGTGCAAGTGTCAAAAGCCAAAGTCATATAAGTTTTGTATTTTGTACGGCTTGTAAAGATTTCTACTTTAGAAAATGTGAAGTATCACAAGTTATTATCACAAACAGAAGTGGAACATAGGGGCTTGCAAGAAAGAAAATAACCCAGACAGTTGGTGTCATCAAGAGTGCTAGAGACGGTACCCAAACTTGCTTGTCTGCTTACTTGAATTAAAGTGATTTTCGCTCTAATGGAGCATGTATCACTGGTTTAATAACGCACCGCGTGATTTTTAATTACTCCTGGGGAAGGAAAGAGAGCCTCATCCCCCAGGCTTTTATGTACTCACAGACTATTTTTAAATTTAGCCACTCAGGTGTAGGACTAACTAGTCCTTAACAACCTGACTGAAAGACTTTAAACATGAGTGGGAATTGTCTCACCACACACTCATTTTTCAGAAGAGAAAATTGAGGCGGTTGAGGAGGAGGGGGACGCTGACCCTAGTTGAGAAGTACACCGAAATGGGGCTAGATCAAGCATTGCATGACGTCAACATAGCAGGGCAGTTTATTACAGCCATACAATACGTTGCCTACAAATCTCTACACACCTTTAAACCAAGACCTTCTCAATGGGGATTAGGGGACAGAGTTCTTCCCCAATTCTACAGACAAGCCTACACTGGATACCCCCTCAGTCAACTGGTAGAAACCGCTGCTTACATTACCGCCCATCATGGCTACGCATTTCCTGATATCAAGAATCATGAGACTAGGAGTGCGGGAAAGAACGTGAAAGCAAAAGAGAGACGTGTTACCTTGTAACAGAAAAAACAGACTGTTTTTTAGGGCTCCAAAAGATTGCTTTTTATTAAATAGGGAACCATATTTGGCTTGGTATCCCTCCTTGACTAAACTATTCTCGAAACAAACTTGACCCATTGGAACACCACAACAAACTTAATTTTTTAAACCTAACAGTGACCAAACTGGTATATGTCGCTTAGACATAATAATTTAAAATAAGATCAGTATGGCTAATTTTATGTACACTAAGTACTAATATTAGACAGATATGTTAGTAAGTAGGAAATTTAACAGACTCGTTACATTTGAACTAATTGCACAGGTGGTTAACACATTATTGGTACCTTTTATTGTCCATTAGCAAAAACGGGACTTGATTTGAAATAAGTACGGGCTAGCGTTTTGGTGAGTACTTAACATCCATGGCTGTCTTGCTGAGCACCTTTTTCCTCCTTTACCACACTCGGACAGAAAAATGAGTGTGTGGTGAGACAATTCCCACTCATGTTTAAAGTCTTTCAGTCAGGTTGTTAAGGACTAGTTAGTCCTACACCTGAGTGGCTAAATTTAAAAATAGTCTGTGAGTACATAAAAGCCTGGGGGATGAGGCTCTCTTTCCTTCCCCAGGAGTAATTAAAAATCACGCGGTGCGTTATTAAACCAGTGATACATGCTCCATTAGAGCGAAAATCACTTTAATTCAAGTAAGCAGACAAGCAAGTTTGGGTACCGTCTCTAGCACTCTTGATGACACCAACTGTCTGGGTTATTTTCTTTCTTGCAAGCCCCTATGTTCCACTTCTGTTTGTGATAATAACTTGTGATACTTCACATTTTCTAAAGTAGAAATCTTTACAAGCCGTACAAAATACAAAACTTATATGACTTTGGCTTTTGACACTTGCACAGACTCTTCACTTTATAAGTGTCACGAGAAAATTGTATATCCAATTTTTACCATTTTCAAAAACACGCACACACTTGCAGCTTGACCAGAAATATGTATATCTTGTTTTGTGGATAAGTCACAGACAAGTCCAAGCATATATAGGTGGTTATGAACGTTAGGAATATCCCCTCCTTTTTTCAGAAATATCAAAGCTTGTATGTGCATTTTCCCTTTTCCACTCTATATTAGTGCTTAGATTTGTTCCAAAAAAAAAAAAAAAAAGGAGGAAACGAAATAATTTTGAAGAAAAAGAAACAACTGAATTTTGAATTCAGGTTTCTCTCTGTTTATAATTTTTTTCAAGTTGAAGGTGCATGACAGAGTACATTCGCCTACCTTTCCAAAGTGAGAGGCATTTCTTCACATGTTATTGCCTTTGTTAAATTCGGTTTCATTGGTTAGTTATCGTTAATCTTTAATTTTTTTCATGCATTTCTTTTTGATAGAAGATTTAAGGCTTTCTATTGTTGTAACGGTATTTATGTTGTTTGGTCTGTTGATGAAATTATCTATAGCAAAGTGCTTAAGATTTTTCAGTTTTTTTATTATTTCAAGCCCTACAAAAGGAGACCAAGTTTGTCTTCAAAGACGATTGAAACTCTAAATTACACGGGCGTGAAGGAAAACATCGTTGTGTTTAATCTAATCATGCTTGCCGTATCTCTTTGTGTTTTAGAGGTCATATTTCTTCTTAAGTAAATACACGCATCAATAGACAGACAGATTGGGTCATCATCCTTGAGTTTCACTGTACTTTCGGTTCTTTACTTCATACAAACCCCAAATTTATTAGTTTGAAAAAGAAAAGATAACATGCCCCTCAATACTGTAACACGTCTGTTCTGACTCTACCGATGTGAGTGTTTATGTCGAAATGTTTAAGTGAGATATAAAAAAATGGTCAGCTTGAAAACGCGAACCAATACTGTGACGCTCAGTATTTTGATGTGGTAAGAGGAAATGGTACAACACACACAAAGAGGGCTTGTAAGTTCACATTTCAGTCTGTCTGCACTGTAATGGTAACAACGCAAGAACATAGGGATTATTATGCCACACAGCCCTAGAACAAAACAATGCATCACCCGTTGTAAGCCATTTCATTGGCTATACTTATTTTCTTACCGCGTTCGCTTCGAATTGACTTAAGTAGCTATTCAGACAGTGACGAGAATGGCCATGCTTTACTGGGTCTATCCTATAGGCGATTTATATAAAAAAATATTTTTAAAAATTAAACTAATGCACGAACAATCGTACCATGGGCGATCCCATGGAAATTGTGTCCGTCTTATTGCAAAATACATCAACATTTAATTTAACCGTGCAGATCGCTAGAACAAACCTCTGATAATATACATTTTGAAAAGTGTTGTGTGACACGGATCGTCATTGTCGCTTGGTGTCTGCTTTCTTGTGCGAAAAGAGATCGCTTCGTCTTGACTATAAAAATCTTATTTGACTAAGTTTTACGCACTACTTGAACTCACACATTTACGTTGTAGGTGTCAGCCGTCGTTCTCAGTTTTCTGGAAGTTCGTTTTTGCGTTTCTCAGATGTGATACTATTTTTTATGGACCGAACGAAATTTCTTTTGGCGTGAATCAGGACTCGTGGTTTTGTGTCATAATTGGAGAGCATTGATTAAAGCTCAGTTATGTCGTCTTCGAAATCGCTGACACGGATTTGAACTAAAACTTCAGGTTTTGTGTGAGGCGATACGGTACATCATTGCTTTTTACTTCCTCAATGAAATCGTTTCATCTTATTGCAAAATTACATTTGACTAGGTTTCATACGCAGCAGGTCCATGTATATAAGGAGAGTATCTTAGCGTCAGAGTATTCATTCCGCTCTCAAACGATCAAGAAGATGGAAGAGTCAGCACAGATCGACCTGCTGGTCAAATATTTGCTAAAAGTCATACGAAAGCATAATTCACATGCGAAAGTGGCAACAAAACTTACTCTTTTGGTCGTTGATTTGATGAGTCATACGAAAGTGTGTAAGTGCTAATGAAGTTTGCTATATCTGCAAAGGTAAATGGGTATTTGTCTCCAGAATACCTGCTTCGTCTAAGAAAGAGAGACAAAAGTCAAGATACCTAATATCGTTGTCAGGAGAAAGGACACTGGAATTCAGAGTGCCCTACGAGAAAAGAGAAGAAACAAAAACAAGACGAAACAGAGAAGAGGGATTCAGAAGAAGAAGAAATTGAAGATGATGAAGAACTTGTGCCAGTAAAAACATGGAAATGGAAAAATTGACAATGTGAGCCGATGCGTTGGCCCTGATGTGAAATTTCATACTACCTTCTAAAAGAGAATAGACCAGAAAGAAAACGTAAGTGTCTCTTGGTCTTGACATTGTATAATAAGGATGGCGTGTTTTGTTTTTACTCACACTTTATGAAATTGTGCTCTTTCACCTCTCTCTATCCCTCTGGATCATGTTTTAGTTAGAATTGAAATGGAAGGATGTTTTCCTTCACGCACGCTCTTTAGGCATGCAAGTCCGTAAACAATAGTCAGTCTATTCGTCCATCATTTTGTGTCTTGATGTTTCCTAAATCACACACTGAGGCCATAAAATAACGGCTTAAATGGGTTTTGTAGTGTTGGGAGTGGGGGTGGGTGGGGTGTAGGTGTTTGGCAGAGTTGGTCATTGCAGGTGAGGGCTTAGGTGCTTTCAAAAAACTTTTTCTTCTTCACTCTGTGTTGATGGAATCTAATGGGCTATTTTCTTCACTCTCTGTTGATAGTATATATAAAGGGTTATTTCTTCACTGCGTGTGGATAGTGTATAATGGTTTTCTTCTTCTTCCCTCTGTGGTGTGTGTGTGTGTGTGTGTGTGTGTGTGTGTGTGTGTGTGTGTGTTCGCGTACGTTGTGTAGATCGCATATTTGGTTGTTTTTCTTCTTCTTCCTCCCGAGTGTGGATAGTATATTTGCGGTTTGTATGCGTTAGCGACGTTGTGTGGATAGTTTATTTGGGGTTTGTATTATCTCCCTTCTGTGTTCATAGTGTATTTGGGGTTTGTATGCGTTCGCGTACGTTTGTGTGGATAGTTTATTTGGGGATTGTATTATCTCCCTTCTGTGTTGATAGTGTATTTGGGGTTTGTATGCGTTCGCGTACGTTTGTGTGGATAGTTTATTTGGGGTTTGTATTATCTCCCTTCTGTGTTGATAGTATATTTGGGGTTTGTTTTTTCCTCTTCCCTCTCTGTGTGTGTGTGTGTGTGTGTGTGTGTGTGTGTGTTCGCGTACGTTGTGTAGATCGTATATTTGGTTGTTTTTTCTTCTTCCTCCCGAGTGTGGATAGCATATTTGGAGTTTGTATGCGTTAGCGACGTTGTGTGGATAGTATATTTTGGGTTTGTATGCGTTCGCGTACGTTTGTGTGGATAGTTTATTTGGGGTTTGTATTATCTCCTTCTGTGTTGATAGTATATTTGGGGTTTGTATGCGTTCGCGTACGTTTGTGTGGATAGTTTATTTGGGGTTTGTATTATCTCCCTTCTGTGTTGATAGTATATTTCGGGTTTGTATGCGTTCGCGTACGTTTGTGTGGATAGTTTTTTGGGGTTTGTATTATCTCCCTTCTGTGTTGATAGTATATTTGGGGTTTGTATGCGTTCGCGTACGTTTGTGTGGATAGTTTATTTGGGGTTTGTATTATCTCCCTTCTGTGTTGATAGTATATTTGGGGTTTGTTTTTTCCTCTTCCCTCTGTGTGTGTGTGTGTGTGTGTGTGTATGTGTGTGTGTTCGCGTACGTTGTGTAGATCGTATATTTGGTTGTTTTTTTTTTCTTCCTCCCGAGTGTGGATAGTATATTTGGGGTTTGTTTTTTCCTCTTCCCTCTGTGTGTGTGTGTGTGTGTGTGTGTGTGTGTGAGTCTGCGCGCGTATGTTGTGTGTGTGTGTGTGTGTGTGTTTGTTCGCGTACGTTGTGTAGATCGTATATTTGGTTGTTTTTTTTTCTTCCTCCCGAGTGTGGATAGTATATTTTGGGGTTTGTTTTTTCCTCTTCCCTCTGTGTGTGTGTGTGTGTGTGTGTGTGTGTGTGAGTCTGCGCGCGTATGTTGTGTGTGTGTGTGTGTGTGTGTGTGTGTGTTTGTTCGCGTACGTTGTGTAGATCGTATATTTGGTTGTTTTTTTTTTCTTCCTCCCGAGTGTGGATAGTATATTTTGGGGTTTGTTTTTTCCTCTTCCCTCTATGTGTGTGTGTGTGTGTGTGTGTGTGTGTGTGTGTGTATGTGTGTGTGTGTGAATCTGCGCGCGTATGTTATGTATGTGTGTATTGGTCTCTGTTTGTCCCTATAAAACTCACTTTATCCCTATATGATACACTCTACCTACCTACCTACAGTAGCGCGTATTCAGGTCAGCCACTTGCAACACTGTTGCCATTTATCCCCTAGTGTTCAGTACAGTGACGTCACTGACGCTGGTAATTTTGAGACTATAAATATCGACTTGGGGATTTCCACATTTTGTAGCTATACATATATACTAGAATTCATAAACAGGAACGTCACTCAAGCTGAGGCTATAAAAAGATAGTGGGATTTTCCAAAGGAAAAACCCACAAGTTGGAGCTATAAATAGATAGTGGGATTTCATAGGAATTTCAGCTGATTATAGATACATACGTATTTATCCACGATCGTCACAGAAGTTGATATTGTAAGTAGTTACTAATTTTATCCATTTTAGTCTAAACCATTGTAACTTAATTTTCGGGGATATGTTTATTTTCCTTTAAATTCTGGGACAATTTCGTCATTTTAGCGTTACTTTTAGTCACATCCATTTTGTCGTTGAGCATTTCCTTGATTATAGCTATTTATAGCATCATTACAATTATGCAAATTTTTGAACACCCCAGCAAGATTTCAGGTCTTGGTAATGCTTTATATATAAATCTCACGCTTGTACTAGTGTATGTATGTTTCTGTCTCTGTTGTGTTTGACCCTCTACCATCATTGTCCCTAGACAATCCCACCATCTTCAATTCCCCTTGACGCTATACAGACCCACCATGTTCAATTTCCATATGTTAAATTCCCCTTGACGCTAGACAGTCCCACGATTTTTCTCCATGTTCAATTCCCCTTGACGCTAGACAGTCCCACGATTTATTCCCATGTTAAATTCCCCTTGACGCTAGATTGTCCCACGATTTTTCTCCATGTTAATTTCCCTTGACGCTAATCTGACCCACGATTTTTCTCCATGTTAATTTTCCCTTGACGCTAGAGTTGCCCAAGGGGTCTTGTAATGCTAATTCCCCTTGACGCTAGGGTGCCCCCATTTACTACTGACCATACACAATGATCTAGAAATAATTATTCGACCCTGCTTCTGGTTCTGGAATGTCGCCTTAGATTTCATACAAGGGATGTTTATCTGAGAATTCCTTATTCCCATCTTAAACATCAGTATTAGTGGAGTCATTTAGTTGTGTTCAGTTGAGAGAATTTAATTTATGTATTTCAATTATTCGTTGAAAGTACATGGTGCATAAACTTTGGATGTATTAACTGTTTTAGAATTACGGTTAATTCATTTAAAGTCATTTTGGATTATACCATTGTGATGCAGCAAGACTGTTAGCACATCAAACTATTTCAGACTATTGGCACATCCGCACAATAGAATGAAATTCATTCGGAACACCACTGGAACACATTTGGGATACTCGATACGTTTGGAATAGGGAAATAACTCTTATGACTATGTTTTATTTCCTGGAACTGGAACTCAGCTTATTATACTATAGACGCTTTCAACAAGCCTCATTTTGCATTTAATTTAGCGATTTACTTTAGCATTTATAAAGTCCTCCGAATAAACGTCTTGCCGAATAAACGTCCTACCGAATAAACTAATGCGAAAAGCGAACTTATGCATTGCTTATTTCATAAAAGGCTTTTTTCATACCGGAATTCTTTAATTTTTATAATTTCAAGTCAAAATGTACTTTAGTATTGATTTATGTTAATATCTTTATCAAATAAAGCCGGTAAATCTATCTTTATTTCTTTTAAAGTGAACGCACATTCCTTACTCGTTGCATTCTGACGTAGACCGTTCCGATGGTCTAGTGGTTAGAGCGTCCGCTTCGGATGCAAGAGGTCCCGTGTTCGAAATTCGGCAGAGTAATACCAAAGACTTATAAAAATGGCATAACATCTGCCTCGCTTGGCCCTCAGCTTCAAGGGGTTAGTCTTAGGATTGGTCGGCCTGGTGTCAGGATAATGTGACTGGGTGGGTAACGATGCTACATGTCTGCGGCATGATGCCCCAGTGCTAGACATCACTATAAACTGCCACACTGCAGACATCGTAGCGATATGACTGCAGAACTTTTAAAACTACGTTAAAAATCCAAATCTCTCTCACACACACACACACACGACTCTGATGTATGCGTTAGTACGGGCCTTGTTTGTTGATTCCTTGTCTTTTTTAATCAACTATTAGGTTGTAATAACCAGTGCGATGTTTATGCAACAAGAACAAAAGAGAATCAAAACTTTTCAGTCACTTAAATACAGAAAGTCCAAGTAGCAACACGCATGTATGTGCATGATTAGATTTTACCCTTACCCGCTTTTGACGTCATTAGAGGGAGATAACTGAACTCCCCATACTTATTGAATCCATTTGCCTGCCCCATGGCGTGCCACTGAATAAGTACACTAAATATCACGCATATTACGTAATAGGTGAAAACTTAAAATGTAATAAAATCATTTAAATATGCAACCACAATCTGGTTTGCAGTAAACGTATTTATACGAGTTAAAACAGGCTATTTGACCATGCATTTTATGCGTAGAAAGATACCTGAAATGCGACAGATTTTAATTATTTATTAACAAGCTTTACTGTTTCCCTATTTATGAGCGTGGTTCATCTGTAGGAAAATAAACATTTTTTAAAGACTGATTAGGTAAGATATATGAGCAGCCGCATGCTTTGGAGGAAGGTATTTGGTTCAGGTCTGTTAGATGTTACGATTGTCACTAATCCTGTATATTCAAGTAAGTATAACTCAACACACTTGTGGTCGATAGGTATGACACGTATTCATGTATATGCTCCGGTCGACAGTGGAATCTACGGCGCGTCGAATAGGCCACAAGATGGGCAAGAGTTAAACATTTTGTGCAATAACTAATATACATAGTAGTGATGATTGTGTGACATATTTGGTATCTGTGATTCTTAGCTATTGATATTGGTTTCTGTGCAACATTTAAATACTGATCAATTTAGCTTTTATTATTGTACAATCCAATGGGGTGCTTTAGAAAATATGATATAAGGAGGACATTTAATGTAGGTGGTCGTTTACACTGGCTGCCAATTCAAATATTGACCAACTACCATGGTATACGTGATGCGCAAAATAGATCCTAGTAGGTTGTTTGTGTTTATATGTTACTTAAAATGTCACGTGTCCGACAATGATTTATAAGGCTCCAGACTGGTTGGGATTACCTTCAACAGCATAAAGCTTTCATAATGTGATCCATACTATGTAACAGCAGCAATTAACATGGGTCACCCCTGATCTCTCTCTCTCTCTCTCTCTCTCTGGAGCCTGGAGTTGAGCATTTGAACACACAAATATGAATTCGTTGTGTTATCGCTTTAACATTCAGACCTGACAATATATTCACATACATTAATATCACCGACTCGTGTTATCAACACTTGGCTTTAATTTGGTTAAGTATCATCTACCTACAATGCATGGAAAAATTACAATGATACCTAGTATAAAATTATAGGTTGAAATTAAAATCATTAATTAGTCAAACACAGTAAACTTAATTAATAATTGTGGTCCATAAGGTAAATAGATAGATAGATAGATAGATAGATATATGTACAACAAGCACAGAAAGACATATGCAAAGAGAATATGAAAATATTGCAAACTGAAAATTTGTGTATTATTTATTATTATTATTATTATTATTATTATACATGCAGATTTGTGTCATTGTCTTCTTAATAAAATGGTGTTTATGGTCAGTACAGGCCACTCTACGTTTTTTTATGCAATAATGTCAAGGTTCTTCAGGGCTGAAAAATACATTTTATTTGCAAACAGTATGTGCAGAGAAAAACAGCTTATGTTTAATTTATCCATGTTTTATACAAAATCAACATCTCTTTGCCACTATTCATACGTGCCAATGACATTTCTTTTACAGTATACAGGCTCTATATTGCAGTACCCTGAATGAAAGTTTGTGGACAAAAAGGTATGGATTTTTTTATTTTTAAAAGTAATTCTCTTTATACTTGTTACTGGATACTTAGCTGAGAGAAACGGTACATCACTAATACCATAATTTTAGTCATTTATTTACAGCCAGAGTATCATCTCTCCACTGGAACTGAATTTGTCATTTCCTTACGTAAATAATAACCACGAGTAAAATATAATAAATATAAACGAATGAGTTAAAAAGAAAACGAATCCAGCATTGTCTGCTTTCTGCCTAATAGGGCTTTATCTATTTCTTTTTTAATCTTGAGAGCCTGGATCAAACAAAGAGAGAGAGAGAGGGAGAGAGACAGAAAGGCGGGGGGGGGGGGGGTGAGGCATGCTGGTAATATATGTGTGACTTGCATTTGTAACGAAGTTTTAGCAATTTTACAGTCATATTGCTACTATGTCTGCAGCGTGGCTGTTTATGATGATGTTTAGCACTGCGGCATCATGCCGCAGACATGTATCATCATGTTCGGCCCAGTCGCACCAGACCGACCAGTTCTAACACTAACTTCTTTATGATGAGCGCCAAGCGAGGCAGCTGCTAGTACCATTTTTTGTGACTCAGCCGAGGCTAGAACCCGCGACCTCCCGCATCCGAAGTGAACGCTCTAACCAGTTAAGTTAGTAACTGGCTTCTAATATGCTTATAAATACACGTGCAATGCAACAGTACTAAACTTGCAAGTTGTGAATTATATTCATGCAATTCGTGAAGAAGGGAAACTAACTAGAATAACAGTAAGATTAAAATTACATGGAGTAATTGCCATCATCAACATTTTCATCATGGCTATCAGAGGTAATGAGTTTCGATATATATATATATATATATATATATATATATATATATATATATATATATATATATATATTATGATGAAGCTATCAACTTCTTTCCAAAACACGAACAGATATCAAATCAAAACATGGTTCATATCTTCGCGTGTGAGAGTAAGTATGAATTTTTTACGACGCATATTTCACGAATAATTATGTGCCTACTAGCTTTCGAAAACCTGATGATCCACTGCTTTCAAAAATGATCAAGTGAGTGTTTATCTCAGCAGGATATTCAGGCTGAAAACAATGCAGAGGTAACCAAGAATTTATTCTTGCAACATTCCAAAAGTACAATAGTGAACTCTTCTTACCAAATAACGTACCCATGGAAAGTAATATCCTACTCAGTGGAATAAACGTTTGTCTTATACCGTAAATATTTGCAATATTATATCTAAAGTACATGTCTATACGTGCACAGGCTGTTAAAATGTGTCATCTATTTCGATCTGAAAAGCTTCGTGAATACGGACGTTTTGTGTTTTGTGATTAAAAGAATATATACTTGGACTGAATTTGTGTGTATGATCGATACATTAGCCTTATGCAAATGTTAGTAAATCCATGTTTATATTGTTTTAACTTATCCAGACTATAATTAAGAGAAAGTCGTTGTTGCCATTGAACACGAGAAGTTAATTATCTATTGCTAAATGCTTTACATTAAATGACAAAGAATGAGGAAAGTCAAATTTTGATTGGTCTACCATACTTTAAATTAGTGTTTAATGGTCCTCGTTGTACATTATATGTATTTGATAGGTCTGTCATACTTTAAATTAGTGTTTAATGGTCCTCGTTGTACATTATATGCATTTGATTGGTCTGTCATACTTTAAATTAATGTTTAATGGTCCTCGTTGTACATTATATGCATTTGATTGGTCTATCATACTTTAAATTAGTGTTTAATGGTCCTCGTTGTACATTATATGCATTTGATTGGTCTATCATACTTTAAATTAGTGTTTAATGGTCCTCGTTGTACATTATATGCACATTGTGTTTCCCTGTTTTGCTTAGTATAGTAGATTAGTCACTGCAGTATTATTGTATGTGAGCTGATGTTCTCGTAAATTGTAGGTGTGTACTCACTGATTCGATAGGTTTCTAAGAGATCCAAGCAGCAGCCCTTGTCAGATTTGACATGAATTCGTCTGTGGTTTACACACGTAGGCCAGACAACCTTTGTCGACCTATACATATTGTACAAAAGTAAAAGCAAACAATATCTGACTACAGTCATTCGTGTCTGTCAATAAAATAAATGAAAACAGTCGATAAGCATCCAGTCCGCTTCATAAAATCGACATAATGTGACAAATTTACGATGTTCGAACTTTGATACCGAGTCGATCTGTGCTAATATATTTACAAATTCGGCGCGTTCAGTCACTCATACCTTATATCAACATAAAGTAGTCATTTCGAGCTTTCCCTCGTGACCGATTTAAGTACGTTACTGATAATTTCATGGGAACTTCTTTGCGAAGATTGACTGATGCTTCTTGTTTTGTTCACGTGGATCCAGTTTTGATGTGTATATATACCTCAGGTACATACACAACGAATATGCTACACGTTACAGGATACATTTTCTTTAACGCATGCGTAACATAAAAAATACCGGCTCTGAGCTAGCTATTTTACCAATATGAGATAACACAAAGATTTCATTTTTTCAAACAGACAGTTACACAGATAGTACACATTTACTTGGTAACAAAAACACATCCGACAAAATACAATGCCAACAACAGCATCAGATTAAAAGACACGATAACAGTATATATCATGCAAATATGCATTTGTTTTAAACGTATGAACACATCACATAAAGAGAAACGGTTGAAAGTTTAGGTACGAAATATGACAAGTTTTGTTTTTCTTTTTTATTGTTAAAGCATGCACAAAGGTCATATTTATTATTTAAGATATCAGGAAACGAAAGCACTAAGCGATACAACTCTAGCTTGAACAAATTATCAAAACTTTTTAAACAAAAGTAATTACTGAAATATGCGTTCAATTATTATAGCTGAATTGTCGCTGAATGTTATACAGAATGCCATAATGAACATCTTAAATATGGGTATGACCAATCAGCCTGCTGAGCTTTTAGAATCAGGGATAGTGACCAATCAACCTGCTGAGCTTTTAGAATCAGGGATATTGACCTCAGCCTGCTGAGATTTTTTAAATCACGGATAGTTACCAATCAGCCTGCTGAGATTCTTTAAATCACGGATAGTGACCAATCATCCTGCTGAGATTTTTTAAATCAGGGAGATTGACCTCTGCCTGATGAGATTTTTTAAATCACGGATAGTGACCAATTAGCCTGCCGAGCTCTTTGAAATCAGGGATAGTGACAACTCAGCTTGCTGAGCTTTTTTTAAACCAGGGATCGTTCTCCGTATATTGCGCTGACAGTTCCAGACGCTATGTGCACCTATGTTGCTGTCTAAAAATTTTGTTGCAGTTTCTGCATGTGAGCAGAGTATTCATGTAATGAGGCATTTGTTGTGGAGTATGATATATACTCCAGTTGCCATGTGTCTTAATCAACTAATATGCTGAGCAGGATGCTAACTAATTTGAGTTCTGTAATACTTGTACAACTTAGACCGTAAAATTAGTATCAACACTGACAACCAATGAGAAACGTATCGCAAAAGTGGCCTTTAAACTGAGAATAAAGTACTTAAGCTCAAACTTCGGAACCCTAGTGCCCAATTGTCTTTCTCGTGTATCCTTGAGCAAGGAACTTGGGGGAAGCTCAACTTGTTGAAACTCATTTTCATTGCAAACATAACTGATAACAGATAATGCTAACTGCTAACTGTTGAAAATAAAACGCCACATTAAATAAGGATTATTAGCATTATTTTATAATAGAAAAGATAACGAAATATCTCTTTACATTGATATACGGTATTCATAACTTAGCGCACCGACACTCTAATGGTGTCAGGTTTCGAACCACGCCAGTTAGCCATCTTTCGTTGGTTTTAAGTGTGTGTGTATGAGTATGATTTGGATTTTTAACGTAGCGTTAACAATTTTTCAGTCATATTGACTACAATGTCTGGTGTGTGGCAGTTTATAGTGATGTCTTGCACTGGGGCATCATGCCGCAGGCATGTAGCATGATGTCCCACCCAGTCACATTATCCTGACACCAGGCAGACCAGTCTTAACACTAACCTCTTAATGCTGAGCGCCAAGCGAGGCAGCTGTTAGTACCATTTTTGTAAGTCTTTGGTATGACTCGGCCGGAGATCGAACGCACGACCTCCCGCATCCGCGGCGGACGCTCTAACCACTAGGCCACCGGAGCGGTAGTTGGTTTTAATAAGGGTTGTCATCGGTATCAAAACTTGATTTTATATTAAGTAAACGAGTGGGGCCTCTTGTAGCTGACACACATCTGATAACGGTGGATCATCATTCCATTGTTCATCGATTTGTCCTTTTACTTCCTTATCGTTTTGTAACTGATAATAAATTATTCAATGCAAATAGAAACACGACATTTCGATAATCATACATGTGTGCTACCTCTGACGCATATTCGTTTGCATTACATGCCTGTCATACATGTAAGCTCATATTTTTCGTATTCCGATCAACCCTCTCTATACATTTACTTGGTTATATTCATCGATCTGTACCGCTGGAATCGAATTCGCCATGAACTCGCCATGTTACCTTGACTAATCAATTTGGCACATATTTGGATCAGTTACAACGCTGGAATGGATCGGGCGTACTTATACAAAGGTACGATAAGAATACATGTAGGACAGGCTGGTACATAAACAAGTATGCAATGCACAGTAATATTTATTGATCGCTCAAATGCACAGAGTTCATATTTAATATTCTTCCTTGTACAAATCTTTTTGTATAAATTTATATTCGGTCTCAAAAGGACAAGGTAAATAGAAGAGTCGACTATGAAGCTTTGTGTCTTATACCTTTCCTAGCTTTACAAACTTAATAACCTATTCGCTGCTATAGAAGCATGCTAACCACACGTTGTATGTAGTATGACTTCGTCTTTAATCATGCATTTAATGTGCTATTCAATAAGGAAAACGTCCTCACGAATAGAAAAATATATAGATATATTTATAGATTAACTACCTGATGCAGACTTTGTGTATGCAAAATGTGTGATGACTCAAAAGAAATACAACAAAAGACCAGTCAAAATAAATAAAACAATAGACCAGCCAAAACAAATACAGTTAGAGAGTAGTTTTTTCATTCATAAAAAAATCCCTATCTTACCATGAGGGACCAAATCCTCCCTTTATGCACTGAGTGGTAATGTTAAAATGAGATGATTTTCTTTCCAATAGGATGTATATGTATGTGCGTTTGTGTGTATGAGAGAGGGAGAGAGATGTACGGTAGACTATAATGCAAGAGACCCCTAACCCAAACTAACATGCGTGTTTTATATTCTACAACAATGTGTCACCACCAAGCATCTATATTTAAAAATCAAATGCAAATGTTCAACTCCACGGCCAAAGCACCTACTAATTTGTACCGATGTTACTAATATTGTAATTCTAATTCTTATTCGTCCATGATATTTTTAAAGTCATTTTAGCTGATTATCTTTATTTTCTGTACGTTTCGAGCACGTTTATCATATGCACCTAATGTTTTAAGTTATTACCTTTTTACGTGCTAGTAATACTTAAGTATGCTCGACCTTCCATAACGACGATATCAGTCTGTAAATGTATATAAAGCATTCTACACGGAAGAAAATATGATAGTGTAGTCAACACACTATGTACATTCGCGTTAGGTAGTTTATTAGCTGATATTGTAGTCTGATAGAGTAGGCAACACACTGTACATTCGCGTTAGGTAGTTGATACTAGACATTGTATGAGGTAAGTTCACCTACGCATGTGCCACGCTAATATTTATATAGTTGTTGTCCAACAGGTTAAACATGGCGACCGCAAATGCAAGTTTGGACTCGATAAAATGGTCTGCGAAAACGTATCGGTTAGATGAAGTTTCGACTCACTTTAACCTTCCAATTATGGTGCGCGTAAGTGAGGGAATCTATGGATCCCACGAATCGGAGACATTTTCAGCAAATGATGTAATAAAACTAGAGAAAGAAGTGACTTTATCCAAGGTTGCAGCACATTTTATCTTTGATTTAAACGAATGGAGATCAAAATTAGGATGTAGTTATGACCAGTATGTGTCGCTGCAGGAGAGCTCTGAAATTCTGATACCCCTGCATTACAAGGGACAACTTCACATTGTCGGTGCAGAGAGTACTTGTGAAAGTGTTTTCGAGCTTTCAAGGACCAATGCAAAGTATTTTATGGTGTTGAAGAATCTTGTGATTCCCCAGTCAAATGGTTCTATCACCCTTCAAGCAGGCTCAGTACTCGAGATTGACCGTTCGTTCCCTGTTCCGTGTGTAAAAGGTGGAAACAAAATCATTGTGTGTAAATATGACCTAAACAAAATACCGTGTAAAGTAGAATTACCGTTGACCATCAAAGGGAAGTTCAAGTCCCTAAATGACGAGACAACATACACTTTACAAGAAGTCATTGACAATTTTAAACTTCCACAAGCAGTGAAATTTGTTGACAGTGATATACAAGAGATGTACTGTAGAGATATTGTTGGTGGTGTGGAAAATATGGTACATTTCTCAGGAATGCTAAGCCTGAACCGACTTATCAAGCAAAAGGTGCTGATTGGTTACTATAAAAGATTGGATGCTAGATCCGCAGAGCAGACTCAGTTTTTCCGGCGACCCATCGTTGTTCTTCCATTAGACAGCTTTGATGTACAAGGAATAGAAGTCTCAGTGCCTCAGATGCTTCCTGAGGATAAGGACATTTACGAATTTGTTATGGCCAACAACTTTTTATCAGACAGGACTTGTGATTTGACAAGTGTTGATGGGAACTTGTACGCTGAATTTGCTAAGTGTCCCAAAGTGCACATCCTGAATGACGTCTTCCCACCTCTTTATCCTAAACCGGGTGCACCATGCGAGCTTCCTCCACCAGTTCCACCCAGGCCTCGCAAATTAACTCAAGTCTCAGCAGCAAAAGGAGAAAACCGTATGTATTCACTTTTTCAGTATTATTAGCACATACTATTTTAAACAACGTAATATAGTAAATAAAAAGACAGCCATTCATACAATGTTGATATTTACTTTTAAAGCAAACTCAATCCTTTTCTTGGAAGACATGAAAATGTTCATCGAATGTTCTTGCTTAAAGGTATAACAGGGTAAAGTGGTCGAAAAGTTAGTTTAAATTTAGCCATTTGGGGGTGGGGGACGTGCGAAAGTATGCCTACATAGCTGGCTTCATTTCATAAGTTTAACAGTACCAAAGACCCAACAATTTGAAAGTATAGTGAATAAAACCATTCAGCACCGAAATTTCAGTTAACCAAAATCTCCTTGAAATCAATTATTGCATTGGTCATTTCGTTAATTATGTACAATAACTGCAACAAAGTAAACGGGTACTACAATACAATAAAAACTGAAAGACGCTTCTGGTCTCAAGGCACTATTATTATAATAAACTCCATAAAACGGAGACTAAATGACAGTGCTTGGCCAGTACATGATCTTTGAACAGTTCCATACCGTACAAAAACGCACACATGTCAATGAGATTCTAACTATCGCATACTATGTATTGATACTTTAATTTTGGTCTTGTTATTGGTGTCTCATTTTCAAACTCTAGAAGAACATACATAAATTGTAAGGATATCAGATCGCATTCCATTGCTAGGTGACAACATGTAATCTTAGCACACCAAAATCTCTCCAAACCTTTATTACAGTCACGAAAGATTTCGGTCTCGAGAAGTTTCGCTGTGAAACAAATGTATTTTGTAATTTGTCTCGACCTTTTCAATTTCCTGCCATTGACATCATAAAGCGTGTGTTTTGACATCAATCTGGCAGCTACTGTACGAGATTACGACCTCACCATTTGTATATTTGTATCAGGGACAAATATGTTTGGATCTATTTGTCTTTGAAAAGATTAAAATTGTACTGGTGTAATTGTGCAAATACACCTTCCTAGATTCATTTCAGTTTGAAAGCACTCTATAACCAGTATACTTTCCAATCACTGACTATTATCCTACCTTTGTGAGCATGTTTTAAATGGAGCCAAGATCCCCAGCATTTTATGTTAGAAACAAGAACATGGTAAAAAAATAAGGAATACACCGTCTGCATAAGGTAGAAAATTTGGATCAAACATAGTAACCTTAAATCAAACAATAACAATTTCCACAGGTTTTGTATAAGAAATGTTTCGCAATGCATGCACACTAATTTGGCCGATGACATCTATCTGGAGATTAATCACAAAGCATTCTTCAGTTTTCAGCCTTTGCAAATGTGATAGTATGCGTTTTCTTTCCAAGCGTAATGATCGACAAGCAAATATTTTAAACCATAAATTTAGCAGCAGAGAGGGTGAACAGGCCACTTGCTGGAAGGTCCATTTATTAAACATTAAAACTTCATATGAAAAATAAAAATACAAGGTAAGTAACACAAAACCGAATCCTCTAACTAAAACCGCGAGTTTCTCTAACTGGGCTAGTTTATTTTCTTACTCTATCTTTGTCGTTCTTGTTTTTCAAAAATTTGGATATGTTATGTTTACCCGTCGTGACACTTATTTTTTTTCGCATCCTCTCTGCTGCTGTAATGTGCGAGTAATTAAATCATTATTATATCCATAATGGAATCTCCCACAGCTAGATTAACTCGAGAGCGACTAGCGTCAATTAAAAAAATATATCCCTGTTCGATATGCTGTCAAGCAGCAACTACAAATGCGTTAGGAGTTTCAAGTGGAATTTACAGAAGGTACAGAACAGTTATTTAAAGCAATTGTCGAACCAACAAAGAAAATTGTTACAGCAAATGAGGCGGTTCAAAATGCACTTGAAACATTGCCTGTTGGTATTGTTGGCCGTTTACAAGCAGTTCAATCACCATCCAAGCAACCTCCTCAATCACAACCACTACCAAGAGTTAAAACTAACATTATGGTTAAATTTTACGCCGGAAGGTATTGCCAATATCCTGACCCAGATCAAATAATTAATATTTTCGCATCTGGATTTCGTGATAGAGATAAATATGTAAAACCCAAGTATGTTAAAACTTTAAAAGCTGCTGATTGGATTAAGGATGTATATCGCATCGCTGCTAATAAATCGCAAATCAAATTTAGGGAAGATATTTATAATTTTGGCATATTTAGCCAGAAAGTACATGAGCATATTGAACGAGTAGATCAAGAAAAGAGACAAAAAGAAGAAGAAATGAAGCTGCAACTTGAAAAAGCAAAAGCAGAAAGGAAACAAAGAGAAAATGAAATGAAGTTTAAACTTAGAAAGGTTGAACGAGCAAGGAAAACAAGAAGAATATTTGGAATTTGAAGAAATTAGGTAAAGGAAGGAATTAAGCTCACCAAGTAAGAAAGAAGCATAATGGAAATGGGAGAAGGAATCAGATATTAACATAAGTGAGGCAGAAGAAGCAACTGGAAGTGGTCTTGTTACTCAATATTTGTCAACGATTATTTACAGGCGATATCATGGACATAATTTGTATCGGTCTCTCATCGATGAAATCGTTGATGATCATCACAGTGATTGAAGGTATACAATTAGATCAGTGACAAGTAAATAAGATGATTATACATAATGCTCAACGTGGACCTGTAATGGTCAGCGTGATAAATTCGCGATTGCCAACATATAAAATTACCTACGGAGATGGACCCGATAATGTTGTTCACGGTCTATTTAGAAGGATATCCCCAAAAGCAATATCGATTGCAAAACAATTATCAAGGAAAAGCTATTGACGTTGTTCGTGATAAAGTTAGTGGTGCCGCTGGTCACGTTGCTAGTAAAGCATTCTTGGCAATCAAGGATACACAAGCACAATTAATACGAAGAAAACCTAAGCCAGTAAAGTGACCCATTACTGAAGTTACGCCTGCAAATGTTAGTAAGATAATAAATCAAGCTGCAAATAAACAATTAGCAGAGTTGGTTTGTGTACCCATGTCAGAAAAAGAAAAATTATAACTGCAAGTTTAATAACAGGAAGTGGTCTTCCTGTTAGACGATAGTATTTATAATAAAATGTTTAAACGTGTATCTGATCCTGCGTTTGACATGGACGTACCAGTTCTCAACGATGAATCTGTATGTGATTATCAGTAGTATTCTTATGACGCACGTGTACCTAACACAAATGAACGAATCGAATTACAAGTTCAAGATATAAGTAGATACTTTTTACCTGCTGAAGCGTTTATTGAAGTAGAAGGTATACTTTTGAAAGCAGATGATACACCATAGTACTGTTTGCTCGACCTGGTGTTGTTAACAATGGTGTCATGGCATTTGTTAAAAGTCCATACACATAATTGACACATAATTGACGCAAACATATTGAATCATGTCTCGAAACTATTGATACTGCTACGAGGATATTGGTTCTGGCAAGATATTCCGATGATTACTCGAGGTCAGCTGAACCGTCAATGATGTTTACAAAGGATACCACTTATCACCCCAAGAGTAGCTACGTGAGACTAAATACAACTGTGGACGCAGTTGCATCGATGAATGATGTTTTCTATTTAGGATTTGCTTCACGTAGACACGTGTTAAATGGAGAAAAAAAATTTCATGTGCGATTCCACTATCACATATATTTAGATTCTGTAGAAATGTCAGATAATAATCTGGCTACTCAATGCAGTTGATGTAGGTAAAGTAATACTAACAAAACTGTCACTGTGGATGCCAGTAATGACTCCATCGATCGACGAAGAACAACGATTGTTATCTTTCATGAGTCAAGGCGATAAGTCAACATTGCCATGGTTGGCAATGACTACAAATAGCGTTCAAAGTAATGCTGCTGGGTTATTCACATGGCAGATAGTGTCACAGCAGGGAATGTCAGCACCACGTCATATATTCTTCGCATTTTAGAAAAATGCTGGAGTAGATTCACAGGAAAGAAATTCAATGGTGTTTGACTCGCTTGGGGTTAGTGAAGTTGCTTGAGGATAAACGGACATCAAGAACCTTCTGAAGAAGTTTTGTTAAATTTTGATCAAAATCATGTTGCACGTGTTTATCATCGGTTGATAACATTTAATGGGTTGTTATCAGAATGTCGATTCTGGTTTGCACTACTTTATATCCAATCTATTACTTTTCGTTGGAACATTTAAATTTCTTCAGGCAATCTGTCTTTGATATACACTTCCTAGCTCGTGTAGCTCGACTGCCCGCTGGTGGTTATAGAGCAATCGCTGTTATGCTCACCTATACAACAATGTTGCTTGAAGGCGTTGGTGGACGAATGAGAATCATTAATGTTCCAGTAGAAAACATGTAATTAAATCGCTCATGATATTATAGTATCATATCATCATGCTAGTTTCAGTCTGACTCCCGGTCAGATTAAAGAAACTACAACCAGTTTAGGAAAAGAATCCTGGAACAAAAATAACACTAAAAAAGATCAGATCAGAGGTGGTAAGAATTAACTATCACTGACTGAACGTCAACTCAAGCACTTCAATAATGCCAAAGATCAGACACCGGTATTGAATCTGAGCTTCTGTGGATGCCATTGAAGACGTAGGTAAAACAGGTGGTATATTTCTATTCATTGCAGCTATGCTAGCTTTAATAGCCGCTGCGGCTCCAGCTGTTGCAAAAGTAGCTGCACGTGTTCCTGTTGGAGCTGCTGCTGCAATTTCATGAAAGAAAGCAACAAGAAAAAGAATAATGACTTCTAAACAAGAGAAAGGGTCTAAGATTGCCAGGAACCCCTCTTTGGTACGGTAAAGGTCTGGACTTCCAGGAACACTTCGCTGATTCTTCCTATGTCAAATTTCGATTTATTTAATCCTGCTAAAAATTAAATATGAAAAGCTTCAGAGGTTTTTTATGCTTGATCAAATATCAAAACAACCAAACAATATTGAAACAGGCATTATTAATCTCGATAAAAGTTCCAACTCAGGTACTCATTGGGTGGCATACGCAATTGATCCACGAGGAATTGTTTACTTTGATTCATATGGGTTGGCTCCACTACAGCAAAAGAATTTTTAAATTACGTAAAATCAATAACATTCCAGTCTTGCATTCAACATTCCGAGCACAGACAATAACAGATCCGCCAACATGCGGGCGTGAAGTAATTTCTGTACTCGACGCTGTGTTATCATCAACAATGCCACCTCATAAAGTCGTGCACGAGTATACGAGCAGATGGTTCAACATTTTGAACAGATCCTAAGGTATAATTGTAGATATTTACGGAAGATCTTCTCTTTTGGGTCTTGCAAATGTGGACCAATATTAAGTCGTTGTTTTTCAAGATAAACAAGGACGATTAAAGACGAGTAATATCCCGGTGATCGACATTAATCGGCGAGTTCCATATGCAGCAGAAGATAACTTACTGATGTTTACTAAAAGTAGTAAAATTAAAACAACAGAGGAATCACTTTTATCAATCATGGGAGAAACTGCTGGACGTATCAAAAGAATTGCGGATATTATGTACGGCGATCTCAATATAAGTAAAAATACAATTATTAATGTGAGAGAACCAAAATCAGATGATGATGTGGTAACAAGAAGATATATAGATAGTAACACGATTATGATCAAAACTATGATCGTTTATTAACCGCAGGTGATACAATGACTGGTTCTGTCAATATGACTAATAACAACATTACTGGTCTTGAAGAACCATAATCAAGTGATGACGCTGCAACGATGAAATACGTCGATGATACCAACATTCCGATGATGAACTCGTTAATGACAATCAATGGAATAATACACTTAGGTCTGAATATTCTAATCATGTACAAACGTTTCTAAAGTTTCGTAGAAACATAAATAGAGCCATTAATGACATTTCTGGAAGTCAACCAGTCATCGACATTAAGCTCGTTGAAGAAAAAACAATTACCGAAAGTGTAGTATATACTGTAGCATCTAGATCAACATTATGGTCACCACTTAATAAATCCATTAAAAATCGCGCTGAGGTTACCGGGGTATACAGCTTATCAGTGCTTTATGCTACGACATGTACGATATCAACCACAATAGCACGGCGTTGTCCACGTAACGAGTTTACTCGATATATTTTAGTTATTGTTGGATCGAAACGACGAGGGAACATTCGTGGTGGAACCCGAAGAGAAAGGCAACCACGTGTTGTACTATTGGTGTCTTGAATTAAATGCTAAACTACCACCTACTTAAATTATAATCAGCTCCCCAATCAACATTCAACATTACAGAAACAATCAAGCACGTGAGTGGCAAACAAAACTAAAAAATATCGTTGACGAGTACATAGCAAAAGCAAACAAATATCGCAGACGTATGGTTGTTGTTGACATAATTGTGTATTAGGCGTCTGCTGTTATAATTGGAACTGGCGTATTGTTATCAACAATAGCAATGCCATTACAAGCAATTTATGTTTCAGCTGCAACAACAATTGCTGCCCATCTTAATATCATCGCAAAACAAAATATGTACGTGCACAAACACAAAATTACATGACTATATAATGAAATTACATACAGCGACGTTATCATATTCCAAATTATCTTCGTTAATATCATCAAGCCTTAGTGATGGAGAAATATCAGATACTGAGTTCATGGAGATGATTAAGATTTAAACAGAAGTAATGATTTTGATAGAATCCACGCCCAATTTAAATATTGATAAAAATTCTAATAATAATATTGTCAACGCCGAACGAGTTACTACATCAGATTGTCGTTAATACAACTCTGTTGAAAACAAAAATGATATCAGCAAGCTCAACCAATCCTAAATTTAATATTAACTTTCCAACTACAATTCCAGAGAAAGAAATAGCACTAGCACAATCACGAGTATATTACAGCTGGCCAAACATTAGATCAAATTCATTTGGTGGATTGCCAGCAAATAATTCACTGGTATTTGCAAATTAAAAAAAAAAAACCAATTTAACAACGATTGGCAAGTTGTGAGTATGCTTAAAGGTATTTATCAGATTGAACAAATCAATGATGAATTTCAACGCAGAATTTAATCTAAAAGAATCCAAAATCGCTACTACGGTTCATTATCAGCCTCGATAGAAATATACTCTCTAGATTATGTTGTAGATATTTATCAATCATCAATCCGATCGGTGTTAGGATTGCCTGAAATTCTTCCTGAATTTGAATGACCGCCAGAACCAAAGCTGATTTCCTCACGGATAAGAATATATTTATAAAACTTCCAGAGTATTGAAAAGAATACCCACGGATTACCATAGATCGAATAAGAGGAGATCCTTCTCGGCCTGAAAATTATCATGCTACATCTTATGGGAAAGAACGTCCTAAATTAGCATGACAATATATGATTATGAAGACGAAACCTTTCTTCCAGTTATGAATGAGGATAGATTTGTCTGACTTTTGCTAACGATATTAAACCTGAATAAACACTTGTACTTGATGACCTACGAAATTTATTTTCTGATATTATGCAATACTATAATAACGATGTAAAACAACAAATCATCGAAACAGTACAACATCTAAATCAGTTTGTATCAGATCTTGAATATGTCAGCTGGCTTATTTTTTAAGAGGCGATGTTCGATGAAAAATTAAGCGGAGAAACCCCGAAAGGTATTATATTTAATACTACACTAAATATAATTATTTCTCAATCATTATAAAATAACCGAAGCAGAGTTGCTAAATTTTGTTATAGCAGTACATTCCAATGACGAACTAAAAAAATCAGTCAACGATCTTATTAATGAAAACTTTCCACACATTGTTGAGTCACGTAGAAAATAGCCCCACCAGCAGGTATTCTCAAATATAACAATGATCCATACGGCGGCGGCAGACATATTACACCAGGAAGTAAAAATATTACATCAAGAATCGAATTCTAACTTGTATGTGAAGCAAGTGACGCCAACTATCAAATCGATCTTGAAACATCAAATCAGGCTCAGCAAGGATATATTTTATACACATTTACACCTCAAGTACCTCCTGGATATCTGATCGTACATGAACGCATTAATCCGGTATATTTGCTATGTCATAATCCGCTATTATCAATGATACATTTCAAACTTACTGACCAATCCCGACATTTAATGAATATCAATCTGTATGTAAGATCATAGATCTTCACGTTCGTGATTGATTTTCAATCCTAGTTCCTAATCAGGGGAAATAAAATATATATAACAAAACAAAAAATGTTACCGATTCTCGCTCACGTTCAGGTATATGATATTCAAAATAACAAAAATCGGTTAGATTTTAATTGATTGGGTAAAATGATACTTGAAATAACGAAAATCAGTAAGATTTTATAATAGATGGGGTGAAATAATATTCAAAATAACAAAACTTAGTTAGATTTTATAATTGATGGGGTAAAATAATACTCAATATAACAAAAATCTCATCGAAAACAAAAAATTACACAATTACATAATAATTTCATCCTTAAATTTGTCATAAACAATTAAATATATTATAACAGAAGTTATTTTTGTTAACGATCATCATTTAGATTTCATCAAATTATTGGGTATATTATCCAAAATATTTTCAGATTATCAAACAATTGTATCAAATTGATGGGAATATTACCCAAATTAAATTAGATTATGAAACAGTTTCATAAAATTGATGGGGTAAATAATACTCAAAAATCAACAAAATCTCATCAAAAACAGGAAAATGAAAGAAATTACAAAATAATAATAATAACAATAATAATAATAATAATAATAATAATATTTTCATCCTTGAATTTGTAAAGGAACAAATAAACAAATATAACTGAATTTCGTCCAGATTTTAGGTAAATGGTACATAAAATCATGAAAATCAGTCAGATTTTATAATTTGATTGGGTGAATGGTACTTGAAATAATAAAATCAGTCAGTTTATTACCCAAATTTAATCAGATTATCAAACAATTTCACCAATTTGATGGGTATATTATCCATTTTTGTTCAGAACATTAGTCAATTTCATTAACAATTTTATGCTCAATAATGTTTGTATTGATTTTATCGTTTCTAATAATATTTCTAATTATCGAACAAGTTCATAAAATTAATGGATATATTACCCAAATTAAATCAGATTACCCAAATTAAATCACATTTTCAAACAGTTTCATCAAATTGATGTTTATATTACCCAAATCAAATCAGATTATGAAACAATTTCATCACAATGGTTGGATAAATAATACTCAAAGATACTAACAAATCTCATCGAAAACAGATTAAAAAAAACAAAAACATTTTTACATAATAATAATAATAATAATAATAATAATAAGAAGAAGAAGAAGAAAAACAAGAATTTCATCCTTGAATTTGTTAAGGAACAATTAAATACATATAACTGATTTTCATCAATATTTTAGGTACATGGTAGATAAATTCATGAATATCAGTCAAATTTTATAATTTGATGGAGTGACTGGTACTTAAAATAATAAAAATTGGTCAGATTTTATAATTTGATGGGGTGGATGGTAATTAAATCATAAAATTCAGTCATATTTTATAATTTGATGGGGTATATCGTACTATAAATGATTAAAATCCTGCTAAAAACAGAAAACATAATAAATATTATTATCAGAATAAATATTATGATCATAATGAAAAACAAATCTTATTCTTAACTGTTGATTGAATTTGATGCGGTATATGGCACTTGTAATCGTGAAAACCAATCAGATTCTATAATTTGGTGGTGTATGTGATATTTTAAATCATGAAAATCAGTAAGATTTTATAATTTGATGGGGTGAATGGCATTTAAAATAATAAAAATATCATCAAAAACAGAAAATTACACAAAAAATATTATTAGAATAAATATTCTCAGAATAAAAATTAATATCAGAATAAATTTTATAATCTTGTTCTATACTGATTCTTAAATTTGATATTGTATATGATACTCGTAATTGTGAAAATCAGTCAGATTTTATAATTCAATGGGGTGAATGGTACTTAAAATAATACAAATCAGTCAGATTTTATAATTTGATGGGGAGAATGATAATTAAAATCACGAAAATCAGTCAGATTTAAAATTTAATGGGGTATATGGTACTAAAGCTTGTTAAAATACTGCTAAAAACAGATAACATAATAAACATTATCAGAATAAATATTGTTATCAGAATAAAAATAACAAATCCTATTCTAAACTGATTATTGAATTTGATGCGGTATATGGTACCCGAAATTGTGAAATTCATTCAGATTTTATAATTTGATGGGGTGAATGATACTTCAAATAATAAACAATCTCATCGAGAACAGAAATTTTTTTAGAAATAGGTATTATCAGAATAAATATTAATATCAAAATAAATATTATTATCAGGATAAATATTATAATTTTGTACTTCACTGATTCTCAGATTTGATAGGGTATATGGTACTCGTAATTGTGAAAATCAGTCAGATTTTATAATTTGATGGGGTATATGATACTTAAAATAATAAAAATCCTACTAAAGCAGACTATATAATGAACAATTTTAGAATAAAAAATACCATACTTCACTGATTTCATAATTTGTTTGTTTCTATAATACTTAAAACAATAATTATAGGACTGATTTCATAATTAGTTGGGGATTATAATACTAAAATAATAATTATTTGACTGAATCAGAATACATGTTATAATCTAAATCATAATAAATGTTATAATCTAATTCATAATAAACATTATAATCTAAATCAGAATAAATGTTATAATCTAAATCATAATAAATGTTATAATCTAAATCATAATAAATGTTATAATCTAAATCATAATAAATATTATAATCTAAATCAGAATAAATATTATAATCTAAATCATAATAAATGTTATAATCAAAATCAGAAGAAATGTTATAATTTAAATCAGAATAAATATCATAATCTAAATCAGAATAAATGTTATAATTCAAATCAAAATAAATATAATCTAAATCAGAATAAATATTATAATCTAAATCATAATAAATGTTATAATCTAAATCAGAATAAATGTTATAATTTAAATCAGAATAAATGTTATAATCTAAATCAGAATAAATGTTATAATTCAAATCAGAATAAATGTTATAATCTAAATCAGAATAAATGTTATAATTTAAATCAGAATAAATGTTATAATCTAAATCAGAATAAATGTTATAATTTAAATCAGAATAAATATCATAATCTAAATCAGAATAAATTTTATGATCTAAATCATAATAAATGTTATAATCTAAATCAGAATAAATATTATATTCTAAATCATAATAAATGTTATAATCCAAATCAGAAGAAATGTTATAATTTAAATCAGAATAAATATCATAATCTAAATCAGAATAAATGTTATAATTTAAATCAGAATCAATATAATCTAAATCAGAATAAATGTTATAATCTAAATCATAATAAATGTTATAATCTAAATCAGAATAAATGTTACACTCTAAATCATAATAAATTTTATAATCTAAATCAGAATAAATATTATAATTTAAATCAGAATAAATGTTATAATCGAAATCATAATAAATGTTATAATCTAAATCAGAATAAATATCATAATCCAAATCAGAATAAATTTTATGATCTAAATCATAATAAATGTTATAATCTAAATCAATAAATGTTATAATCTAAATCATAATAAATGTTATAATCTAAATCAGAATAAATGTTATACTCTAAATCATAATAAATTTTATAATCTAAATCAGAATAAATGTTATAATTTAAATCAGAATAAATGTTATAATCTAAATCATAATAAATGTTATAATCTAAATCAGAATAAATGTTATAATCTAAATCATAATAAATTTTATAATCTAAATCATAATAAATGTTATAATCTAAATCATAATAAATGTTATAATCTAAATCAGAATAAATGTTATAATCTAAATCATAATAAATGTTATAATCTAAATCATAATAAATTTTATAATCTAAATCATAATAAATTTTATAATCTAAATCATAATAAATGTTATAATCTAAATCAGAATAAATTTTATGATCTAAATCATAATAAATGTTATAATCTAAATCAGAATAAATGTTATAATTTAAATCAGAATAAATATCATAATCTAAATCAGAAAAAATTTTATGATCTAAATCAGAATAAATGTGATAATCTAAATCAATAAATGTTATAATCTAAATCAGAATAAATGTTATAATCTAAATCAGAATAAATTTTATAATCTAAATCATAATAAATGTTATAATCTAAATCAGAATAAATGTTATAATTTAAATCAGAATAAATATCATAATCTAAATCAGAATAAATGTTATAATCTAAATCAGAATAAATGTTATAATCTAAATCATAATAAATGTTATAATCTAAATCAGAAGAAATGTTATAATCTAAATCATAATAAATGATATAGTTTAAATCAGAATAAATATCATAATCTAAATCAGAATAAATTTTATGATCTAAATCATAATAAATGTTATAATCTAAATTAGAATAAATTTTATGATCTAAATCATAATAAATGTTATAATCTAAATCAGAATAAATGTTATAATCTAAATCAGAAGAAATGTTATAATCCAAATCATAATAAATGTTATAATCTAAATCATAATAAATGTTATAATTTAAATCAGAATAAATATCATAATCTAAATCAGAAAAAATTTTATGATCTAAATCAGAATAAATGTTATAATCTAAATCAATAAATGTTATAATCTAAATCATAATAAATGTTATAATCTAAATCAGAATAAATTTTATAATCTAAATCATAATAAATGTTATAATCTAAATCAGAATAAATGTTATAATTTAAATCAGAATAAATATCATAATCTAAATCAGAATAAATGTTATAATCTAAATCAGAATAAATGTTATAATCTAAATCAGAATAAATGTTATAATCTAAATCAGAAGAAATGTTATAATCTAAATCATAATAAATGATATAGTTTAAATCAGAATAAATATCATAATCTAAATCAGAATAAATTTTATGATCTAAATCATAATAAATGTTATAATCTAAATTAGAATAAATTTTATGATCTAAATCATAATAAATGTTATAATCTAAATCAGAATAAATGTTATAATCTAAATCAGAATAAATGTTATAATCTAAATCATAATAAATGTTATAATCTAAATCATAATAAATGTTATAATTTAAATCAGAATAAATATCATAATCTAAATCAGAATAAATTTTATGATCTAAATCATAATAAATGTTATAATCTAAATCAGAATAAATGTTATAATCTAAATCAGAAGAAATGTTATAATCCAAATCATAATAAATGTTATAATCTAAATCATAATAAATGTTATAATTTAAATCAGAATAAATATCATAATCTAAATCAGAATAAATTTTATGATCTAAATCATAATAAATGTTATAATCTAAATTAGAATAAATGTTATGATCTAAATCATAATAAATGTTATAATCTAAATCAATAAATGTTATAATCTAAATCATAATAAATGTTATAATCTAAATCAGAATAAATGTTATGATCTAAATCATAATAAATGTTATAATCTAAATCATAATAAATGTTATAATCTAAATCAGAATAAATTTTATAATCTAAATCATAATAAATTTTATAATCTAAATCAGAATAAATGTTATAATTTAAATCAGAATAAATATCATAATCTAAATCAGAATAAATGTTATAATCTAAATCAGAATAAATGTTATAATCTAAATCATAATAAATGTTATAATCTAAATTAGAATAAATTTTATGATCTAAATCATAATAAATGTTATAATCTAAATCATAATAAATGTTACAATCTAAATCAGAATAAATGTTATAATCTAAATCAGAATAAATGTTATAATCTAAATCATAATAAATGTTATAATCTAAATCAGAATAAATGTTATAATCTAAATCAGAATAAATGTTATAATCTAAATGATAATAAATGTTATAATCTAAATAATAATAAATGTCATAATCTAAATCAGAATAAATGTTATAATCTAAATTAGAATAAATTTTATGATCTAAATCATAATAAATGTTATAATCTAAATCATAATAAATGTTATAATCTAAATCAGAATAAATGTTATAATCTAAATCATAATAAATGTTATAATCTAAATTAGAATAAATTTTATGATCTAAATTATAATAAATGTTATAATCTAAATCATAATAAATGTTATAGTCTAAATCAGAAGAAATGTTATAATCTTAATCAGAATAAATGTTATAATCTAAATCAGAATAAATGTTATAATCTAAATCAGAATAAATGTTATAATCTAAATCAGAATAAATGTTATAATCTAAATCAGAATAAACGTTATAATCTAAATCAGAATAAATGTTATAATCTAAATCATAATAAATGTTATAATCTAAATCAGAATAAATGTTATAATCTAAATCATAATAAATGTTATAATTTAAATCAGAATAAATTTTGTAATCTAAATCATAATAAATGTTATAATTTAAATCATAATAAATGTTATAATCTAAATCAGAATAAATATAATCTAAATCAGAATAAATGTTATAATTTAAATCAGAATAAATGTTATAATCTAAATCAGAATAAATGTTATAATCTAAATCATAATAAATGTTATAATCTAAATCATAATAAATGTTATAATCTAAATCAGAATAAATGTTATAATCTAAATCATAATAAATGTTATAATCTAAATCAGAATAAATATCATAATCTAAATCAGAATAAATATCATAATCTAAATCAGAATAAATGTTATAATCTAAATCAGAATAAATGTTATAATCTAAATCAGAATGAATATTATAATCTAAATCAGAATAAATATAATCTAAATCAGAATAAATGTTATAATTCAAATCAGAATAAATGTTATAATCTAAATCAGAATGAATGTTATAATCTAAATCAGAATAAATATTATAATCTAAATCAGAATAAATAAAATCTAAATCAGAATAAATGTTATAATTCAGATCAGAAGAAATGTTATAATCTAAATCAGAATAAATGTTATAATCTAGATCAGATTCTGAATAAAAATAAACCTGAATCAGAATAAATATTATATTCTATCAACACTTTTATAATCACTAGTTACTTTGTCGTTGTTTTCATTTTCACAATCCGTTACAGAAAAATTGAAACGCTCGCTCCCACATCCAACAATTTTCACTTTCACAATCGCTGACACATCTTTCATTTTCACGATCGGACATACTTTTTCTCAATTGCCTCAAGCGTGTGTTAATAATTATTTTGTTTCGTATTCATGACCTACTTCTGATCTAATTTTTTTCAAGTGCGCGTGAGAGAGATACGAATTTTTCAACTTTTGTATCTTTCAATATTGCCAAGGATTGGAATATAGACTTTTGGATCAGCTTTATGAATCTATTTTCTGCTAGTAGTGTATATCTATCTTAAAATTTTCGTTGTCCTAATGATTCAAAATCAAAAATAATTTTTTGACGTTTCAATTCATCATATATTTTTATATTTTCATGTTTCAATTTTTTAATTGCAGAAAAAATAGAACTACTATTTTCATAGCTCATTATATTATAAATATATACTTAAAATAAAAATAAAAATTATTACATAACATAAGGTAACATATTTACAGCATTTTATATCATCTTAGTTCTAAAGACGGCAGAACAATTGTATTTGTATAGACACAACAAAAGAATGTTTTACTTTCCTATTTACTTCCACGAGTACACTTGATGAAAGGACCACAGCAAGTTCTGGCTCCTTTTATAGTGTCCCAAGCCGTTCTAGAAAATACTTTTAGAAATTCCAAAGCCGTTCTAGAAAATACGTTTGGAAATTCCCGAACAAAAATACGTAGAAATGAGTTATTTTGGAAATTCCCGAACCATGTCAGAAAATACGTTTGGAAATTCCTGAACAGAAATACATAGTAATGTGTTATTTTGCAAATTCCCGTCATTTCTAGAATATTCTGCGTGGGCGTTATCGTGATATAAAAGACTGCCATAATTTATCTCTCCCAAGTGAATTGGGGAGTGAAAATAGGTAAGTTAAATATTTTTTTGAACTGTGCTGTGTACCACGCAGACATTTAAATTTTTGTATATAATTAGTTACGATCGCACAAAAAATAAAATCTTAATTAGTCGGTTAAATATTAGGCAGTAAGAACTGAGGTAACTACTTAGTTACTCTACCAGAAAGAGCTTAGCTTGACAGAGTTTTCTCCTTTCAACAATAATGAAATATTATCTTTTGTTTATATTTCTTTCTAAAAGCCATTCTGGATATATTATCTGCGACACGTTTTACCAAACGAGAATATATATCGAAATATTTTCCAGGAGTAATTATCAATGAAAATACCTGTTCTTCGCCAGTTTCTGTATTTACAGACTTAATAATTTTTGGAAATTTTGCATGTTTTCCTGTTTATCCAAATTTGATGTTCTGACTTTATCTAATGGCTTTTAAATAATTTAAAGAGTTAGTTTTCTTATCCGAATCAATATAGCCGATCACAAGACCCATCTCGATAAACCTGTTGAAACACTCGTATACGAATTTATGACAGGAATAATGTTTATTCCCCTTAGTATTGAAAATGAGATAACCAGCATTAGTGATATTACCAACTGTTTTTTTATAGTGGACAGGGCCTGATCACACTTTCACGAGATGCCTCATAATTATTGATGATAGGACGTTTTACAAATTCTTTTTCCTCCATTATATATAATAATATTAGTATTTATATAAATGATTCTTTTGAAAAACTGGCGAAATAATATTCAGCGTTTCTTATATTTTTTTCATTATTGTCGGTGTTCTTTCTGTATCATAATATCGTCCAGCTCTCTGTAGTTTTACCACCACATTGTACACACAACTGCGTTTTAATTCTCTACCCCAACACCACAAATCAAATACGCGTTTGGTCATAAACTCCCTCTTTACACACTTTATAAGTGAAGTTCACATAATCCGTTTACGCAAGTTTTCTTTTGCAATTATTCTTTTTGTTAGTATGTTTGCCTTAATTAAAATATGGAAGAATTCGGGAGATTATCTACAATCAAGCCTTTTAAATCTATACTCGATTTTGACAGAAGAACCCCTGACTTGCGGATGCGAGCTCCGGTTGATCCGAAGGAAACTCTGATTAAAAGTATTCGTAACGCCAAGAAAGAATTTAGAAGAGATAGCCCATCTCATATGTGGTCAACATTCAAAATTATTAACGATAAAATGTTGTTGATGCTACAATGAACGACCAACGAGCTGCGACGATTATTAATTATCTCGATACTCAAAGATATTTTTTCAGAGTAAAAACTTATATGGGATTAGACGATACTTGAATTATCCGTGACAGCATGACCCTGTCCGTCTTGACACTGGAAATATTGTTACATTAAACAAACATTCCAGACCAGGAATCCTGACTGGTATTGACAAACCCTATTACGAAACAGCGTCTTCTGTGATCGCAGTTATTTATGCAATATATCCGTTGAATCATAGTTTTCGAAAATAAGTTGTGTAGCCGAACAAGGAATAGAACATTTTACAAACGCGATGCGTGGAAATACACTAACGGATCTGCGACGTGAAAAAAATATATAAATGGGCAGAATCAGTCAAGGATAAAGGTGCTACAGTAAATGATGTTGCTGAATTAGGAAGGAAATTAAAATTCCCAATAATAATAAAAACAATAATAGTAGAGATTTTGTACGAATCGAAATATAAATCGAAAGGTGCTCCGATAAATATTATTGATCATAATGAGCATGCGTGGACATCGGCTATAACAATCATTCAACGAAATCGAACTGTTAAATTTTACCAAGCTGATATATTGAATTTTATTAACGAAATAAATAAATGTGATCCTGTATTAGCATAGTTATTTCAGAGTTCTGAAGAAGATGATCGTGATCTGATAAGGCCTGATGGAAGTCTTTGTATCGAAGAAAAAATAAAATTTGATCAGTTTGTAAGAGCTAATGGTGAGATTTATCGAACAGAATTTCTTTATATAAAAATGAAAAAGTTTTCGCTGAAATATACCCCTGTCGATGTCATGCATGAAATGTTGCTCAGTAATTGTTTTACGATTCCATTAGTCACAGAACAATTTTCTAGAGAGCAAATTTCGTGGAAGCCTACTAGGTTTGATTTTCTCAATTATATAATATCGAGTTGTCAAATATGAACATGGTGGATTATGGAGTAACAGTTACTATTATACAACTTTTATCTCGGTTGATATGGTTGCATGTTATCCGGGACGTTTTATTGTAATAGGAGAGTGTTTTAAGTATTTTGAGCGATTTGGACATCCAACACACAAGATGACCAGAGTATAGATAAATGGACCCTTACTAGATTTTGATCTGACTGGGTTGGCGTGTATCGAGTCCTTTAAGTTTGCTGAAGATCTTCATCGGATTTGTTATGTCTGGTTTGGCAAATATTTCTCAGAAACATTTGGGCACCAACAGTGTTATTACGATATATGCTTGACGAAAAAGTACTTTTATTGTTAACAATAAGTGAAGCAATTATATAATATAGTCCGAAAAACAATTAGTTTACCACAGCAAAATAAATATTCTGATGATGAAACTCCTGATATAACCGATTTATAAAATAACATCGGAAAAGATCTTGGCAGAAAAATAATTGGTAAATTTACCCAAGGAGGATCATATGATCATAAACGTCATTGTACAAGATCAATTATAGATGATGCCGCATTAGACTTTATAATTGCTGATACGACGAAGAGAAATATATTTATAAGTCGATAAACAGTTTTCTTGTCGAAATGAACTAAATTAGATACAACTGTGAGTTATATTGAAGGTGAGTCACCGCAGTTTACTCATTCAAGATCTTCTATGCTTGCATATGTTTCGATAAATTTATTATCAATGATAAACAAATTCTGATACCGCGATTCGAGTCGCTACGGATTCATTTTATATCAATAAAAAATATGCAGGATTGTTAGAACAATTACATATAGACGCTTATGCATCATGGGTCGAATGGAGAAGTAAACAAGAAAAGATACTTAGTTATTCTGAATCTACCGACGTTGAAATCAAAAATATTTATTACCTAATAAAATCAAATATCAAAATTATCATCATCACCATCGGTAAATAATCTTTTAGCTAGACATAATACTATATCGTTGGACCGGGATGTTCTGGTAAAACAGCACGTGTGATTGAGTTATTTCGTCAGAGTTCTTTAAGCTATGTTGATGTGGTTGTTTTGACTGCTACATATAGACTCGCCAGATAAATGAACAAACGAGGAGTTAAATCTCACACTTATCACATCTTCTTTCGATGGAAGGGAGATACATGGACTCCTGAACGAATGGGTGAAAGATATATTCCACGGATTATTATATGGGATGAAATTCGTACAGTGCCGCTTGAAACGCTAAAATATTTCATGATTGGTTGTCGACAAAAACTACTGCTGTAATAATGTGCGGCGATCATGGTCAACTGCCACCTTTTGTTGGATTGTCTCCACACGAATGGTCAAAGAATTTTATTAATTATTATGAGGAAAAAATGATGATCATAGAACACTTGATCCAGAACAAAGATAGTTTGAGAAATTAATAAGACTACAACCAAATAAAATTCAGTGTGAAATAATGCGTGAAATAATTTCAGAAACTCCTATTAACAACTTTTGGAATTAATGGAAACCTGATGATTTGATAGATGCGAGTAGAAAGATAGTTCGTGATACACTTCAACAACAATTATTTATGTTACTTAAAGAATTGTATTAAATCTACCAGTACCATTGTGTTATCGAGCAGCAGATACGCGACGACAAACTTTTGAAGATGATATACCAGACTCATCAGAGAAACAAAATCGTGTGCTACATGATATTGTTTTAGTTCTTGTTAGTGTTGTTCAGAGCGCGTTAACGCCTAACAGAGTCAGAAACAAAACTCGGTGGACTCTAGGAAATGCAATAAGGATTAACTTTTTTTGATATTAACATTTGGACTGTTGCTGATCGTATCGAACGGTCAAATATAGTTTATCTTGCAGTGTCTAGAGGCAGAAGATTATATCAGATGCGAAGGGTTATTATAGACTTTAAGACAATAATAATCAAACTGCTCTAACAATAGCGATGATGTAGCAAGAAAAAATGAGTTGGTTATAAACAATGTGACAAAAATTAACGTGGGTTTAATATCGATGTTGAATTTGTCATGACACTGAAACAGCAGCATAATAATCAGTGTGCAAGCTGTAACACAGTAATGTTGTGGCAGTATCCAAATAATAATCCAAGACAATTTACCGTACATAGAATTGATAGCAATTTTGGTCATACACGTGAAAATGTGATGCAGAGCTATCTTGAATGTAATCGACGTCGAGGTGCTAGTTTACAAAAGTTAATGCGGTTATAATTGTTTGTCTTCAGGAATTACTTGTAATTGCTCGCGTACAAATCCACGCTGAGGAGCAGTTAAATATAATCTGTAGATTGCGGCTCTACCCGTGGATCTTACCAAGCTGGAAATTGTATGTGTCTTAATACTCCAAATAGGATCATTCGCTTTTTTACCACCTTGAAGGTCACCGGGTTCATATAAATACCTCACAATCACATTAACTAGTACTGACTGTTTTGAAATGGAGTCATCTTGTTGTATTGAAATATGCTTTTTTGTGATCGCATTGACGGGCGTCATAGAAATCGCTCGAGTAATTTCATTATTTAATGCAGCTATCACACTTGGTAATCTTGTAATCCATTCGTGAGATCTCATATCTTTCTGAATTATTTCTTTCACATATTGATATCCAAACAATCTCTCAGCAAGCGTTCGATTAAATCGTTCAACAATTTCTTGATCACGATGAACTGCGTTATGTCCTCGTCTAATTTTGACAGTTTTTTTCTTCATCAGAGATGATACTGCATCTAGAAAGTTCTTGCCAGGATCAACCAGTAGCAACTGTGGCCATCGCAAGGATCATCGCTGATAAATTCGTTCAAAAGCAGATACAACTTCAGCTGCTGTTTTAGTTGACAGTTGTTCTGCTTCTTTATACCTAGTTGCAACATCAACGACAGTTAATGCGTATTTACGTATACGCAATTGACGTCTGCCTATTTAAATAGTATCGTGCGGTAAAAATAAAATGTCTGCCTGATGAACTTCATTTGGAGTGCTGACATCAAAATGTGCATGTTGAATTGTTTTAAATGGTGGTAGAAAATTTGCCTGATTGCCTGTCGTACTAACCAATTTTCAGCAACATAACGTGTAACATTTGCTGCATCAGCGAGTTTAATAACCGCTGCTCTATTCCTCCAATATCTTCTTGTGCTATATTACATCGATTCCATTGTAATAATAATAATCGGTTGATTAATTAACGGCCCCTAATACTAGTTTGCCTTTTATTGCAGATCTTACCAGCCAATCAGCTAATGATTCTCTGAAAGAGTTTTTGGTAATGGAATGTAACGAATGAATCAACTTCACATCTGCAATATGTCGTCGTTATAGATCCTTATTTTGATACGCTAAATCATGAACGTGGCATGCTTGATCAATTGCATTTATTGGATATTCTCTAGGTCTTAATTGATCTCTCTCGTCAGGTCGGATATCAGGTCGAGTTCCAGGACCACAATATTTATATCCAGAAAGATGTTTTTCTCCTGGGTATTTATCCCATGGAACTCCTGGTAATTTTCCTAATGAAGCGGCGATATCACCACCTGTTTTCATACGAGACGAAATAAACTGATATTTTTTCTACAACATTTTACATATTTATCTGTAGTTACACGCTTTTTATTTTTTTTTATTATTGTTATTAATCCACTGGAAGAGGTAAATGCTCTGCATCGAACACAATATAGATCCATAGTATTATTATATTTCTAAAAAATGGATGTCATTGATTTCTCCGCGACACGAAAGCAACAGCCAGTAAAACATATTTCAGCTTTACCGAATTCAATCAGAATGATAATAATAGGTCCATCAGGACCGTGTAAAACACAATTACTGTTTAACTGGATAACGAGATGGCTCAAGTGGGATAAGTTATATTTAGTGGCACCATCCGTAGATGATCAGAGATGCTACGATGTGCTTAAACAATTTAATGAAAATGCACAAGTGTTGGACGAGGAAGGTAATGATATTATTGATTTTATCACCGATATTGATGAATCCCCATCTGTAGATGACCTCGATGGATTCATTATTAATCTTGTTGTATACGATGATGTAATGCTGGACAAACAATCCAATCCAGCTCGGATATTTTCTCGAGGCAGTCATAAAACACCGATGTTATATATGTTACTCAGCGATATTCACAAATACCTAAAGTGAACAGAAATAAGTGCAATATTTTAGTTGTGTTTAATTGAGTCGATACACTTTCTCTGCGAAATATTCATAAGACTTTGTTTAGTGGGGACATGGACATGCACAATCTATGCCCCACACGGATTTATAATGATAAATTTACATGATCCTCGATCACGATATCGTACAGATCTTGATAAAATTCTTGGTTGAGAGACTGATATAATGATGTTTTAATTACTCACACATTACAGCAGCAGAGAGGATGCGACCTCAAATAAATTTCCCGACCGGTAAACAAAACATATACAAATTTGTATTTAAAAACAACCCAATCACAAACGACAAAGATATAGTAACAAAATAAACTAACCCAATTAGAGAAACTCTCGATTTTAGTTAGAGGCTTCGGTTTTGTGTTATTGACCTTATATTTTTCATTTTTCGTAGGAAGTTTTATTTTTCATATTTGGACCTTCCAGCAAGTGGTCTGTTTACCTCTCTGCTGATAATTTCTTTTTTACGTAAATAACGCATATTTTAAAAAGGACAGTTATCAACAACAGAAAATGTGTTAAAGGATAATAACTTTTCTAATGTTTTCATTTGTAAAAAAATCAAACGTTTTGTTATTCAGTTGTAGCTTCTTTGGATCATGCCAACTTTGTAAAATAGGGTGCGATGATCTTATGATGAATTGATTAACTGGTTGGGAATTATTTTATTTTCCTGATGATATTGGTTTTCCAGCTACATGCACCAGCGATTGCATCTACGATGCAGATGGCTATCTAAAAGCTGTTAAAACGACAACTGATACCACACCTGAAGGTAAGTAACCATAAGGTGATTGGAAGTATTAATTTTTGCAATTTTCTTAGCTTCCTTAAAATAAAGAACTTCCACAGGAAGATTAATGCCGGAAAAATTACGGATATTTTTTCATAAGCTTCAAATTTACTGACCATAGCATGTCATTGTAATATTATACATTAATCATTCACCGAGCAGTTGTTAAGTAGCATTTTGCAACAATCATATCACCAAGCGGTGTTCCCAAATATTTCATTTGAAATTACCTAGGTGCAAATGAAGGATCAAAGCCAATTTATAATTTATTTGTTTTTGAAGACACGAGTTCATCAGCAAATTTCCTGCCTTTTGTATTTCAGTCTGACATAAATAATTAAATAAACACAGAAATGTAACACCTTCCTTCTAAATGTGGTAATTTCCGGCACGAGAAATCAAAACTGCACTATAGTTACTAATGTTAAACACAATCCATATTTTATTTTATTTATTTATTTATTTATTTATTTATTTATTTTTGAATATACAGATTCTTTAGCAAAGTTAATGCCTTTTGTATTTTATTCTGACCGCAATGCTTAAACCAAAACGAAATTTAAATTTTCCATCATAATGCGGTAATGTCTTGTATGAGAAATTGAAACCGCACTTTAGGGTATTGGGCGTTATTCTAACCATAATGAACATATGAACTAAATGGACACTTCCTTTACAATGCGAATATTGCGGTATAAGGAATCTAAACATGTTAGATAAATATTTACAAGTCTTGCATCACGTTTGAATTTATTAGTGAATATTACTTGCAATTAAAGGTTGAACAGAGTTACATATGTGAATGTTCGATTAAATTCGATCAAAGAGTGAAATAGATTCTTTTAAAGATTATATCATTTCGAATTACTAGCAATATACCTTTTGAATTGGTCAAATTTAGTAATTAATTCATTCTTCATATACGATTAATGTCAATTTGATTTTCCTGACCAATCAATAAGAATTCTATGTAAAGCATATTTACACAGATTATGAAGACATGAGCAATATTAAACCAAACGGGATGGGACTGCCTCATGAGAAAGGATCGAATAGTACAGGTATGCTAACTAATATTCTTTCAAACATCTGCCTTCTTATTTGCCTGCACATGCATGTCATGATGAATGTTAGCATTGCTAAAGCATATTTGAAGAAATAATTTTTTGTCGCCGAATTTAAACACTACAGTTCCAGATAAAAACAATGAAAATTATGATATCTACTATGTAGAATAGAAAAGGGATTCTGCATCTGAATGCCTAGGTATGGCTCTAATGGTGGAGCACATTCTACTTGTAATTCCCATTTGATTTGTTCCACAATCATAGCATGCGTATGCCTACAATAACTTAAAAGGTATGTTGACTTTTTCGTTGATTCACAGCGCAGTCTATAAGGTTGTATATGCTATGCTACTCGTATATCTTTTTCCCCATGTATGCTTTCTTCTTGCAATAACTTTCGTAAATTCGATATTTATTGTATTGTATTGTGTTATTATAAGATATTTCCCTTTGTCGTGGTATAACATTATGAAACCAATATGACTGAAATTTAAACCTATTTACATGTCCATCTTCTCATTCTACGCATATGTCCGAGTTTGTCAATGAAAGAAACTAATGCAACGTAATTGATACAAACTGATACAAACATAGAAATAGCGCCGATTGATACCTTTTGTCCTTTGTATGCAGATATACATTACCTAGCATTCAATTATCTAAATGAAATTCTGACTTTATAAGTGTCACACCAGAGATAATCAGTGTAAAATGCAATAGAAAATATTTATAAATACTACAATTTTTATTACAACCATAAATTTCGAATTCGGTCTGAGTATTCGATTACTCCGGTGTTTGTCGCACTGTGCTGAAACTTTATGTGACGGTCTTTGTATAATTTTAACAGTTACTATTTGATTATTCCCAGTTTGGTCTTGTAGTTTAATGGCTTTAGTTTACTACCACCAGATCGACCATCAGTAATATGTTTTCAATAATACTGTATAGCTTGCTGCACAACATACTAAATCAGTGCCTTCATTTTTAAGTCCTCCCGCCACTTAACTTTGCATAATCATTTCGCGATGGTCGATCTCCTTATACCTTTCCCAAGGGACTTAGCTACAAATACACTGAATCTTTCCAGAGAAACATTAATTACACTTGTAAAAGCGGCTGTCCATGTTCCGTTAGACATTCGCTGTTTTTTTTTTCTTCAAATGTTACTTGTAATTTTCTGTCTGAGTACATATGCAAACTGTCTCCTTTGAATATGTGTGGATTGAATTCAACCGTCCTTACAGCTCTTTTACAATTGAGATGGATGCTCCACTGAGCCACCACATTGTAGTCTTAGTCCTTAACTTCAAACTGTTCTCGTTCTTTATTATTTAAACGTTCTGAGCATGAGTTTCAAACTTCCGTTATACCTATATGTTGTAGTGGGGATATGCATATTGAATTTGTACTACTGTTTCGCTAACACAACTAAAGAAACCAGTGGCAAGAGCTGTAAATCTAATTGGTTTTCAAAGCTAGTACAGTTACAATATTCAATCTTTTACTCCAGGAAAACGGAAATTTCCCAGAAACTTGGAAATTTTTCCAAGACGTATGTAAATATACAGGGGATACGAAAATATTTTATATAGATTTAGCCTATTGTGTATCTTTCAGTTCGATTTTGATAACATCGTTCTAATATGTTAACCTTTCACAATTTCTGAATTTATTTATTTTGGAGAATTATAAATATGTAGTTGTTCTAAAATCTCAATATTGAAGGGATATGGTTACGTACGGAACTAAATCTAGAATTACGTTGCTATTGTTAGTTGTAAAATATGTTAAGAACAATATTTGTGATCTTTTATATGTAATTAATGACGGAAATAATGCCATGTTTTTTATTATCTAAATACTAAACTTTCCCTCTCCAAGTCGTACATTGCTAGGCTGGGCATAGTTGCAGCGGATGGCAACATATATACAGCGTAGGCTCTCATTCACTCACTACAGGTCAAAACTTATTAAGGGACCCTGGGTGACCGAATGGTTTAAGACGCTCGCCTTTATAAACAATTGTTCCTTAACAATTTTAGTTTTGCTGATGATACGTCATTGATAAGTCCTTCTATCACAGGTTTAAGGAAATTATTAAAGATATGTGAACAATACGCATTTGAGAATGATATCATCTATAATACAAAAAATATGTATGCATGGTCTTTCAGCCAACTTCTTTCAAATTACCATCTCTTCCCCTTTTACATCTTAACGGCAATGCTCTTACATATGTCAACAGTTATATCTATTTGGGTCATATTTGAAATCCAATCGGTCTGATAATGAAGATATGATGAGACATTACCGATTTGTGTGTACTCGAACAAACATGCTTCCACATAAATTTAAGAATTGTTCATTGAATATCAAAATTAGATTATTCGAATCTTATTGCTGCACTATGTATTGTGCTCCTCTATGGACTAACTTTTGTAAATGTATGAAAAGAAAACTAGATATTGGTCATAATAATAGTCTTCGTTTTCTATTAGGCCTTCCTAGGTGGAACAGTGCCTCCAACATGTTTGTAAATTATAATGTATTCAGTTTTCATGAAGCAATGAGAAAGTATGTTTTCTCAATGATGACAAAAATATCTAGTAGTAAGAATTGTATATTGAAATCTCTTTCCACCTATGAGATTCATTTAAATTCTCCTATTATTAGTAGATGGAACACATTACTCTTTAAATATGCCATTTAATTTCATTCTTAACAATGCATGGCACAATTAATTGTTGTAGATGTATATGTATACTTGTATGTAAGACATATATGTTATTTTATGTTTACAATGTTTTTACTTTATAATTATATTTTAATTTAGAGGTAATGGACTTTGTAGTCTGAAATAAAGAATTCTTACCTGTCTTAATTAAATCACTCACACATCTCACACAGGTCTGCGTGAGTTCGAGTCTCTGCTCGATCAACATGGGTTTATGGGTTTGTGGGAAAGTTTGCCAGTAGTTTTCCTTGTGTCGGTGGGTCTTCTAGAATCCTGCCAGGTATACTGGTCGCTAGATATAGTCTATATAGGACTGAAATATTAAGTTAAATCTCACAAAGCAATACCAAGCCAAGTTACTGACTTCCTTTCGAAAGGAAGTGTGCCTAAATTATTTTCATAAATTATTTTCATAAACTGTTTGTAAACTCCCTTCTGCGTATTCTGGTACAGTACAATAACAAGAATGTCGGGTACTCAGGTAGGCTAAATTTGAAAGCAATTGCTCAAGGCATTTGTGCAAACATGTCCGTTTTGACAATAACAGAGTTTTTTGTGCAAGTTTAATGTATGATATAATGTAAAGAAAGCACTTGTAAAGATCGTCAATTGATATGTCTGAAATTGATGTGGCTTTGCATATAAATATACACTTATGCTAGACGATTCATCGTTTATAGATGTTATTTTGAATGTGTCCCATCGCGCTCCTCTACAAGGGGCCATAACACTAATTACCTCACAAGAAAGTTAAAATCTGCAACTCAAAGTTGACAGTTTCCTTGTTATTTGGTTTCTTGTGGATCAATATTTATTAAGGAGAACGTCTTAATGTATGATATATTGCAATACAGTGTCTGGAAATTCAGTAGAAAGCTGGCAGTTTGTTGAAAACTGTCTCCCAGTTACAGGGAAAATTAATTACTGAGTGTCTACTTACTTAAAGTAGATAGGTCATATTCGAATACAAATATATACATGATCAATTCTAAAATATATGCTTATGTAAGAGATTATATAACAGTAACAGACTGCTCCGGTGACCTAAGGGGTTAGAACGTCCGCCTCGAATGTTGGAGGTCGCGGGTTTGTACCCCGACCGAGTCATGCCAATGACTTATACAAATGGTACTAGCAGCTCCCTCACTTGACGCTCAGCATTAAGAGATTAATGTTAGGACTGGTCGGCCTGGTGTCAGGATAATGTGCTTGGTGACTGGGTAGGACATGACGATACATGTCTGCAGCATGGTGTCCCAGTGCAAAACATCACTATAAACAGCCACAATGCAGACATCGTAGCGATATGACTGAAAGATTGTTAGTTCAAGCTACGGTAAAAATCCAAATCGTATGCTGAACAGAATTCAACCGATCATGAAAATAATAATAGGAAGACATATTATGTCTATCTCATAATGTTTACTTTTTTAAACTTCACTAAGTATATGCAAAATAGCCTCATTAATATTCTCTGGAGTAGCACATATTTTGTTCTTATAACAGCAGCAATTAAATAATTAGATAACACTATTAATTAACTACATTTCAAGTTTAACACAGTTTGAGCAAAGATACAAAAGCATGACAGAAACAATCAAATATATAATATTCCACTGGCGCAGTATAATAGTCTGCTCCGGTGCGAATACGACAATAGTTGTACACACCTCGTAAGAGCACAGTGGGAATTAACATAACCCCGTAGTTTCACATGCAGACGACATTTGTGGGCAGATTGGAAAATCGCATGTTAAACCTGTCCGTAGGTTAACATGCGGGAGCCATTTCGGAGCGCAACTGCAAATTCTGTTTTAACATTTGCCGTAGATTAACAAGGGCAGTCATGTAGAAGCACAATTGCAAATCCTTCCCAGTGCTAGATTCCCTTTGTGTCTCATACATTTTTCAACTCTTGGGAGTATTATTAGAATTAACATGAACCCATAGGTTATAATGTGGGGGCCAGTTGATGTGTGTATGGTGGGGGAGCACAAGTGGATAGGTACTGTTCACAAATATACAATCCAATATGCCACATAAACACAAATATACAATCCAATATGCCACATAAACACAAATATACAATCCAATATGCCACATAAACAATCTAGCATCTTCGTTTGATTACTATCCAGATACACATACTACACGCACGAAAATGGGTTTTAAATATTTGTTTACATATCCTCTACATAAATTCATACAAATATACTATCACACACAAAGGCATGATGTGTTTATAGACAAACTAAAATGTCGTCACACACAAACATGCAATCACAAGAGAAGCAATAAAGGTTTTAAGTTTTAGTTTTGGGAAAGACAAAGACTAACATAGCAATAGACATATTCAAATATATTTAGCAAATATGATTAATATTTCTCTTTTCTAGGACATGGGTGGTCCTGACAAAGGCACATTTATTTTCTTCCACTCCATTCCTTGGTAGTTACACCTTCCAGGTCTGGGACCGCAGGCTGCACATTGTTTACACCAACATACTTTTGTGGATCAACCAACTTAGAAGTAGGTTCTTTACTATCGTTCTCTTCATCAGGGATTCAATCTGTTTGAAATCGCAGGCGACATTTCTCTGTAGCATTATCCCGTTGGTATTGAGACGTTGGAAGTCCCGTTCTCTATTATGAAGTCTCTTTTCAATCCTCTGATACCCGTAAGATGCCTCAATATTTGCCACTTCATTCTCCATTTCTTATCTTACAAACATCTTGGTTGTTGCAGGTGAGGTCATCTCCCTGTGGACATAACTATGGATGGGATAGCATCCGATTTTTTATGTCTAGTCTACGAGGTAATCCACCCTCTCCATGCAACTGATGGCTGCCCGCAATTTCTCTGCTTGACAATGTTGGGCGGCTGCTAATTTTCTTTCATTTTTACTCGAACAGGATCGGTGCGCTTAATTGATATTTCAAACTGCATATGTACATTTCGCCTTTGTTGTTCTGTTCAGTAGTCTATTGATGTAAAGTCATTTTGCTGCATCCATAACAGTCCTCAAATCGTCTTTATGCTGCTGAACTGCTACGTCGTCTTTAAAGAGTAAACCAATTCCCCATTCGACAGTTTGGTGACAAATTTAGTCTTTCACATGCGTTCTTTGTATCACAGTCGGTTGATATTCTGTTTCTGTGAGTTTGTTGTTTTCCAGCTTGTGCTGGTGGTGGACCCTTTGATTGTTTCTCCCGCAGATGATGTTGGTGGAGGTTCTGCTCTTGTTGATGGTGTTTCACTTCTGCAGGTTGGGATTTTGTGTTCCTCTTGCAACTTAATCATCTATTGTGCTTCTTTTGATTTTTCGGTTTATTCTTCACCTCCACCACTCTCCGATCCCCTTGTTGACTAGTACTTTTTTTATTGGCAATGAGGATTGTCTTCCAGCTTAAGTAACTTTTGCTGTGAGGTTTGTTGGTACCCTTTGGAGGTGGAGAAGTAGGTCTCGGGTATGTTATAGTAACGGAGGCTGCTACCAGATGGGTCTGCGTAGTCTTCTTTAATCATTATCGTTGCAGGTATTTTCTTCCCATATTAACACAAGGGTGATCCGCTTTGCTTGAGTTCTTTGACACTCAGGCCTAGTCCCATTATAGCCTTTAGGACCTTATCGAGAATCAACGCTTGCAACTCTGACTTTTCTTACTGATACTGTGTTACTCAATGCTCTGTTAGTTGATGACAAGCTGGAACGACTGATACTTACTTACCGGTAGCTTAGATTAGAGACGTATTCGCCGGTTTGGATTATCAGCTGATCGTGGGTGTAATGTAACCTCAATGTCATACGCGTTTATGTGTGCAGAACACACATGTTACTTGTCAAGACTGAGTGTAGGGAAGGGAAGGCCATGAGTGCATCCGTGGATTTCCCACGTTAACCGGATTGCATCCTGAGACGCCAGAAGTCAAATCATGCTCATTGAAGTAAAATACGGGTTTTCCCTATTGCCGATTTAGTGAGAGCTACTTTTGTATTTAGAACAATGCATATAAGTTGTAACGTTTTCTACAAATCACAGTTTGGAATTTTGAGTACGGAGTGTACTTCCGGATTAGAACGTATTTAAAATAGGTCGGATAGACCATCTGAATTTTTTAGAGCCACGTTGCATGGATTTGTATCGTTTGAATTTGGAACAGCCAATAAAAGATCACGGTTGTTTTAAAAGTTATTATCAAAATGCGAATTCAAGCGAAATTCAAACCCCTTAATAAGAGGCAATTTTTATTAGTCCTGTAAAGGGCTGAGGTTATATCTCAGTTGTCTGGGACAGGAACGGGTGTAGGTGTTCCGGTGGTATGAACTTTGCTTTCTCCCGTGGTCATTTATAGCGACTCGATCTCCCACTACCATGTTCTCCCACTGGTAATGGTGTCGTATGGGTTGTGTCTGGATGTGGACCTTTCCAGCTTGTGTAGCAACAGTTCCAGGAGAAGCATAGGGCTGTCGAAAAACTGACGTTCCCAGCATTCTGATGTCACCGGCTTGACGTTTGGCCTGTACGAAGATATTTTGGATTTTGATATTTAAATTACCATCGTAATTAATGTTTAGTAATGTGTATAGTACTGTTTTGATGATGTCGGTGAACTGCGGGGATGCCTCGTAGTTGTCAAGAAGGTAGGCCAATCCCCATTCTCTGTTTGGTTGTGCATTCATACGCGGCTTGTGATCATGTCCTCTCCTTGTTTATTTTTCAATTCTTGTTCTGTTTCAACAGTAGTGGGCAATTGTTTGTTTTAAGTTGGTTGTTAATGTTTCCGTGGTTATGGAAGTAGTAGTTTTTGTTGATTTTGTTGTAGACGTATTTGCTGAATTTGGGGAACTTGTTAATGTTGTTATTCCACGTTTTATTTGCTGGCTTTGTTTTGTTTCTGATGTTGCTCTTTTGGTTGTTGGTGTGAGTGATGCATCCGGTGTTGCTGCTCTAGAAGTTGCAGATGTTTTCCATTTCTGAGGTTCTTTCTCCTTTACGACTGTTGATGATGTTGATGTTGTTTGTGCCAATGTTGCTGTTATTGGCACTGCTGTCCAACGTCTTGGATTAATGTAGTCCCCTCGGTTGTTCCTTGTATCTTGGAAACACGTGTAACCACCTTCACCGTTCCTTCTTGCTATGAGATCTTAGTAACCCACTTGCCCCCTCGATATGCCTCCTAGTGATTAATACAGAGGGTGGTCCGCCAGCATAGGCTAATAGGCTCCATCCTGTTGTGACACTGACGCCTAACATCCTTATCGCTTTCAGGCTTGCCACAACTGATTAACTAACTGAATTTGGAATAGAATCGTATTCACTAACTATGGCAAATACTACTAGTTAAAGTCCACAAGGTGTACTATTTAATTTATCGTGTGGGGGGATCAGAGACACACCCACACGCGTTAGTGTTTACATAGTATGTTACTTAGTTTGCCATTCGAGAGGCAACAAAGCCCTATGCTATGTTAGCTGTGAGTGGAACCAACCTTTATGACTTCACCCCAGTTCAGAACATACAAGCTGATCGGGGCATATGATTATTAGAGGAGTGGGAATCGCCCCACACACTCGTCTTTGCATGTCCGAGAGTGGGAAGGTGAAAAACGCTCGGCTGGTGGTTCTAACGTAGACCTGAACGTTTCTAAAACGCCACAGTTGCACATAGGTCAATTCTTCCCAGTCATACTAAAGGGCATTCCCTATTACCAATTCTTTGTAGGGGCCCCGAGTGGCCGAGTGGTCTAAAGCGCTCTTCGTTACGGATCACTGCCATCTCACTTCTGTCTGCGTAAATTCGAGTCTCGGATTCGGCTAATGTGGGTATGTGAGAGAGCCTGCCAGTAGCTTCTCGTGGGTCGGTGGTTCTTTCTGGGGTTTTCCCGAGTTCTTCCTCCACCATTAATACTGGCCGCCATGTATAGCCTATCGTGTGCTGAAAAATGGCGTTAAACCCTACAACAACAACAACAACCAATTTTTTGTAAGCCACAATTGTAATTAGAGTCACGCTAGATACAAGTAAAAATAAAAAACCTATAGACGAATTAGAAAATTCGGTAGGGGTGTACATATGCTACCGAATGGCTGACCGAAAAACATTTGTAGCTCATATTGACCATAAGGATTTTTGTTCCATCTTATTAGGTCTTAACGGAAAAATAATTGAACGGCAAATAAAAGATCTAGGTAGGTTTCTGGTATTATTAAAGGTGGTTTTAAAGACAAATTAGAATCCATAGGCCATTTGTAATAGCCTTAAAAATGGATTTCTTTTCACTTCGAAAAGTCAAAACGGCCACAGGTCACATCTTCCTCCATTGCCTCACGCCACACTGCGGGACCCATCGTTTATCGGCTCAGAGAAGGGTTCTAGCTCGTACATCTCCGAGATCTGCTCAATGATCTCTACCAAGGTTGCAATAGGGTAGCATTGGTAGATGTCTGGGCACTAAATGCTCATTATCCTTATTCCAAAATTCCATTGAATTTTTGTAGCTTCCTGACTTTAATGGACCGCCATGCTACATATTTAATGACATTGATGAAATGAGAAACTTTAGTTCTGGTCACGCAATGCCTCTTGAAGGTCCATATCGATTAAACACTGTTTATCTCGGTCGGTTTCGTTCTCTTCGACCACGTCCCCTTCTTCTGTATATCTTCCTGTTCACTAGCAGAGTTACCTCATTGGTCAGGTTCTGGTAAAGTAATGGGCTGGGTCTCAGGGCTGTCAGCTTGAGTGTCCCTGTAGAGAGTTTGTGACTGGCCGGCTCGTGATGATATGGTTGGGGTGATGTATTAATCAAGATTGCAGAGTGGTACTTGAATGTGGGCTGAGAATTGTAAGCTAGTTGTACTCGTAGAGAGGCTGAATGGTCGCTAGACGTACGATGAGCCTCTCGCCAACTCTGCGTCCTCTTCTTATTTACCCTCGCTGTTTTTTCCTCCCACGTCCCCGTAGCTAAATCTGTGGAGTCTTCATCGTTGTCTCGCACCAATAATTCCAGCTTGAAGGCTCTAACTCTAATATATAGCCTTTCCTGGAGCCCGTAGGGACCTTAAAGCTGGTGTTGGTATTACGACATTGGATGGAATTATGCAGGGTTCCTCGCTATGTGTCGTGTTTCTTTCCATCGCTGGTGTTCTTGCATCTTGCTCGATTCACAGCGACCAGCACGATTAGCGAATGCATCGCTTTATATAGCAATAATAACGTACGTGAAGGAAAACATCAGTCACACAGTACATAACAATCACACCAAATAAAAATGAAAATCCGAGGACCTAAACGAAACTATTCTCTTCATGCTCACACACATATTAATATTATCATGAATAATAAGACTTGTAAAACAAAACAGCAGAAAATAATTATTCATACAATTAAAATACATATAAGCACACTTGGTCTCACTGGGGTAGGGGCTTAGTTTATGTTTTGAATATAGCTAAACATATAACATATCTTTTTGGCAATACTTATGTGCAGTATCTCTCTTTCTAACGACTTGGGTGACACAGAAAATAGACGTTTTTAGTTTTCGTACACCTAATGTCCACACCTCCCGGGTGTTTTTCTCCAGTCGGCACATCTATAAGTCCGTCTATCTCGACGCCAATGATCGTTAGAGGTAGGTAGGATCAAGAAATAATTACTTGCCTCACTTTCCCAAACCTCTGCTGGAGTGACTACGAATAGTTACCTTTTGTTCTTGGGGTTGTCATTTCTTTTCTTATTCTTTGTTTACATTCATAAAGCTCTGTTTGAGTGACTGTGAATGACTTCCTCTATCGTTGTCGTGGTTGCTGTTACTGCTGCTACTGTTGCTGTTATTCTTGCTGCTGTTTCTGCAGCTCTATGTCCCAATTGACACTCCGATGGATCCTTCTCCTCCGCTTCAGGATATGTTTGGAGTCCTCAACATTTGTTTCACAGAAAAGCAGGATACGTCCCGATACCTTTTGTTTCTCCCACTTGATGTATTCCACAATTTATTCCTCCAGAGTCACGAGGACCAGTTGATTCGATAATCTTAAACGCATCATTGTCTGCTTCAACAATCGCTTGTCAGGATGGACATTTTTGACTTGATACAGGAGGCGACGAACATGCTATAAGTGTAATAAAGTTTGAATAAGTTTTCTGTTCGTATTTCTGTTCATTCTCGTCTTCTTAGTCAAATCGATAAAGATGGCCAGACTGGTGAATAGATCGCTTTATATGGAAACAAAAACCAAGAACGTGATGGTAAACGTTGCTCCAGTTATGTACATGGATGTAAAATTAAACATTTCCAAGACCAATATAGGGAAATGTGAAAGAGAGTAAGAATACGATTTTATCTTCGATCAAAAGAATTTAAGACAATACCATTTTCACATCAAAATTAACATGTTTAATAGCAAGAAGACGCGCCCCTAATTCAAACAGGAATACAAACAAAAAAGGTGACAATATTAAAATTGAATTTTATTTAGGGTAAGTATCCACGCTGCTGCTGATTAGTTCCTCATTCAAGTAAATCCACCAAGCTGAACAATGAATTCTTGAAATGGTTAACAGGAACTACTCTGCCATCGTCTCCGAGATTGGTGTTGTCCACTTTAAAAACATTGACTTTCAGGTACATGTGACTGCTGTTAAGATTGGGGTTCGAGCTGTCGTTTGAATACAAATTCGCCAGGAACTTAGATAGTCAATGACGACACATAATGAAATCTACCCATTGTAATACTTGTTTAACTATTATCGTGGATGGCAAGACAAACGGATGACGTTCTAACAAAGATCATTCATAAGAACCCCGGTGCATCATTTGTTTTCCCTTTTACATTTACGAATAAAAAAACTCATTCACTTTTGGGCCGCTCCTGTTCTTCGTTTAGTATTAATATTCTGAAGGTGCTTATGAGATCTAAAGTGGCCTTGACGTGTTTTTCTGCCTAGCCCATGTTGTGGAGTATGGAGAGAACTAAACCTTAGGCCAGAAGTGTAAAACGAATTTATATCGGTACGTTGGCTACCCAAAATGTCGTTTCCCGTATAAAGCAGGATCTTTTTTCACATCTGTCATGATAGCCTGTTTTCGATTTCGTTTCTTCAATGAGTACTTTTCGAGAAAAATTTCTTCCTTGAACTTAAGCAGCTTCATTTACAGCACGCAACGCCCGAGTCATCATTGGTTCTAAGATGAGTGCTACCGTACGAAAAGCTGATTTTAACATATCTCTTAAACTATATCCTCGTTGTCGAATGATTCCTGTATACACAGCGTACATCTTCAATTCACTGGACAATCGTTTTCGAAATGTAGTTTCACTTTGACTTTTCATTGACGAATATAATATTTTGTCTAAGATCTCCATCTATACAAATGTTGACACTGTCGAAAGACATTTTGCTGCCAGGAAAATAATGACGATGTACAAATTCACGTTGAACGTAATAAGTTTCCACCTTCTTAGGGTATGCAGCGATGCAAGAGTTCACTTAAAAAGGAATTAACCTGCGTAACGGAGTGGCTGTCCTTCCTGTTACATTGTTCTCGACCAAATCCGAGCACACAAATAATAAATTTAATCCTTCATTCCTTCCACTGGGTAAGGAAATTAGCCGTAGAATCGATTGTTATTGTAAACGTTTTTTAAAGGAATGAGAACAATGTTTCCGCCCAAAAGAGTAAACAAACCAGGACGAAAAGTAATGGATATTTTCTTCCGTCAGACAAATTGCATTTAAAACCGATGAGCCATTTTATGGTGTTCGACTACTACACTTTTGAGAGGTTTCTCCTTGTCTTTGACCAACTGAAAATAGTTCGAACAGATGTTGGGCATGCAAATGATAACCAACAAGAATTCTCACGTTATAGGTAGTTACATGATGTTTGACTGGTAATGGTATTTTACATTCTTAAATACGACGATCATGGTCGTTCAGGATAAAAGTGTTCTGACCTTCACGGCTTGGATGAATGATTTTTACCAAAGCCACATCTCAGTGAGCTTTGTGATCTAATTGTACGGATTGATGTGATTTGGCTGTGAACCAGTATTAAGTATTGCTGGAAGAGAATTAAGTAGAACTTTTATTCATGAAAGTTGAATAAAGTTGGTTAATCGTAGTTCATTGGTTTTAGTTTCGGACGAGTCCCTCGATGACAAAGGAGATTTTGCAAATGTTCCAAGTCATTCATTCAGCTGTTGTGACTGGAAGAATTATCGGTGCTGTGACAGACGTTGACTGCATGGCTACCGATGTTGTTGTTACTGTCAGTATTATTTATCACCCATGCGACAGAGAAATCTAGCTGTTTTGCTAACCTTACTTTTCTAATCTCAGTCTAGTCATCTCAGACTAGTCGTCTCAGTCAAGGTGTCCACGCGCTAAGAACTACTTTAAAAAAAGAAACCTTGTTGTCTTCTGCTCTGCCTGACGTAGTTGTACTAAAATCAAACAATAACAACAACAACAGCAACAAATCTATAACAAAAACATAGCAACTTAAAGTAAATCCATCTTTGAGAACACACCATAAAAACATTTCGAGAGAGAAAAAGACACAAAAGATGCATACGATGTCGAACTTTTTGGTATTATGCTATTTCGTTCAACACCACATGGTCAATTTCATCTATATACAGGCCTAGCTCAGTCAATTTTTCAGGTCAGCGTCATTAAATGTAGCTAATGCTACCTGACTAGTTTTAATTACTTTGTGTGACACAAACTGTATACTGTTAGCTACATTTAATGACGCTGACCTGAAAAATGACTGTGCTACAGATAGGATAAAATTCACAATGCTGTGTGAAATGAACAATAACAGAAAACACGGATCCATGCACATAGACTATATACCGATACATTTCAAAACCTCCCAACTTTCTTAACAACTACGGAAAACTTAGTAACAGCCATACAAGTGTTATATCAAACATGCTTTATTCTAATTTTGTTAATCATCACCATTGTGCCAAGGTTGAATAAAAAATATACCTACACTATTTAATGATACATAATGCACTTACCAGCCAGAAGGAATCATTTATCCGTCAACACATTAATCCATCAGCAAATTTCACTGTAGCACTTGCCATATTTCCAGAACAGAAAAATAAATTTTCAAAGAATCCGTGAACTTGAAAGTTTAGCACAAGGTTATCCGCTTGAGTCCGTTTTTGGAGGGTCTATTGTACACGGGGGTAATTTTATAATCATTATTAAGGACAACACAAGTATGTCACACATAGTTTCACTTCCTCCAAAGAAAAGAATAGTTATATACGATAGTGACACAGATCTCTAATTACCCGTGAATAATCTAAAGAAAGATGTTACTCTTCGTTACCGCTTGCACTAAGTATAACTACAGTAGAGCTGAGTAGCCATTATCGTTTTATTATTTACAGTATAACTTTTCAAAATTGGAACTGATGAAAATAAAACAGTTTCTTGAAATAAATATTAATTATTTATTGTCAATTTCATATAACGTCCATATATTAAATATGATAATACATCATTAATATGCGACGTTTTATGTTGTTATTTTTCTTTGCTCACGCCTATAAAATGTGTACTTCGGACGCAACGGTCACACCACAGCCTTTAATAACATATTTATAATCATGCGCCACGTGTACCTTTTTGGACGTGAACACTAGAGAAGAATTCTTTTTACTTTAAAGGAAACTATTGGGTGAGAAAAAAAAAAGATCTACGTTGGGGTTTGGACCGAGACAAGGAAATCCCAGTCGCAGGTTTATATTTTATGTCTCCCCTATCGGGCAAGCTTTGTGGGGAGACAAATAATATAAACCCTTGACTGGGATTTCCTTGTCTCGGTCCAAACCCCAGCATAGATAATATATATCTACGGAAGGACTCGACAGAGGATAACCAATATAAGTACTGAGCAAATAGTGTCCGCAATTCTTTGTCTCCTTGTTGGAAACTTAAATTGAAAACGGCAGCTTCGTTAACAAAATACACCACAAAGATCTGGCAGAAAAAGATCAATGGACTTTCTCAAAGGAAAGGAGAAGATATATGACCTCCCAACTTTGATGATATAACTTTCTGTCTATCTCTTTCTGGACAAATGATGAGAAGGAGGTGGATTAGGATTTAGCCATGATGATGATGATGATGATGATGATGATCAGAATTCGAAGATTAGTATCAACGAAGCACGATAATTTATGAATCTGACACACGTCTAATAATTTTCAAATGGTGCAAACACGACCACAAAGAAAAACATTTACAGTTCAAGTATCTAGACACGAAATCACACAACGTATCAATGGCTCTGTACATCAATAAAACAAGAACTAAAATCATCGTATTTCATATAAGCAAGTAAGTAAACGCTATCTCAGTTAATGTGGGTCCCATAAATTTTATGTACACATGTGGTGTTCGTCTCTCCTCTCTGAATTTAATTCCCTTTAATTTATCCAAGTATGTCATTTCTACCTGATTCGTTTCCATGTGTACAACAGTAATGTCGTGGACTTTGAATTTTTCGTCCTCTTTGTCTGGTTCTTTTTCCACTGTTTCTAAACTTGTTTCTAATTGCATTGTTACTTCTTGCACTAGTTCTAAGTTAATGTTTTACTTGGATTAGTGACACGTATATTTTCTAGAATAGTATGCCACTACTTATATTTAAGCATCGAGGCCACGACTGTTCCAGTCAGGTACATCTTCCCATTCGTAAATCAACTAGCTATAGACACTACCTGGTAAGTATGATTTGTAAATAAATGACACCAAGTGTGTCCCTCATACGGGGTACATAATTTGTCTTCAACAATATTCTCAACACTTCTAGCACAATTCGCCTTTTGAGCACATGATCGCTTTATGTGGTCGTGCCTTTAGGGCACGTATTGTTTCATATTTAGTCCACAATGAATTTGCAGGTAAACGAAATTGGCGCAATATAGACACTAACGGCCACATGTGTCGTCCAAAATTCAGTGAAATGTTAGATGGAAACAGTTATTTCTAATTCCTCAACAATGTTATTGATTTCTCTCGACGAAGTTTTTTATTGCAATGCTGAGGAACAAGTTCTTGGTATTTTCAGCATTATATTCACGTAGCGTTTTCTACAGTCTCTCCTAAGAATCAGTAGTCTTTTTACTAAGAAAATAGCCATAGTTTAAAACGGAGGAATGCCTTTGAGCTTGTGTTTCACTTGTATGATGACACAACTCTATGTACATGTGTTTTCGATGCTTCAAAGATATATTATATTCACAGGAATTAGGAATCTATTCTGGTACATAGTGTCAAAGAAATGATTTAGTCACGTAGACACAAACTACAAGTTGGAATAAATCTCGTTTTGTGTTGGCAATCCATGAAAACGAGTTTTGTAATCATGTAAGTCTAGAACCGTGGAGGAAAATATGAAGTATGTTCCATCCATGCAGGTAGAAGTCGTGGAATCGAACTTCTTGTGAGTCGTGGGTACTTGATTAAAGTATGACCATTTTAACACTTTTAAAGTAATAAACCCTCTTATAGCATTCAAGTATCACTGAAGTGTTAGAAAAGATGCAATTTTAATTAGTGTTTTACTTGAAATTGTTTGTGCTTTTTATCAGTTTCATTTCTTATCTCAAGAGGCAAACTAACAATGTTCCATTCTAAAGTATCAATGGATGTAATCATGACACATCAAAATAATATGTTGACAGCACTGATACCATCTGACATTTTCCTGGAAAGTCGAGTCTGCATACCCCTATTCGTGAATTTCAGCCCCACAACTGAAGCACTGTACTTGGCCTCCTCATTCCGGCTCCAGAGAACGATGTGAGATCCTTAGGTCATTGCTTGAATGACCTGAGTCGATATTCAAAGTAAGAATAGCCATGCGAAGCCGCAGAAAACATGAATTCTACTTGTGTTTGTACATCTCGATGAGCTAGACTTATCCAAAGTGGTAAGCGAGTGCATGTATGATATCCATAGAGATCTATACGCGCGACACCATTTTACCAGTAACGCTAGTAGATGGCAAGGCATGCGAATGGCATTGCTTTTGATGGTGGTACAAGGCGGCAATGGTATGCTGCATTGCTGATGTCGCAGGGTAAAGCATTACTCTCGGTGCAAGTTCGAACATCACACTCGAGTTTGCAGTCTGCATTGGGTCCCTCACTCGGTCGATCGGGGATTCGCAATGAAGTCTTTATCTTGGAACTTTCCTTGTTTTTTTACTGTTTCCCAGCGATATAGTACAGAATAGTGTTATGGTCGGGACGAAACACTCATTTCTGGTACACACTTTGACGTCTATGCAACAGATTGGTTGACATATTGCTCGTTTTACAAAGGTATAAGTTTATGAATATCCCGTACTATTATGCGAAAGTCTTCACCTTGCCATGACTGTAAAGCTTTCTTGAAGACAACAAAGTTGACAAGACGACTCGAAAGATAGTTCAGTGTCATTCTTTGGCTTTGCATTTGGTATGAATTTTTCCCTGACGGTCACGGTAAAGGTGTTCAGAATTTTTGGGGCCACCACTAGCAAACCTTACAATAGACCATGTGCCTCTACTGTCCCTCCCTTCGATGTTTGGACGATGACTATCTTGTATGTTTTTTAAATGCAAATATCGGTTTCAAACTAAAGGACTCAATCTCCTGAATATTCAAAGGTCGGAATATACTTTTAAACGTGCATTAGCTGTCATGTACGATGCAGTGATAAACACGTCGGGGACTGCAAACTCTGTAGCGTTTTCATAACGTATGAAGATCAATTCTTCTCGGACGATCCCCCAATGTTTGGTGAGGTTTTCCTTTATTGTCACCGACTGAAAATTATTTACTTGGGTCTCCCAAGTATTCCGTTTTGTTCAGTATCGGACGTAGAGACAATTTAACCACACAACAATTTGACATGACTCTATAAAACGATCGTCTTCCATCGTTCTTTTCCACTGTTCCAAAGTAATGCCGCCTATGGATCTGTATCATGTTTTGAATGCCGTTTTGTCAACTGGAGTCAGGCACAAATAACAACAGGCTTCTTGTTTCGGTTTTAAAACATTCATTGACGTCGTCGTTCTATCGGCATCGCTCTAAGGTATGAAGGTGGCAAGCAGTTCTTCGTCTTTATCGTAATATGATTGGTCTAGGTTGTATGTTTTAGCACACGTGCGATATTAGGTAAATATTAATTTTACTTGCCAATCGTGTGCTAAAACATGATCGTAAGATTTTGCATTTGGTCAACCCTTCATATTGGCGAATATGTTTCGGGTTGATCTTGTCTGTCAGCATTTCAGGGTGTTAGGTAGGAAGTCGTGCATATTTCCACACCCAAAGATACAAAGAACACACGTCAATGTTCTTAATTTCTTCTTCCTGAGACTCATCCACGTCGTGCAGCAAATGTATTGCATAGGATCGTTTCTCAAACGAAATGTCGCATGGACTCAAAGGTTATATCTCCACCACTTCGAAAAATTTTGTAATGCGTCTATGTTATGCATCCTTTTTGACACGTTGGTAGTAATCGTGTTTCCGCATTTCTATCAGTCGATATATTTGTCTTTGTAACCAAAGACATCGTTGGTACGTTTGCTAGTATAATTCTTCCATAGTAAACTCTAACAAATGACATTTCAGGTTTTGGTGAGAAGAGGTGAGACATACGTGAAAAATCTATTGAATTCAAAGACGATATCGTTGTTTTTCTAAAGTCCACACATCCACAGTAAAACTCCCAAACATTTTTCTCCACTCTCTCTCTCTCTCTCTCTCTCTCTCTAGCATGTTATATTTCTTTGTCTTCACTTTCTCTCAAGTAATGGAGCCAACGCAAAGATCTGATGGAATGTCGACGGCTGATTGAGAGATAAGATTGTGAGAACACAATGGATAGTTTTTGTTTTGGGGCATGAGCTTCTTTCTGTAGACAAACTCTACAGTAACGGCATAAAATGTCTGAATCGGATTAGATGTATTTCAGAATTACTTTTTAAAAGTGAAACGGGTTTGAAGAATGTGCATGGTACCGAGCGTAAAATGCTTCTCTTTGTTATGTGTACATAAATAGCGTTGGAGATGTAATATCGATCGCCAGGCAAGCGGGAGTCTCAGAGCAAAACACCTTAGTTAGCTTTGACAATGAAAAAGTAGTGCGCAAAATAAGATATGGAGCGTTTCTGTCATTTCAAACGTTTTAAGCATTCTACTCAAATGGATGGCTAAATAACTCATGGCATCTTTAAACTGTAATTATCCAACTTTCATGTAGATGTGTTCGGCTCATTGATAGTGACTATTGGACAATTTGCTGCCTTGTTCTAAATATTATTTGAAAATATATAGCCCATTATATCCCGATAATTGTGTGTCATGACTATAGCTTATTGATAGCAGTCACCGTAACGCTGGAAGTACTCTTCGCTCTAAGTGTCGTCCGTATCGTCTAAGATCGATTCGGATTATTAAGGACCAGATCGAGAGCCAGGAAAGATTTTTTTTCACATCCTACAGGAATCTTACCACAAGTAGGAAAGTGAAAAAACATTGGTTCTTGCATGCACGGTTAACAACCACGATCAGTTGCCTATACACTGCGATGTGAATGGTGTCCCTTGTGTACATTCATAGTCGAAAAGGATAAAATCCAATTGTTTAGTTTTGTTTATGTGCCGGTATTCCTTTTAGTCTTCGTGCAATTCATTGTCATATATTCTAATGTAACATTAACGTTAAAAGGTTGTGGACGAAGTCGTTTCAGAAGATTCTCCATTCTTTCTTTATCTTTCTGAAATAATTTACCAATGACAATGACGGAAAGGAGGTGAAGGTAATGCTACTGTCGCAGGCCAAACATATGGCGTAGTCGACAGGAACTCAACCAACGCTAAATTGGAGTCCTCCTCTTCTGGAAGAATTATTCTGGTGAAAGCTGCAGCAGTAATCGTAATCCTGCATTATAGCGTTTTCGTTCTCTTCTTATTGGGAGAGAGACACCACTCTCAAAGTGAATTTTGAAAAGCGCGTTTCCTTTGAGGAACATTATATATATATATATATATATATATATATATATATATATATATATATATATAGCACAACAAAATTGAACATTATTGAGATATGCCTATAAATATACATCCTTCTTAGAGTCGGATACCAGTAGAGCTATGTCAGAAAATACAGAATGAAACTGTATCAATCAAATTCAAAACAATAAACGGGAGAAACATATACATTTTGACATCATAGTTATATCTCAGTATGGTAAAACACATGCCTATAAAATACATGGTATGTTTATGTTGGACGAAATAGTTTTTCAACACTGGTGTCATCACACCTAAGCAGAAATGGTAGAAGAAAACAGATGAGTGCGAAAATGTTTGGGTTTGTTTTCCTAACACACCTGAAATATTGTTAGGATAAGAAATATGTTTACACTTCATATATTAGATAGATAAAATGCATGAAGAATTTTCGACAGCTAAATTAGAAAACCAGTATAATCAATAACAGTCCAGTATTTACATGTAGTGGTTGCGATAGTATAATAGTACTGCAGCTTTGATGAACGGAAAAGTGCCAAAGAAAATGTTTACCAAAAGTGTCGTCTGAGCAATGCAGAAGCACGGAATTTCCGGTATAATCATGGACAAAGCGGTCAAACATGTACCATCAGCATATTGTTTGCATCAAAAATCAAAGGACAAGTTATATAATTCCACAGTATACAAAGGACCAGGTTGTATAAATGTATTATATGATGTCATGGTGCAATCTAAAACAAAGAAGAACAACATTATAACCACTGTCTTTCGTTCTAATCTTGTACCTTCTACATCATACATCTTGCAATCGCCAAATACAAATCTGTGAAATAAAATATGTTGGAACTAACTAGAAAGCTTAGTGCTAGAGGAATAAAGATCATAAAATGCAAAACCAGTGATGTTCACAGCAAAAATTGACAACAATTTAACTGGACAAATGCATGTCATATTTCGGAGCAGGACAAATTGCTGTGGCATCTTGCAAGGTACAACAAGTGAATACAAACTATATAAAAAATGTCAATTTAACAGAATTTTATAGAGATGTTAGACAAAACACTCCAAAATGTGAGGAAGATCATTTATCCATTTAATCGCATGTATAGGTTTGAAAGGAATAACGTAACAGTTATATCAATAATTGAAAACTTTTCTTATCATTCCTAACAGCCGAATAATATGCATGTATGTATAATATATATATATATATATATATATATATATATATATATATATATATGCCATAATAAATTCACGAATTATTCTCAGTCAAAAGCAGACACGTAGGAGAGACAAAGCTTGGTGATGATTATGTAAGTCATGATCAGAATCGTTCAATATTTACCTGGTTTCTAACAACCCATATTGGAGGGTAACGAAACAGCACATGTCCTGGAAAGAAAGCAAAGCTTCAGCTGAGCCACTAATGGAGAAATTAGATGGGACGAATAAGTTTGAAATACAGGTGGGGAATTAAGACGTGGAATTCACAAAATCACTTAATGGTTGAAAATATGTAGGGAAATACTTATTTCAAAATCTTTCGGAAGAAGACTATGCATGATAAACTATTAAGCAATAGTATTCTTGAACGTGTAACCATCTTTATCTTATCACTACAACTGCTGGCATAGTACTACATGTATACAGTGATATGGCCTTATTTTAAATTAAACACCTATAAGTGAATTTTCTCAAGAAAAATTACATCATTTTCATCGCCTCAAAGTTTATTTTGAACTCGTCATGTTTTGCCTGTTGTGGCCGATGTAGTTCACTTTGGTCAAACAATATTATTGCAGTCTATGGAAGAAGATTTTTTTGTCTGTTTCAATATAATTACAAACTTCATAAAAACCACCCCTTCTCTTCACTATTACTAAAATGTACCAGGCAATAATATCCACGCCAACCGCTAAAGAGGGCAATGACACGGTGAAAACTGGGCCGAAACAAACACTTTTAGTACCTTTCGTTATGACAGTTCTGAACCACAGTGAAATTTGCCGTAGTCTGTTTGATTCCCTATTTTACTCCTGTTTGCCCGCTTTTCCAAAGCTCCGCTAAAGTACAAAAACGTGTCATCATCACAATGGTTGGTCAAATAGGTGCATTTCATAGCACCATGCGATTTTTCTGTTTTAATACTTTACCTAATATGTTGTAATCTTAGTCGAATATATCTAAATTGTCTGATAGTGTTCTTTGTAAATGTGTGATGAGTTCATATTCCAACAAACCTATAATTGGTCTGATACAGGTTTATACAAAATACTGTCTATGTGCCACTCGACTCATTAACAAGTCGTGCAGATGGGACAATTTGCTATAGTCCCATTAACCCCTCGCTTCCAGGTGTGTGGGTTGGATTTGAGGTGCTGCATGTAATATCAGTTGGGGAAGTATGATTGTTTGCTATTAAAACATGCAATGGTCAGTGACTAAAATTTCATTCAGTGGTTTCGAAAGATTTGCTTAAATTGTTTTATAATATACAGTAATCTTCTTGTTTTGATCGGACTGGTCTGACGTTTAATTTGCGGCATGATTAAATGCATTGTGTAATTAAGTGTTACGATACTGCACATAATTCGATATAATTAGCCACATGGTGATGATTTCGCCTGTCCATAATTCTAGAGATTGAGAAAAAAAAAGGATAGGAATTCGAACTAACAATGCCAATTTACCTTTGAATTATCCAATGATTGATGTATTAAGTTTACTATAACATGCATACACAAAAACAAATTCGGCCAAGTAATGTTAATGATTGACGCAAATTCATTATGCATCTTCGGTAAGATAAAAATTATAATAACATATCCAAAAAGACAACATATTGGGAATTCAATCTATAAATAAGAACAGGGCTTGCAATGATGAATCCAAGCGTGTTCCAAGATTTTGCGTGTTATGGTTACAAATTTGTTAATTCGTGAGTGATAACGGTTAAAACGCCGTCTTGCACGACTAGTAAGTGTGCCATAACAAATAAATACAAAATTATCATGCATCAGGTTTGTAGATTCACAAAGAAGGAAGTTACCAGGAAATGACTTACCGGTCATGCAATCATCAAAATGTAATGGTGGCGTCGTGTTCGAATGACATCAATCGTTTACTGGTGGACAATGACACCATGTCATATTACAGACATGTAAGCACTATATAGACAAAGAGAACCTCTAGACGAAGAAAATGTTTGCTTCGTTTGTTTAACTCAAGCTGATTTACAATATACATATTTGTGCATCTTCTTTGATAATATTAATATCTAAATATATAGTTTATATTCATGTTGTTACCTTGCTATAGAAGACAGCTAAAACATACAGTTCTCACGCAGGATCTTTTTGATAATGTTGCACTTTTACAAGTCATCCGTGCTGATAATTCTAATGTCTACTGATATAGATGGACAGATCATACAGTTTTAATCGAAACATTTTCTGTCTTTAGTCCCTATCTGATCTACTACAGATATAACCTTTCTATTATATAGTCACTCAGCGAATAAATGATGTTATAAGGCCCCTTGCTGTACATTTAACAATACCTTAACCCTAATCATATTAGTTAATTACTGTGAATGTTTACGAAAGATAAAACATTCTGAGTACACACGATTTCGTTTCTGTTGATTTTAAAGATTATATCTTATTGAACATTAGCTAATGTACACCACAACCACGTGATCTAGTATCATATTTACTTCACAAATTACAACAGATGCAACTGTGATCACGATACAATATTGAACATGTACGTTATTTGTTTTGTGAAGGTTTTGTGTTTCTTAAAATTTCTCTTTGGTTTCTGTAAATTGGAAACCTGTGGAATACACCATATTTGGAAGACCTAGTATAACACGTGAAACTTTTTCCATTGCTGATTTAAAACAATAAAAATTTCTGGATCACTGTCTCCACACATATTGCGTAGTATCAGATATCATAATACCATAATTCCTTAGGTTTTATTTTCTGGCGTGTCAACAATTCGCTTTCTTTTTTTCTACATGCACTTTTCATTAACTGGTTGTGCAATTTATTTACTAGTAACACATCGTACCGGAGGCATACGCTTTCCTGATCTTAGTCTTGGTTTCCTACTTCTACCCCTTTAGAGACTTTGTATCTGTTATTTTTAATGGGAAATCACGCGGAAGAGCGCTATCATACTTTTGACAATGAACTGTTTGAATGTGATTATATATATGAATTTTAAGCTGCTTACCACAGAGTGCGAAATGAAAAACTTGACCTAAACGACTCCAGTAACTGCTTGAATTTGTATGTGATGAAGATGCTGTTGTTGGTCAACTTGTAAAGATCATAACTTCTTTAGGATTACGAATGCCAAACATTCTATACAACTTGTTGAAGCCGTGTTCTGAGGGTAACCTTTTTATCTTTAAAGCCAACGAGATGAAGAAATTAACCAGTGCCTTTAATATATTTAGAATTATCTGATAAGATTGTTCTTGTTTCACGTTGCTCCAAGGTATGTTATACAACAATGAACAAGACTAAGGTATTTAAATCTTTGTGCCATATTTCCCTGTTTTCGATAAGTTATATATTTGCCGTAAGATGATATAGTATCAAAATGCAACAATATTTAATTATTTGAAGAAAACTAAACATGTAATCAATAAGCAAAACAACATCCATTACAAGTGAAACTAATATATATTCCCATCTTATATATTCCTTTCATCAGAAAGTTGGCAGATATCATTATATTTATGCTGTCTTTGCAGTAGGATTTAAATCTATTTCGTATTGCTTTAGGCTGCTAATATATCCAACAATACTACCCATCTTCATAGCTATGTCACTCGATTATTACTGCAGCCATCAAAAGCGTAGTCTAATTTTATTCTTCACTCTGGTATGTAATATATAAATGCTGATAAAAAATCTTTTCGTCATCTACATAATCCCCTTTTCCTAAAATTAGATAGTACTAGTAATATTTTATAGCATCTTGTGCAATTGAAATAGACGATTGCATGTTATTTTAATCATTTATGTATCTGTAATCGCTTTACGAAGAAAGTCTAAACTTGTTAAAGAGTGAATTGAATTTTTGTATATTTAATGTATTACTGACATGATTGTAAACGCTTAATGGGTAAATGTATTCCACACTCATTCAGGATCTTCTAATCTAGAAGTAAACATGTACACTGATTTTTTGGGGGAAGGGGGCTTGTTTAGTAAGATGGTATCATTGTGTTCCACAATCAGTTTGTGCTATTCGTATCTCCCAGCTTAGCTAATTTAGCCAAACGTTTATATTATATTGTGATAGTATCGGATCAGAGAATAATCTATGTTTCATTTTGATGTGTAGTTATCCACACTGTTTAGTAGTTTTTATATCAAATATATCTTTTGGATGTAGTTAACACGCATCTTGTTAAATATATTTGATATAAGTTCAGTTTATATTGGGCATCAAACTAAATTGTGGGACTGCTGATTAGTTTGTGAAATCTTGCATCAAAATAAGTCATCCACTGTATGCAATTTTGAAATATAGAATAACATCTGAGTTTAGATATTTCGTCCACTGCTTAAATTATGCTAAAAGCATGGCTGCTTTGGCCACAAGTCAAAATCTAAAAGCGCTGAGTAATGTTCACCTTTGCTTCGTATATGAAATTGCATTTTTCTTGTCCTAAAGTACCGAGCCTAAATTTACTATCTACTAACGTTCATGTGCAAATATTTGCGGACTACCGTCTACTAACTTTTCGTTTCCTACTCAACAATACTAATAGTCTTAAACTGGTTTATACTTTCATTATATGTCTGTCATTTTCTATTTCGTTTTCGAAGGGGATGATAACTTTTCATCTTTATGCATATCGTCTAGTTTGTCGCAGAGAGATAACTCTTACTCGTACCAAAAACGTTCTGTGTATTCCCTCTCTTCAGTCTTCCAGTTTGCAAACAATCTTTTTGGATTTCAAGCATTTATTGGTGAAGTTAAACAGTTGGCTCATTTTAATAATTTGGTTTGTACTTCGAAATTATAATGGTTGGAAATTATAAATTTTATTGTTTAAAATGTGCAAACTGTCGAAAAACAAAATATGTTGATCCATACAGTTTCGACCAGTTTAGTCCTTAGAATAAATGATTTTTTATCCTTGTAACCATGAAACTACAACTTATATTCTCATAAATATTCTTCAACAGAACTGGCCTTGAGCAGACATACTTTATTCATGTTTTCATGTTAAACACAACAAATATTTCTTTCATGTCTTTTACACTATTCAATACGATGTACTTTATGCCATGGCTCGTGTTTCATGACGAAGATGTTTTGCTTTAAATATTTTTTGGTGCTACATCATTGTTCATTGTGTAATTATGTCATTGTCTATTACGTTCATATACGTCGTCGTGTTGTTTATACCTTTACGTCATCCTTCGTTGTGTACCTACGTTATAGTTCCGTGTGCATTTTAACCAAACTGCTGCATTCCGTTCGCATTTTTTCTTTATTGTGCAAATTTCAAACCCTTTATAACGAGAACAAGATGCAGCAACACTGCGAGTTCTGGACCACGGACATTCTCATTGTTAACCTATGTTTAATACATTAAACTACGTCCCCACTCCCCCCCCCCCCGAACAAAAATAGGTCATGAAACATTTTTGTGTTTGTAAAGTTCTAGGAGACTATACTATCTGTGACGAATTACAACGACATATTATTACCTGTACTCCAGTCTGGATGTTCGAACGATTTGTATATATATATATATATATATATATATATATATATATATATATATATATATATATATATAAAGAGGTCTGTTACTATTTTCTCCCTACATAAGTTTAATGGTGCAAACATTTTCTTTTTGGCACCAGTATGTTAGAAATTATTTAGCTTTTACCTTTTGTCTCTAGTGTTGTTATACACCTACACGAGAGTAGTAAAGCATACATTGTTCAATATAACGTTAATAAATACTACTCTATTACTGGAAATATATACACCACTCAGAAGTAATTGTATAATTGGTTCATTAATAATAATACTTATCTTCATAATATATGTGCCGATCAAGTTTTGGAGTAAATAATTTATTTTCGTATTTTTGAACGTCTGTGCATACTATTGCGTTAACAGTTCTTACTGTCTACCGAAAATGTCCCATAGATATGGAGACAAATAGCACCACACATTATAAATTTTCACCTGAAAATGTGCAGGTGCCCGTGCTCTTTGCAATTATTCAAACAAGGAAGACTAACATAGGTGATTGAAAAATGTTCTGCGATATGCAAGTGATATGATTGGTCAGTGAGCCACTGGTATCATAGATAATTATGAATTGATCGACTTGTATTTTTAAAGGATAATTGACGTATGTTGTGAATTTTAGAAAACACGGCAATTCGTGTTATTTGTTAGTCACCAAAATAGTATGCATTTTTTCTTATCGAGAAAGTCATATCCTGGATTGTAAAAGATCATTAGCACTAAAGCAGATGGATTTTCTTCTTAAATTTATGATGCTCTATACTAAAAAAATAAGATATTTCGTTTATTGTATGCATGTATGTATGTATGTATGTATGTATGTATGTATGTATGCATGCATGTATGTATGTATGTATGTATGGATGGATGGATGGATGGATGGATGGGTGGGTGGGTGGATGAGTGGATTTATGCATACATGTCCAATGTGCAACGGCACATTGTTATTGTATACGAAACAAAAGGTAACTGATAAATATATTGTATATTGTTTAATAAAAAAGATAGATACATTTATTGTTTGTCTTAAATATAATGATACATATTAAAACAGCATTATCATTATTATTATTATCATATCATTATTATTATTATTATTATTATTGCGCCTACCAAAGTGAGCTGCAAACATTGATGCCTATATGTTTCAGGTTACGAAAATTTATCTGGAAAGCCGCCAGTACTGGTAAGTTCGTTTTACGTTTCCTTTACTGCAGTATCAAAAAGGAATATAATTGTTTTGTTATAGTATTTCCATACTTTTGTACGTCTTCCACGTATCCGTGTTAATAGGACTACACAGAAAGTGCATAGGGCAGACAAATTAACGTTTCTATCTGTGGCTTCAATTTGAGAGAGAGAGAGAAACAGACACAAACAGACAGGCATACAGATTGACAGACAGAGAGACGGGGGCCCCGAGTGGCCGAGTGGTCTAAAACGTTCACCGTTACGGATAACTTCCATTTCACCTCAGTCTGCTTGGGTTCAAGTCTCCGATTCGGCTAATGTGTGTGTGTGTGTGTGTGTGAGAGAGAGAGAGAGAGAGAGAGAGAGAGAGAGAGATTTGGATTTTTAACGAGCTTAAAAAAAAAATTCGGTCATGTTACTACGATGTATGCAGTATGACAGTTTATAGTGATGTCTAGCATTGGGGCATCATGCCGTAGACATGTAGCATGATGACATACCCCGCCACATTATCCTGACACCAGGCAGACCAGTCCTAACACTAACCTCTTAATGCTGAGCGCCAACCGAGGCAGCTGTTAGTACCATTTTTGTAAGTCTTTGGTACGACTCGACCGGGTATCGAACCCACGACCTCCCGTATCCAAGGCGGACACTCTAACCACTTGACCAACAGATCGGTGTTCGGTCAGTATGGATATGGGAGTAAGCTTGCCAGTAGCTTCTCGTCGGTCGGGGATTCTTTCCGGGGTTTTCCCTGATTCTTCCTCCACCACTTATACTGGTCGCCATGTATAGCCTATCTTGTGCTGAAAAAATGGCGTTAAACCCAACAACAACAAAAACAGACAGACAGACGGACAAACCGATTGCAATATTACTGTAAGGTCCATATTTTGCTTATCTTTTAAAACCAGCTTTTCTGATCTCAAATAAGTATTCATAACATGAAGCACTTTTATTTTCCGCGAATTAAGAATAATAACCTTTACTTCGTACGTTCAACAATGAACCTTCAGAAACTTTTTCCTGTCCTATAAGTCTATTGAAGCTTCTAAATCAGGGAATTCCTAATGTTAAATGACAATATATTGATTAAAAGTTGAGACTCTAATTTAAAGGTGGTGGTGGTGGTGGTGTGTGTGTGTGTGTGGGGGGGGGTGATCAATTTATCTCACATTTAATTTGAACGAAGCAGCTATTCCAGGAAAAGCGGTCATTGTTTAAACCTATTTACCTAGTTAGCTGACCGCTCCGGTGGCCAAGTGGTTAAAGCGTCCGCTTTGATGGAGGAGGTTGCGGGTTTCGATGCCCGGCCGAATCACACCAAATCTTATTAAAATGGTCCTAACAACTGCCTCGCAAGGCGCTCGGGATTAAGACGTTTAGTGTAGGAACTGGTCGGCTTGGTATCAGGATAAGTATGACTGGGTAGGACGTCATGCTCCATGTCTGGGGCATGATGTACCAGTGCGAGTATTGTGTGAACTAGCCAAATGACACCAGAAAGGATCCGTTGATTGTCAAGAAGTGGGGAGGAATCTCTCTCAATCCGGTCAAGTTGACAGTTTTATTGTAACATATTGCCAAGAGTGGACAAAGATAGGGCTCATTTAATAATACTGGCGCTCGTAATTTAAGGAAAGCATGTGTTCCTACATGATTCCCTTGCTGTGTGAGCAAAAGCAAGTTTCGTAGATATATTGATGATTTTAGGAAACATAAAACAGAGAAAGAGGTCATGTTAGTGATAGATGCCAGTGAATTCACAGGACAGGCTTTGCCGAGTGTGCTGGCCTGTGTACATGAACGTTTGAAATACGAGCACGTAAAGCAAAGGTATTGGTTTGAATTATGGAACAAGAAAATAAAAAAGAATTGTGACCATGTATGGACCATAGTTCGTGTTGAATAGGTATATATTCCAATGACATATTGATGATAAACTGCGTAAATGTCGTGGCCTAAATCTGTTGTGTGATATACGGATCAAGATTCACGTGGAGAAGTTGGATATTTTTGTGTTCCAGTTACATAGAAAACAGAACTGATCAATAGGGAAAGAGAGCTGAATACTAGGACTGAAACTAGTTTTTATTAATGTTATTATTTGGTGTAGTGCTAGTGAGAATGTCTGCATGTGTGCAATATTAGGATTAGATGTTAATAAATGTGTAGTTTTCGTTGTTCTTCTGCGTTCTTTGACCGCCTCGGAAGAGGTAGGTCGTGGGTTCAAACGCCGGCTGAGTCATAACAAAGACTTACAAAAATGGTACTAACCGTTGCCTCGCTAGGCGCTCGGCATTGAAAGGTTAGTGTTAGGACTGGTCGGCCTGGTGTCAGGATAATGTGACTGGGTGGGGCATCATGCTACATGTCTGCGGCATGATACCCCAGTGCTAGACATCACTATAAACTGCCACACTGCAGACATCGTAGCGATATGACTGAAAAATTGTTAAAGCTACGTAAAAAATCATAATCACACACACACGCGCGCGTTTTTTGAGCTATATTCGCCCGTCCTTAAGATTGAATCTCCCCTATCTCAAGTATTTGAATGAGTGTAAGGGACATCAATACATCACTATGTGTCAGTTTTTCTGTCCCCAATACGCTCATGAATTACTTGTGCATTACTCTCGAATATTGATTGGCCACAAAATTAGGAGTTATCCATATCCGCTTTCTGGAGTCAATTAATTTTATTATTTCAATCAACACAATGAAAAACGTCATTTCCGTCGGTAATCGAACACACATGGGGGGGGGGGCATGAGCCAGTTTTGATGTACAAATGTGATGCCGCAATAATCGACCCTGTATAAAAAAAAATCATAAAAAAATCAAATACACAAGTGAGGTCAAAAAGGTCCATAATTTGGGATACCTGTATTAAAAAAGCATAAGAATATTATCCACTTAACCAAGGAAATCAATGGCCGTTCATAGCAGTAGAAGTTTATGCACCTCAACTCAAAATGTCTACCTACAATGTTCATGTCCGAAGGTCATTTTTGACACCGTGTGATGCTCACAGTGCAAACACAAGCCCTTTACCAAGATGACAATTCTGCAAAACAGTGTGTACTAAACAGGCTGATGCAATTGAAAATGTTGTCATCCAAGTCGTTTTTGAGATATTCTTCTTGCCCCAAACACACGTATTTACTGCTGTGGCAGACTAGCACTTCTTCCTAGCCGACTATTGGTATTTCACTATCAACATACTGCAGAGTAACTATGGAAGGTGTACATGCCTGACGCCAATTTCAAGAACAACACAAGCCCAAAACACCCAGTTCACAAATATATCTATATCTTTAAATAGTAAACAATAATAGCTGACAAAGTCACACCATAGCCTTAAGTTAAGAAATTTGCCAGGTGCCAGTTTACGAAACTGTACCCTGCCACTTTGGGAACAAAGGCACATATCACAAAACATGCACAGCATTTGTAACGTAGGTCGTAATATGGTCCAATTTATCCTACAAAGAATTCTCCAAACATAAGTAAAGGTTCAAATAGTTCATAGTACATGTGAAATTCCAACACGCTGTTCAACGTGAATATCCAGAGAGTATGCAGAAAAACACCTGCCAGCCTCTTACAATGTAGACTGTCCCCTTTACATTACTGTTGCCACGCGCTGTGGATCTTGCATTCCACTCCTAGGAAATGCGTTGTTAAAATGTCAGCTATAGGAGGAAATAAACTAATCTCTCATATGAGGAGAATCGTGACAAATTCTGGTATCCCAAGTGAGAAGATATTCAATCATAGCATTCTTCAAAATCAAATCATGCAAATGTCCTGTCGCAAAACATTATGGGAATACAAATTCCATGAGAGTTATATGAATGCACTTCGGCATCAACGTATTTCCACAATATCAACACCTCTAAATTTAGTACAAGTTACACAATCCAGTTATCATCCCTTCAGACAAAATATCTAACAACTGGAATATTCAATACTGTAGTTGAGGTGAATGTCTTTGTAAACATTTCAACTGAAAACCTTGTATATTATTGCCAGAACTACTCTAGCTGACCTGATCAACTGAACTTTGCGACATTACATAAAATTTCTATCGGAGATCAAGCGTTGACAAATGTCCTTCACAACTTTTCTATTTACTGAAAGAACTTTTGTTCATTAAATTTGAAATTTGAAACTGAAAATATACTTTTTAGTTACCGAATGGTGCAATATTGCTTGCGTTTATAAACCACTTTTTTCCGGCAGAGTTCAAAGATGCAGTATCTGAGCCCGAAAACTAAAAGCATCATACGAAAAAAATAAAAAAAAATAAGGTCAATAACGCTAAACCAAAGCCTCTAACTTACCGAGAGTTTCTCTCCAAGAGTCTGTCTCCCAGAGTCTCTCTTGTGGGTTAGTTTTTGTGTTCCTTTATTTTTGTGGTTTTTTTATATATAAAACAGGTATATATGTTGTCGTTTACCCATATGACGTCTCATCGAGGTCGCGCACTCTCTGTTGCTATAATTAGATCATTATTTATATATCAATAATGACACCTGGTGCCGAATCTTATACAGCTAGATTAGCAAGAGAAAGATTAGAAGCAATCAAAAAGTTTTTGCCTGTTCGTGATTCTTTTAAACAAAAACTTCAAGAACGTCAAGAATCTCAAGTTGAATATGCAGAAGGTACAGAAAAATTATTTAAACCCATTGCAAAGGTTACTGAAAGAGTTGCAGAAGCAAGTGAAGGTCTTCGTCCAACGTTAGAACAGACTGCTAAATATACTAAGAAAACAAAAAACTTTTACAAACACTTCCAACTGATATAGCTGCTGCTCAGCCAACCCCCGCAGATTAAGACATACTTGAAGGTATTGGTGAAATAAGAAAGCTCTCCCACCAAAGCCAAAGCTAAGAGAAGGGGAACAAGAAGAACAATAGGTTAAGTTACTTGAATAAATTAATATGTCTATTAATATAATAGAAAATAAAATGGATTTATATAAATTTGCTGCGTGTGCGGTTTCACGTTATAATTGTAGAGAAAGATATTTAAAACCCGAGTATGATAAGACTGTAAGTAAAGATACCTGTTATAAATCGATATATCGCATAAAATTTAAAAAAGATCGAATCTCAAATGCTGATATTATATATCTAGCATATATAGATGAAATAAATAAACATATTTTAGGTGCTCAATTTTCTCGCCTACGACCTCCTCAACTTAAACAACAAATTCTTTAGCAAGAACCTTTTTTTGACTTCCTCCACCGAAGCAACAAATAGAGCGAGAACAAGAAAAACCACAACCTCCTTCACGAATTACTCTGTCACAATCAAAACTACAACCTCCTGAGCAAAAACTCCGTGCTTATAGAAATATATTTAATGAGAAAAGTCGTACATTACTTAATAATCGAGTATCATCAGCAAGTATTTCTGCTTTTGGGGGAAATAGAAGAGGTTATTTGGATGAAGATTTTTCTGAACGTGTAGAACCTGAAAAATGGATTGCTACAGTATATGCCGTCCATAAAAATCGAGATTCTTTAGATGCTACTAGTCAGGATTTTATTGACTTTAAACAAGAAGGAATGAAACGTAGAAATAAAATATATGAAAAAATATCTGAAGATCTGACCGTTGAAGAAGCTGAACAGCAACGTAATGACCCTGATGATATTTACGAACATATGTCAGGCGCTACTGGAAGTGGCTTTTACGCAACTACGCCAGGAGGAGGTGGTGTTATTGCTTGTCATGACTGTTCTTACCGACGTAGATTGATTAGAAGTTCTGATTGGAGGAAAACGTGTTGGAAATAATTCGCCGGAAATTATTAATGAAATATCTGATATTTGTCGAAGATTATTTATTGGCATCAAAACATTTCTCGTTCTCTCGTTGATGAAATTGCCCATGATCATCACAACGACTAAAAAACAACTAATTAACGAACATGTAATTTGAAAAATGATTGTACACAGTGCACAACATGGACCCGTAATGGTCAGGATAGTAAACTCACGATTACCAACCTACAAAGAGATTTACGGAGATGGACTTGGTGATGTTGCTCAAGGTCTATTCAAAAGGATGGCTCCAAAAGTAATACCGATTGAAAAACAATTAGGGATGAAGGCTATTGTGTCTGTTCGTGATAAAGACATCGGCGCTATTAGTAATCTTGCCGGTAAAGCGTTCACGACAAACAAGGATAGACTAGCTCGATTAGTACCAAAAAACACACAACCAATAAAATTACCTAGAACTATAGTTATGATTGCAACTGTCATTAAAATAATAAATCAAGCCGCAAATAAAAAACTGTCAGAGTTGGCTGGTGTTCCAATATAAGAAGAAGAAAAACTTAACAAAAATATAACTGCGAATTTAATAGCAGGAAGTGGTCTTCCTTTTAGACGATAACAATTATAATAAAATGTTCAAACGTGTATCCAATCCAATGTTCGATATAGATGCACCAGTTCTTAAAGATGAATCTATACGTGATTATCAGTTGTATTCTTACGACGCTATACAACCAAATCAGCGTGGAAGAATCGAAGTACAAGTTCACGATACACGCAGATATTTCTTACCTGCTGAAGCATTTATTGAAGTAGAAGGTAGAATTTTGCAGGGTGATGGTACAGGATTTGCAATTGGTGATATAGTTGGTTTTGTTAACAATGGTATTATGTTGTTGGTTGACAGCGCTACGCACATGATTTATGGAAGAAATATTGAAACAATTCAAAAAGACGTTGATGTTGCTACAACAATAATTGGTCTTGCAAGATATTCATTATGATTATACAAGATCAGCCGGTCCATCAGTGATGTTTTCTAAAGATACATCTAATCATCCTGAACATGTCAAGGAAGTTGAGGGTAATGTAAGAGTCGCTGGAGGTGCAGCTGATGGACGATCAATTGTATCAATCAACGCAAATTACAACTTAGGCTATGCTATACGCAGAACAATGTTAAATGATGAAGAAGCTTTTGCATGTGTAATTCCACTATCACATATTTTTGGATTTTGCAGAAACATACGGTTGTACTTGTAAGAAAGGCTACTGATCACGATGCAATCGGGCGTCCTGCTGTTGCTCACAACTGTATGGTAAGGTTAAAAAAACTTTCATTGTGGATGCCAGTAATGGCTCCATCGCTCGCTGAAGAACAAAAATTAATTTCTTTTATGGACCAAGGTGGTAAATCATTGTTATCATGGTTGACAATGACCACAGATAGGGTTCAAAGTAATATTGCTGGGTTATTTACATGGCAAATAGCATCACAACAGGGAGTTTCTGCGCCGAGGCATATATTTATCGCCTTACAATATACTAATCGACGAGATTCACATGAACGTAGTCATATGGTTTTTGACACACCTGCGGTTAGTGAAGTATCTTTACGGATAAATGGACATCAAGAACTATCTGAAGATATATTATTAAATTTTGACCGAAATCATGTAGCACGTGCATATCATCGTTTGATAACATTTATGGGACGTGATCAAAATATAGATACTGGTTTGCAGATATCTCAGCGGAATTTTACAACTCTGTATCCGATCTATTACTTTTCATTGGAACATCTTGATTTATCTAGATAATCTGTTGTTGATATTCACGTTCGAGCTCGTGTAAACCCCCTTGGTGATAACTACAGAGCAATTGCAGTTATTCTTTCAGATAAAGCAATGGTACTTGAAGGTGCTGGTGTAAGAATGCGAGTTATTGACGCACCAGTAGAAAACATGTAATTAAATCACTTATCGTATTATACAAATGTCGTATAGTCACGTTAATGTCACTCTAACCTCCGGTCTGGTTAAAAACTTCCAATCAAAACTTGCAAGTAAATGCGGAATAAAAGATCAAATTTCTAGTGGAGGACCAAACAAATTTTCATTAACCAAGACTCAGCTTAACCATTTTGATAAGGCTTTTCAATAAAAAACCGGAGTTCAACTTCTTCTTTCTCAAAGCGCTATCAAAGACTCAATTAAAACAGGTGGTATATTTCCACTTCTTGCAGCTATACCAGCATTAATAGCAGCTGCAGCTCCAGCTGTTGCAAAACCAGCTGCACTTGGTGATGTTGCAACCGCCGCTGGAATGGCATTGCAAAAAGCAACAGGACAGGGATATAACAAAAAAGTGAAGGGGTCCAATATTGCCGGGAACCCCTTATCGGTACGGAAAAGGTTTGAGACTTCCAGGAACACTTCGTTAATCAGTCCAATGTCTAACTTTGATTACTTGATGCTGCTATAAAATTAAATATAAAAATTTCAGAGGTGTTTTTATGCATGATCATTTACCAAAACAACCAAACAATTTTGAAACAGGTATTATGAATCTTGATGATAATTCAGGGCCTTGTACTCATTGGGTGGCATACGCAATTGATCCACGTGGATCCACGTGATCCACAAACACTAACTGATCCACTGATATGTGGTCGTGAAGTAATTAATGTACTTGACGCTATATCAAAATCTTCCAATGCACCGCATAGGGTCGTGCATAATTATACAAGTAACCGCGTCGTTTTAAACAGATCTTAAAGTATAACGGTTGATATTCACGGAAGATCTTCTCTTAGTGGTATCACTAAGGGCAAGAAGAAAAAAAAATGACTGATTTGTCAAATTACGCGATTAAAGATTAACTTGTCGATATTATAAACGTCTCTGGAGTTGACCGAGATGAAGTTGTTATTTTTCAGGATAAATACTGTGTTTTAAAGACGAGTAATATCAAATGGAATGACGTAATTTGTAGAGTTCTCGGTGCTACTGAGGATAACATTCCAATATTTACCAATGACGGTAAAATCAGAGACTCAAGTATATCAATCGCAACTATTAGAAATTAAATTACAAAAAGTGTTGTAATCGTTTACGATCTACCGGTGATACAATGACAGGTGAACTCAGCATGAATGTAAATAAGATAGTTGTTTTAAGAGATTCAACGTCTGATGCGGATGTTGCAACAAAATAATATGTAGACACAGTAGATACTAAATTATCCATGCTATAGCTGAGTACGATTCTCACGTAAGCGCGTTTACAGGACTTCATAGAAACTTTCAAAAACTTAATGAAATTGCAGATGACTTCTTTGGCACCCCGTTGACTGTTAACGTAAAACTCGTTGATATTAACACAAAACTTGGCGATATTAAAACAGCTATATCAGATATTGAAACGATTAGAAGAAGACTAGAACATGTTATAAATGGAATTCCTGATATCGTTAAAAACATTAATCTGATTAAAATTCCCCACAAGCAAATTAACAACACGGTATATATAGTAGAATCTGACCAAGCATTATGGACACCAGTCAATAAAATCATTAAACATCGCGCTGATGTTACCGGTATATACAGGCTCTCAGTACTCGGTGCTGTAACATTTATTTATAATATCTACCATGATTTCACGGCGTTATTCGTCAGGTGGATCCATGTTAGTGATGTTAGATCAAAACGACGAGGTAACATTCAATGTGGAACCTGAAGAAGAAAAAACTCGGCTTGATTTATTATTGGTGTCTTAAATTAGTAGCTAAATTCCCACCTAATTAAAATATAATGATTATTCAACGTGATGTTACAGCGCAACATTATAGATATAATCAAGCACGTGAATGGCTAACAAAATTGAAAAATATTGTTGACGAGAATGTAGTGAAAATTAAAAAAATATCGTAGACGTGTAGTTATTGTTGATATAATTGTTTATTCAGCGTCTGCTGTTATTGCTAGAACCGGCGTGTTATTATCAGCAATAACAATGATGGCACTAGTAGTTGTAACAATTTGTTTTTCAACTGCAACAACAATTGCCGATATTCTCAACATCGTTGCAAAAAAATATGTACGTGTACAAATGCAAAATTGCAAGATTATATAATAAAATTACACACAGCAAACGCAAGCATACTCCAGATTATCCTCTTTATTATCAACGAGCCTTAATGATTGAAAAATATCAGATTTTGAGTTCACGGAGATGATCAAAATCTACAAAGAAGCAATGACAGCGATTGATTTAGAAAATCAGGATTTAAATAATGTCAGATCCACTGACATCGCCAAGCGAGCTACTACAACAAATCGTAATGAATACGACTCCGTCAAAAACAACAATGATATCGGTAAGCTCAATTAATCCAGAATTTAGTATTAACTTTCGAACTACAATTTCAGTGAAAGAAATCTCACTAGCGCAGTTGCGAGTATATTTCAGCTGGCCAAATATCTGATCAAAATCATCTGGTGGATTACAGGCGAATAATTCGCTTGTATTTGCAAAAAGAAATAAAGATGATGGAAAACCAGACTGGAATGTTGTTTCTGTTACTACAGGAAATTATCAAATCGAACAAATCAATGATGAATTTCAACGCAGACTAAAAGCTATAACCTGAAAAAAGCGAAAATAGCTACTTCAGTTCTCGAACCGACGTTATCCTCTGCGATTGAAATATATTCTCCAGATTACGAGATAGATATTTATCAATAATCAATCAGATATGTTTTATGTTGGCCTGAAATTCCATCAGAGTATGAAAGACTGCCAGAAACTAAAGGAGATGATTTCTCTATTAACGAACAAAAATTTATAAATGAACCACAATATCGAGATGGATATCCATGGCGTCATTATGCAGATGATCGTATTAAATTTCTGTTGGTAGATTATTTCCTAAAACACCGTTTTCAATAATTTATTTTGATAGAAAAACTTCCAAAAGATTTCAGATCATTGGCTGATGAAATTAAAATCGAACATACAACTACATTTACGACATTAGTGCAATTATTTAAAAATTATATTCTGGAGTATCCTAATAACGATCTGAGAAAGATTTACTGAAACGATAAAACATTTAAATCAAATTGTATCAGATATTGAGTTTGCTAATCGCGTTATTATTGAAATAATAAATGCTAGTACTTATGAAATAGGAAGTAAAAAGATAACAATTATCAGACAACTATATATTAATCACTTTAGACTAACTGAAGCAGATTTACTAAAAAATTATACTACCCGGATTTGAAACTGACAAATTAAAAAGATAACTTAACGATCTTATCAACTTTCCTAAAATCGTTGAATCATGGAGAAAATATCGCCACCAGCATCTCTTCTAAGACACAATAATATTCCGTATTGTGAAGGTCGTCATATTTCACCAGGAATCGTTAATATAACATCAACGATTGTAGTTAATCTTGTATGTGACGTAACTGATGGCAGCTTTCAAATAGTTCTTGAAAAATCAAATCAGGCTTAGCAAGGATATATTCTGTATACTTTTACCCCGCAGGTTCTCCTGGATATTTGATTGTACAAGAACCTATTAATCCTGTTTACCTACGATGTCATAATCAGTTATTATCAAGAATACATTTCAAACTTACTAACCAGAGCGGACACTTAATTGATTTAAGAAATGAAAATCTGAATATAAATTTATACGCAAGATCTTAATAATTTATGTACCAACATGTGAGCGTTTTCATACACGACAAGGGCGAGGTACTTGAAAACGCCATCAGAACACTAATGACCCAGTCTCCAGTCAACACAGAACAATTTGGTGTTAATATAGTTATTGATGAATACGGTAACGAAGACTTTTTATTGACGCAGGAACAATTACATCAACTGCGGCCAGAACATATTTCTGTGATCACGTGTGATAGAAATCACATTCTGAATTATGCACAGTCTTGCATTAAATTTGATCAAGTTAAGAATAAAATTTCTAATTCTGAATAAAAAATCTGATTTGGTATCTTTAAATAAAAATATAATAAATAAAATATGTATTCTAACAGAATATTTTTTAATACTGATTCTCACTAGTTTTAATCGCTACTTTCACTTTTACTCTCGCTTTCATAAGTGACAGTGTTTTCGCTTTCAATATCTCATACAATTTTTTTTCAGTTGTCTCACGCGTGAATTTATAATCTTTTTTGTTTCATATTCATCAGATAATTTTGATATAATATTTTCAATTGTGATAGAAAGTGGGACGAATTTCTCGACTTCTATATCTTTCAATGTTGATAAAGATTGTAGCATAATTTCATGCATAGTTTTAATCAATCGATATTCGGCTGATAGTGCATAACCACTGTCAAATTTACAATTTTGTAATGATTCAAAATCAGACAAATTTTTCAGGATCAAGTTCAATCTTTATAGAGTATTTTTTAATTTTTTTAATTGCAGAAATAATTGCAGTAGTATTTTCAAAATTCATTTTATTATATATAATATAAAATTGATATTTAAAATAAAATAGATATTTAAAATAAAATGTATTAGGTCATCACTGACCGTTTTTGAGGACAAAACAACATATAATCTTTGTTTTGAGGACGGCACAAATACATACAGAATCATATTTACAGATAGATAGATAGATTTCTGCCTTGACAAAATCACGTAACAGATCTATTATATCGTACATGTACCGCGTGATTTTGTTTGTAAGTTAGAAACCATTAATTATCCTTCTACTAATTTGAACTATTATACAATTATGTTACTTCACTGATATAAATTCTGACACAGATGGTTGATTAATTAATTACCTACCATGACAAAATGAGTTACGATCTACGCAGAATATATACTACAGAGTTATCTCTATTGGTACAGAATTATCTCTCTTGGATTTGTAGAAAATGGAGGGTTATGAAGAAATATATAATACAGAATTCTCTCTCTTGGTACAGAATTATCTCTCTTGGTACAGAATTATCTCTCTTGGAGTAGTAGAAAAAGGGGTTTTCATACTTTCCATCTACAAACGCTCACGGTGACTTTTTAGTGTCTGATCGACATAAATCAGTTTGAAATGATAAATTGACAGTTGTATCATAGTTAATTAATTACTGAATGATAAAAAAATTAAAATGTTTAGTAAATATAAGCGGGATAACTACTTAATTACTCTATCGGAGATAGCTTAACTTGACAATTATCTATCTCAACAATACTGAAAGGTTATTTTTTGTTTATATTTTTAGCGAAAGTAGATTTAGTAATATTATTTGCGACAGAATGTATTGAAAACCTTCGAATATGAAAATATCTGCCAAATGCATACATCAACGGGAACATTATTTCTTCGCCAGTCTCTACATTTACGGATATAACTGATCTTGCAATTTTTGAATGTTTGCCAGTATTTCCAAATTTACAATTCTGACTCTGCGTGATATCTCTCAGATTAGATAAATTATTATCTATTTTTATACGGTTAATAAGATCAATCACAAGACCATCTTCGATCATTCCATTGAAACATTCGTAAATAAATGTATGACAAATATATATTTTTCCCAGAACGGAATTTAAATAGCCAGTATTAATGCCAGAAGCAACTGGTGTTTTTAGTCGACAGTGCCTAGTGACACCATCACGAGATGCTTCGTAATTTTTAATAGTTGTTTCTTCATAAACATATTTTGCTCCATATATATTATATAATATAATTTGTTTAATTGATTATTTGTCTAAATCATTGCTTTGAAAATCTTATCAGATAATCTTCGACACTTTTTATAACTTTGACACTGTCATTAATATTTTTATCATATCTTTTCAGTTCTCTATATGATTTTCCACCACATTACAAACACAACCGCGTTTCTCTTCTCACTCCAAAACCGAATTTCAAACACGGTTTTGATCCTAGACTTCCATTACAAACGTTTTGTAAATGATGTCCGCAGAATTCGTTTACGCATGCGTTGTTACAAGGAGTCGTAGAACCTCTCCTTAACCACTTGCATTTGTCCATTGTTTTCAATTTAAATATTTGCCTTAATTATAAATGTATGAATTCAAGAGATTATCTACGATTAAGCCTTCTAAAAATAAGTTTAAACTTAAAAAAATGGCGCATCTTATGTGTGGCCAACATTCAAAATCACCGATGGTGTCGATACTACGGTGAACGACAAACGAGCGGCAACTATCATTAATTATCTCGGCAATCGAAAAGATCTTTTCAAAGTAAAATTTGTTGTATTACCAGAAAAAGACAATAATACCTTGATTATCCGTAACAAATATGACCTTGTCCTTCATAATGAAAAAATTGCCATACTGAGTAACAATTCCAAACCAGGAATGTTGACTGGTATGGACAAACTGTATTATGAAAGAGCGTATCCTATAACAGCAGTTATATACGCGTCATATCCGATAAATGATAAACCCAGCATTAATAATATGAAAGCAATGAAATTTTCAAGACTAAATTGTGTAGCCGAACGAATAGCAGAACATTTCACCGTTTTGACTCGTGGAAACGGTCTAACGGATAAAAGACGTAAAATCCAAAATGAGTGGGGAGAAATAGTTAAGGATACCGGAGCGTCTGTCAAAGATGTTGCTGAGCTAGGAAAGAAACTAAAATTCCCAATAAGAGTTTAAACGGTGACCGGAGAGATTTTGCACGAATCAAAATATAAAGCAAAGGGAGCTTCGATCGAAATTATTGATCATAATGTGCATGCGTGGACTAATGCAGTAACAATATTTCCACGATATCGAACTGTTAAATTTTACGAAAGAGATATATTCGATTTTATTAACAAAATAAGTAAAAACGATCTTGTATCATTATGTTATATCAAAGTTCTTATGATGGAAACTATGATCAGTTTTTACGACCTAATGACGTTATTCATTGCACAGAATCTCTCCACGAAGAAAGGAAAAATCTTGCGTTAAAATATACCAATGATGCTGAATAATTACTCGGTAATTGTTTTACTATTCCGTCAGTTGCGGTTCGTTTTGCTAGAGAGAAAAATTCGTGGAAACAAACTCGGTTTGATTTTCGCAATGATATAATATCGTGTTATGTCGAATACGGACAGGGTGGATTGTGGAATAGTAAATACGATCACAGAGATGTTATCTCGGTTGATATGGTTGCATGTTATCCCGGAAGTTTTCTTGGCATGGGAGAGTATTATGAGTATTTTGAGCAATATGGTTATCCCACACACGAAATGACCAGAGTATCGATAAATGGACCAATACCGGATTTTGACTTGACTGGATTCGCTTTTATCGAGTCATTCGAGTTTGCTAAAGGTCTTCATCCGAATGGTTATGCTTGGTTTGGCAAACAGATTTCAGAAAAATTCTGGGTACCAACAGCATTATTACGATACATGCTCGATTTAAAAATACTGATATTTCTGAAGTAGGTGAAAAAATCATATCATATCGTCCGCAGAAAGAAGTTTGGTTACCACAACAAAAGAAATATTCTGATGATGAAAATTCTGATATAACCGATTATGAAAATAAAATCGCAAAAGATCTCGTCAGAAAAATAATCGGTAAATTCACCGAAGGAGGATTGTATGATCATAAACGACATTGCACAAGATTAATTATGGATGATGCTGAGTTAGATTTTATAATTGCTGATACAACGGGGAAAAATACATTTATAAGTCAAAGTAATGTTAATTTATCAGACGGAACCAAATTAGGTACAATTGTGAGTTATATAGACGGTGAGTCACCGAAATTTACTCATTTAAGATCTTGAATGCTTGCGTACGTTTCGATAAATATATTATCGATGATAAATAGAGTTTCTAAGTTCGCTACCTATTCGTTTGGTATCAATAAAAAATATTAAGGATTGTTGGAAAAATTAAATATCGACACGTATGCATGATGGGGCGAATGGAGAATAAAACAAGAAAATATACTTGATTATTCTGAATCCGCAAATGTTTCGATTAAAGATATTTATTGCATAAAATATCAGACATAAAAGCTATCATCTGCACCGTCAGTGTGTAATCCCGTAGCTAGACATAAAACAGTTTATCTTAATGGACCTGGAGTTCTGGTAAAGCAACTCGTGTGATTGAACTATTTCGGAATTTTGATATGATCGTTTTAACCCCTACACACAGACTTGCAAGAGAAATGAGAGGAAGAAATACTAGATCATGTACTTATCACAGCTTTTTTCGAAGGAAAGGAGAAGCATAGACTCCTGATCGAATGGGCGAAAATACATTCCAAAGACAATTGTTTGGGATGAAATATGCAGTGTCGTTAGAAACATTAAAACTATTTCTTGATTGGTTATTGTCAAAAAATTACTGCTAAAATAATGTATGGCGATCATGGTCATCCACCACCTTTTGTTGGATTGTCTCCACATAAATGGTTAAAGAATTGTGTTGATTATTATGAAGAAATAGCTGATGATCATAGATCTCTTGATCCAGAATTAAGAGAGTTTAAGAAATTAATCAGACTACAACCGAACAAAGTTCGGTGTGAAATAATGCGTGATATAATTTCAGAAACTCTTATGAGCAAATTTTTGAATTTATGGAGACCAAACGATTTGACAGTGGCACGTAGAAAGACAGTTCTTGATACACTTCAACAACAATTATTTATGTTGCATAAAGAAAAGTTTTCAAATCTACCCGTACCATTATGTTATCGACCGTTTGATACGCGACGGCAGAATATCGACGTTGATATGCCAGGATCGTCAGAGAAACAAAATTTTGTGCTAAATGATATTGTTTTAGTTCCTGTCAATGTTGTTGAGAGCGCGTTATCAATTGACAAAACTCTATGGACGCTTGGATACGCGATGACAATTCATTCATCTCAGGAGTTAATTATTTTTGATACTCAAGTTTGGATTGTTGATGATCGTATCGAATGGTCAAATTCAGTTTATCTTGCAGTGTCTAGAGTTAGAAAAATATCCCAATTGCGGAGGGTAGTTATAGACGTTACAGAAATTACTGGCAGTGTTATTGGCAATGATATAATAAGAAAAACATTAGTTTTAAACAGTGTGACAAAGAAAATAAGCGCGACTTTGACCTTGAATTTAAAATGATGCTGAAACAACAGCAACATAATCATTGTACGAGCTGTAATACAGTAATGTTGTGGCGATACTCGACATGTTCCAAGACAGTTTACCATAGACAGAATTAATAGTAAGTTTGGTCATACACGCGAAAATGTAATGCTGACCTGTCTTGAATGTAATCGACGTTGAGGGGCTAGTTAAGTAAATGCGGTGGTAATTGTGTGTCTTCATGAATTACAAGTAATTGTTCACGTACGAATCCACGTTGAGGAGCAGTTGAATCTAATCTGTAGATTGCAGGTCTACCCGTGGATCTTGCCACGCTAGATCTTTTACGTGTCGTAATACTCCAAATAGGATCGGTGACTCTTTTGTTACCAACTTCAAGTTCACCAGGTTCATATAAATATCAGACAGTAACATTACCTAATAATGGTTGTTTTGAAAAATCGTGTCGTTGTATTGGTATATGTTGTGTTGTTTTTTTTGTAATTGCTTTGATAGGTTTCATAGAAGTTCTTTGAGTAATTTCATTATTTAATACAGCTGTCACTTTTGGTAATCTTGCAACCCATTCACGAGATCTCGTATATCTTGAATTGTTTCCTTCGCATACTGATATCCAATTAACCGCTCAGCAAGCGTTCGATTAATTCGTTCAACAATTGCCTGATCACGATGTGTTGCAGTATGTCCTCGTCTAATTTCATTATTGTGTTTTTTTCATCAGAGATGATACTACACCAAGAAATTCCTTGCCAGGATCAACCTGTGATAGTTGTGGACATCGTAAGGTCCTCGTTGATAAATTCGCCCAAAAGCAGATGCAACGTCAGTTGTTGTTTTAGCTGATAGTGGCTCTACTTTTTTTTAAAAACTTGCAACATCAACGACTGGTAACGCCCATTTACATGTTAATTAACGTTTTCCCACTTTGATAGTATCGTGTGGTAAAAATAGAATATCAGCCTGATGAACTTCATTAGGAATGCTGATATCAAAACGCGCATGCTGAATTCGTTTATGTGGTGGTAGATAAAATTTGCCATATTGCCTGTCGTGCTATCCATTTTTCAGCAGTAAATCGTGTAACATTTGCTGCATCAACAAGTTTACTAATTGCTGCTGTACCTCTCCAATATCCCCTTGGGCTATAAAAAATTGATTCCATTATTTTAATAATTGGTTAATTAATTACCAGCCCATAATGCTAGTTTACCTTTCATTGCGGATCTTACCAACCAGTTGGCCAGTGATTCTCTGTTATTTTTATTTTTCAAGGAATTTAACGAATGAATCAACTTCACATCTGCAATATATCTATCTTGTAGGTTTTTACTTTTATAAGCAACATCATGAACGTGACATGTTCGATCAATATCATTTATAGGATACTCTCCAAATCTTGGTTAATCTTGGTTATCAAGTCGGATATCAAGTCGTGTACCAGGACCACAGTAATTATATCCAGGAAGATGTTATTCTCCTGGGTATTTAGCCCATGGAGTTTCTGGAAATTTTGACATTATTGTAGCAATATCACCACCATCCTTACCTTGAATTTTAGGTAAAAACGATGAAAAACATTATGTTACATATTGCACATTTTCCACCTTATGCAATTTTTTCATTTGTTTTTTTGTAAAAGTGGCTAAATCAGTAGTTGGAGTTTTAACTCTACAACGTAAATAATATAGATTCATGTATATTCATAATATGGCTGTAATTGATTTCTCAGCGACACGAAAGCAAGAGCCAGTAAAACATATATCATCATTACCAAATTCTATCAGAATGATTATAATAGGTCCATCTGGAAGTTGAAAGACACAATTGTTACTTAATTTGACAATGAGATGGCTATAGTTGGATAAATTATATTTAGTTGCACCATCATTTGACGATCAGAGATGCTACGATGTACTTAAAGATTTTAAAGAGAACGCAAGATTGTTAAATGAAGATGCTGACGACATTATTAATTTTATAACCGATATTGATGAAGCACCGTCCGTAGATGAATTAGATGGATTTATTAATAATCTCGTAGTACACGATGATGTGATGCTGGATACACCATCAAATCCAGCTAGAATATTTTCCAGAGGCAGGCATAAAATGCAGATATAATTTATGTCACTCAACGATATACATAAATACCAAAAGTGATTAGAGATAACTGTAACATAATTAGATTTAGAAATTTCTTTTCAAAAGCACAAACAACCCCACTTGGATTGATAACAATCTGTTTACACGATCCCAGAACAAGATATCGTGTAGGTCTTGATACAATATTTGGTTGATCTAATTATAGCAGCAGAGGAGGCGCGACCTCAGTGAGACGTCAGGTGGGTAAACGAAAAAAGATATAATGTTTAAAAAACACAAACGAAAACAATAAAGTAACAACAAAACAAAAAAAAAAAAAATAACCCCCAAGAGAGACTCTGTGAGAAAGACTCTTGGAGAGAAACTATCGATATGTTAAAGGCTTTGGTTTGACTTTATTAGCCTTATTTTTCTTATTTTTGTTTTTTAAATTTTCGTATGAGGTTTTAGTTTTCAAAGTTACGTTTCAGCAAAAGGTCTGTTCGCCTCCTCTGTTGCTACTTAAAAACTAAAATGTCTCGAATACTTTCTATCGATTCTTACAAAGGTTCCCAAAAGCTGAAAAGTGTTCAACTCGTTTAAATAATTCGCTTCCAAATCAGCAACCATTTGAGATCCTCTATGTATGGTATGATTCGTTTGTCATATCCTTTCTTAACGGTTCGACGTGACGTGATTTAATTCATCATAATTCAGTTCTAGCAAACTAAACGTTTTGCACTGAGATCGTGTATTATAACAACTATAACCATTGTTCAAATTGATTTTAACGTTGCATGAACCATTAATCCCATAGACTGATTTCCACTTAGTGGCAAATACTGATACTTTACTGTTTAATTTTACTTCCTCTTGTACTAGTTGAAAGCTTATAGTTAATAAGTATATATGACTTCGTCGAGATGTGTTCATGTAAGCTAACGTGCAAATTATATTTCAAACTTGTCATTAAATGTGTGAAAATGTCTCGATTTAATCGTTTTAGTTTTTTGTAATAAATTGTAGGTTCAATACTTTCCTTTAACAACTGCACCTTTTGCAAAAAATAAGGCTGCTTAAATTAAACAAGGACTACAACTATCCCAGATTCTAAATCTGAAGTTTGAAAATATTCAGTCAGAAATGACTTTCCGCATACCTGCATAATATTATTACATCTGTAAGCTAATCAGGTTATATTGTCTTCAGCCTAAGTTTCAATGATGTATATTTTATGTTCTGATGGATTGTACTTAACAAGTTACATTGTATAAATCAAGATTTCAAATACATTATTTTTTGTACTTGTAGGATTCGAAGGATAAAATGTTTGTCATGAAGGAAACGAAGCCTGCTGTAGATATTTCAACAAAAGTGTCGTCAAATAAGGCTAAGGAGGCAGAACAGGATATTTATGATTATCCAGACCTTTCAAAATTGGATTTACGAAATGAGAAAAAGCCGATTGCCCATGTGACCCCGCGGACAAAGACATGTCCAGATCTGAAACAATCAGATAAAAACTTCAGAGATCTGACAGTTCATGAGCTGTGTGAGCGTCTAAAAATTTGTGGATTTGAAAAAATGGTTGACGTCTGCAGGAATCATAACATAGATGGACAGTTTTTACATGGACTGGAAGAGAAGCTACTTGCAAAAAGTCCATTCTGTCTCACAGAATTTCAGATAAGAAAGTTCCGTGACATGGCTCACAAGAACTGGGTTCCGAAATTGACATGAAGGAAAACTTAGAGTTTCCAGTACGTAACAAACAACGTCCCGTCCCGTTCAAAATGTAGATTTTTATTTCCAACCTTTCGTCATGCAAAATCGTACGTTGAAATTGAAATTTATGTACCCTACATGAAGTCCATCATATATATATATGGTGCAACCCCAACAAACAGAAAATGTTCCGGATTTTCTGACTCAAAAAGTAAATCATAGTTGAGGAGACGACGATACATTTATGTTCGCGATATATGTATGTATACGTGTTTATGCATAAATATATGTATACGTATAAATTTTTGTATATATATATATATATATATATATATATATATATATATATATATATATATATATATATATATATATACACTGTATCAATGATATACCACGAGATGTATACATTTTTCATTAAAAGGAAACGAGGCTTGCCGAGATTCCTTTAAATGAAAAATGTATAACCGACTGCGCTCTTTAGCATTTTTATATTTTATTTATATCACATACGAATACATATATTTGCCCTTTGAAGGGAGTTAAGATTTACTACAGGCAGCTGTGTATTGACCAAGAGAATGAACTCCTCACATCCCGAGTGTGTCCGCTACAAAATGTAGTGCTATGCCTTTTGCGGCTATTCACAATCACCTTTGCATATTGATAAGTTGATTATTTTCTTTTCTTAGTTTATATGTTCTTCAGATTGATTAAATCAATATAATTCACACTTATGATTTAAACGTGAAAGATGGTTTTACTAATAAAAGTAGCGCACTACAAACACTTGGTTACCTGCACCATTCATTTGAACGCTAACCCGTTCACCTACTGGCTCGTGGAACTTATTATGGAATAGAAACTAAGCGAAATGAAGAATCAACAAGCGGTAATTAAAATATTTTTAATATATTTACAGTTTATCTAAGTAATTATTCTGCTTTAGTAACAGTACCACCAACTATAACCTATCTCTGACTCTGTCTCTGGTCGGTTTGACCTTCTCTCTCTCTCTCATTCTCTCTCTCTCTCTCTCTCTCATCCTTAGGCCGGTTTGCCTTAATTTTGACCATCATTCATAGGTCCGGAGATATCATGGGATGACACAAAAGAAAATCATGTACGTTCGTCAATGCATAGATTTTAGTCCGTATCTTGCTACCATGGGAGAGAGAGAGAGAGAGAGGCCTTTGGACATTTTCATACCAAATTAATAAGAATCGATTTTTAGAGTGTCGACGTGGTTGCAACTTTCTATCATTGATAAGTACTGTAAATAAATCCCAAGGAAAGTGCACACGCATCGTTACGGCGAACCATATTCTTGTAGGTTACTTGGTGTAATTTTTATTTCAAGGTTTAATTAAGCCGAAATTCTTTTTCTCTCTCACTCCACATTTATGCGTAGTTTGTCCGTTATGCATGAGCTGGGAGGGGGTGGGGAACATAAATCAGAAAGGATTGTAATGAAAATGTGTACAATATTAAATTCATTTAGAAAACGAGGATTATTAATACTTGTTATGGTTATTTTGATAGGTCACTAATGATTAATGTGTGGAAATTTATCACTGATCTAGAATCAACAGCACACGGTCTCTAGAATGTTTATATATGCGTATATATTGCTTTATACCAACACTTATATATATATATATTTATTTATTTATTTATTTATTTATTTAAAAACAATTTTGTATAGGATCAAACCATAGTTATCTGACAATGTTGCTTGATACTGTTAGGAAATGACCATTATTCCGAACTAAAGTAGAATCATTTCGCTTACTATGACAAATCCTAACGTATCTGCAGTAGGAAATTACAGATGTAAATATATTTATGAATATATTCACATGTGTGTTTTCTTGATAATTGAATACATTGACTTGGGGATAAATCCTCCATCATCCCTTTTTTTATTACCCCTGACAAATTACGGTAGCCAACTGGGGGACTTGTACCCACTTCTCTAACCCGTTAGACCAAATGGACATTACTGTGCCCAAGTAATGAATTTGTACTCACTTTCTATAAAATATAACTCAAATACGTAATATTCAGAACGGTGCATCGAAACTACCATACAAATGTACAGCTAATATATCATCTCTCCATAACTCTGTCACAGAGAGAGAGAGAGAGAGAGAGAAGAGGAATACCGAGAAAACCAAAAATACTTGACAAAAATTTCAATGATCAGTCATTAATGCATGAAAATAATTTTCTTTTGCATTTACATGTATCTATCTATATACGTATCCATCCAGTGCATAACTAACCATCTATATTTTAACATTGGAAACGCGGTTATCTAAATACACTATTCACTTGTATTACAAAATGTCTATAATAATGGTTACTGGGTGTATTTTCATATGTTTACATTTTTTATTTATGGTTTAATATTTACCCGTCTTTCCATACATGTATAAATACCTTTATACATAAACCCATAGAGAAATATAATACATACAATTACATACATAGTTTAAACAAAACATGCATATATGTGCATACCTGTATATTAATATATAATTACCAATTTATAGTTAATATAATGAAACCTCCCCCAAATGGGTTATGTTAGGTCAATATAGGCTGCTAAGATACATGTTATGCATATCTATATTATGTGTTTCATTTTAGTCCGTGATTGAGAGTTCAGACTACCAGACGTTTGCCATTTTCGGCATTAATCTAAAAAACAAACAAGATGTTTACTTTGAACATAAGTTTAAGACTGACCTTATTTATGAACTTTGAATGTTCTAGAAGCGAATTTGTCGAACGTTACATCGAAAATTTGGATTTTCAAGAGCAATCTATTGCATCGCGGTGTCAAGCGAAATTTGTATATAAAGAATTTTGGCAAACGATTATTCATTACTGTGTGCTGATCAATATGTGGAATCACTTACAAGTGTGCTTACATATAATTTTAGTGGAATTATTTAAACTATTGATTGGAATTACAAAGTGCTCATTGACGGTTTTGGACTAAAACACTTTCTTCGGATTATTGGGGACTCATTCAAGGACATTCTGGATTATATCACGGCGATTCATCTATATATTTAAGAATATTAGAATTCATTCGGAACATTCTATAATTGTGGACCTATGTTAAGACATTTAGAATTATCTGGGATTTATTTCACTATACTTTCTCTTACATATTCACTTTGTAACTAAGAGAAGTAAATTATTTATTTAACTAAACTTGTTGGTTTCGCTTCTTTCTGTAAATTGGTGGAGTCGAACAACATACGCGACAAAACAATTTAGAATGCCGTCTGAAAATGAAGCAGACTGTTTCAGCATTTAAACAAAACAATGCAGGATAATCATGTACAACTTTGACTCATAATGAATAATAGCTGAAAGCAATAGCGCAGAAAACTATTGAGTCAGGTTTCCAGTGAGTTAGGACCCAAATGACGTAATCGAAATGGCACCTAACATCACGAGGTTCAACGACGCTGAAAGGTTTTCATATGCGTTTTCAATATGGTTGATCATGTGTCCAAGGAAACTCCGGAGCTCTTTGAGCTTTATGCAGACATTGCCAATGACTTAAGAACAGCCTACATATTTCAAGAGAAGAGTAAATGTTTGGTCCAAAGTAATTTCTCAACGATTTAGTCAAAACTTCTTTTGATGACAGGTTGATATAAGAGAACCGGAATAGTGCTATCAGTAGGCTTCATTTTTAATATAAGCGAAATATAAAATGTCTGCAGAATCAATCATAACCTTTTACGATGAAGCTTCAAGTACCCAATGTGTACCTGAGCTTAATTGGTATGACTTCGGAAAAAATGGAAGTCAGCTACTTATATGGTTTCGTAGAGGATGATCTTGTCACCGCTTGGATATTAGCAGAAATAAACATGGACAATTTCATTGCTGCGTTAAAGTGAGCTACTCATGGTCTTTAGCGGTATGTCTTCACCAATATGATTGAAATCGATGATATCGCGCATTTTTGAAAATAATATGACCTAATTCATTCTTTGCGAGGTTTTTATATTGTTTCAAGACTCTTGAAGTGCAAGTGATGCACACGTTTTCAGCATATTATCCAATGGTCCTGTTTGCGTTTTGTTGTTCCTTTGAATCTGGTGTTTCTTGTGCGTCCATAAAGGAATATCATGACATAACCTGTGTTTCTGTTGTCACAGAAGCTGCAAACGTTTTTATTCCTGAATTATTACGCGCACTAATACAGTGTATTTCCGCAGCAAGAGCATTGATATTGTAGCTATGTCTTCTTTGGCAGTGGATGATGTGATAATAAGCATCAATTGTTTTGCATGTCTCCTTCCGGTCCATAAAACTCTTTTCTGTCATTTTGAAAACATTGTTTGCTCTTCTTACATGGTCTACATGCGGGGCTTTATCAAACAGGATGTTTGCAATATGTTTGCTGTATCACCATCTGGGATTGGTGAATTATCCAAATACCCACTGGGTACTTTATTGATCAGATCTCTAAACGTGGTAAAGTGTAACGTTTCAACACACGTTTCCTTTCCAATGTGTTCAAGAGATGCAGTAAGTTAGTTTATCTCAAATTCATGAAAATAATGGTTTTCATGATGTGATAGTATGCATGAGCTGTCTTCATGATTATGTTAGGTATTTCATCATTTTGTAGTGGTGCTTCCTCTGCAAACGAGGCTTTATATTTGTAAAGAACTGGAACACCATCAGAAAAAAATATCCGTCTGTGCTCTTCTTTTACAAGATCTGCATTGATATTTTTTGAGCTGTGGAATGCTATCAAAGTAGCCAGTTGTGTTTTCATGAGATATTCTTTGCCAGACTATCTAATTCGCAGTGTCAGAAAAAGACTGTTTAGAAAGGCACATATATAGCTAACAAGACACCATCATTGTATTTTTGCTCTCCCATACCTGATTATAATGTAGACTGCATTAGCAACATCTTTTCTTTTATTAATCTGCCTCTGTTTTCAGCGTCTCTACCTCTTCCCCAGCAGAATCAGGATTTTTATCCTCTGAATTTTCAGATTATGATTGTCGTCGCTGTAGATATTCTTCAGCAAAATCTGGATTTTTATCTTCTGATTGTTTAGGTCGCTGCTGTTGTAACTCTGGCTCCGGTTGCGGTTCTTCGTTATCCTTTTCGTTAGGTTTTTTATGACTTGCAAGATCGTGTCCATATCGTGAGAATGAAAGCCAACCGCACGTTTTGAAATTTAGTTTCTTCACCTGTCTGTCTTTGTACTTGTTTTCGGCTTTTTCTTCTTTAAATATATTACATTTTCTGAGCTCCATCTTTTGTGACTTCCAAATAGCGTCAACAGTATCATCGTGTAATTCGACAATGATATCGTTGATGAGCATCTCAAGGTTCTTTTTAAGTGCGTCTGAGCACATGTCACTGCAAATTTTGTAACTGCCTCATACTTATCAATATCAAATTGTAATGGTTCTGCTCGCATTGCTGAAACAGACAATTAATATTGCATTGTCGAATCTATTATCTTTGTACTCGATCCAGGATCGTTTTAGGTTGTAGAAGCAAGTGTTTTATGGTCTTTGGGTATAGTCTGAAGGCTGATCATAATGTGCTTCACTAAAACTAGAAATGTATAAAGGCAGCAAGCGATTGTGAAAATATCGTGCATATATACACATAAAACATAAGATCATGTAGCATAAAAATCTGAAAATATTTTAGACCGGGGATTAGATGGATTGGCAGAAACTCAAACAAATCCATAGAGACGATATTGTTTTGTACCTTGGTCTGGAAGGTCCAACACGGCTAACTCTGATCCTATTATGCATGTACTCTTATAAAGCGCAGTCCAGTTGTCGTTGGATGCTTCAAAATGCCAGTTGTTGATATGTACAGTAATAAGAAATCTGCTTAGTATTTGAAAGAGCCAAATAGTAACAGGCGCGTGAAAAATAATCTGAAACCAAATATCTGAGGAAACGACCACGTGACTATTTCATTACCTTGTGAGAATGCAACAATGCGGTCCACAGAAGCAACCGCGCTTTGTAGGTGACTGAATATTCTGATGATGCAAAAACAGAAAAGTCGTTGTGATTCCCAGAATAGGACGCCAAAGGAGGAATGTCTCCAATCATGACTGTATTTGCTCGGAGTACATTACCTGAGCTATCCATGGACATGCCTATATTTTGGACATGGACAAATAATATCGTCGATTTAAGCGCCTATGACATCAAGCATTGTCCTGCTACATATGGTGGCTGAATATAGATTGGTGAATAGGCCACTGTCAATGTTCTCTGAATATAGATGCGGGAATAGGCCACTGCCCATGTCCTCTGAATATAGATGGGGAATAGGCCATTGTCAATATCCTTTGAACAAAATTGGCCCCGATTGTGCACCAAACGATTTTCATACCGATTTGCTTTCCGAATTATCGTCATTCATTCCGAAGTCTCTGTAACCAGCAGTGACTGGCGCATTAAGAACCAGGTCGATATCTTCACCAAACGTGGTACTAGCGATGTCCTCCAGGTACTTTCCAGTGGCCACGTCATTCCTACTACTACATTATGCAACTGCGCATTGGGACAACCATCATGAGCAGTCGTCACAAGAACGCGTGCTGTATAATATAGAACTGTATAGCTCATCTCGCCACTTATGTGTTATTCACTGGTAAACCATATTTGTAATCTTGTTGATCGACATGCTCAGCGACCATTCCATGGTGTCACCCTCTTTTCTCACACGAATATTAAGCTCAACATATTCCATCTGATGCGGAACTGTTTGTGCTACAGTAATCAATAAACATGCTGAAAGCTGTAAAGTGATTCATTATATAAACTCTGCTGTATAAAAACGCGTATAAAAATGTCCAGAAAACATATTTCATTTCCCTTTTGTTATTGTTCGAGTGTTGGTCCAACAAAATGACAAAACAAGCCTATTTTGAACATATTTCTTAATAACGGACCTAGTTACGATAATATGTTTGTTTACACATTAATTATGGGTCAAAAGTACAGAACCCATTACCATGTTGACAAATCGCTTGGTGGTGAAACGAAAACCTTTACAATATATTAGAGCCAGCCGCAATAAATTCCATATAATAACTTGATGGCGACCAGGACTCTGTCATTGTATTTGATGACATCAAAATCGATCGTAACAAAAAAAGATCGAGGAGTACTATTAGTGACGCGAAGTAAGCGCTGAAATTCGGATTACCTTTCGCAATCTTATTATGACGTGCCAAAATATTTTTTGTCGCAATATGTGTTGGTTTGTGTTGTTTTCTGGATTTTGCTATTGCGATAGATATTATATTGTCCGTTACCGCTGTTGTGTCATAGCTGCTACAAAGGTCAAGGAATGCTGTTACGAGGCGACAAGCGACAACAAGAGCGCTTTTATGATATTTCTTTTGGATGCGTTACTGTTCCTGAAATGTATCGTAGCAGTTTTGGCGAATTTTGTCGCCATATCAGAACCACGCGGTGGTTGCAAGGGAGATAAAAAAAAAAATTTTATTTTTGCACGCAATCGAAGCATATCATCAATATTTATACAACTAATTTGTACACAACGTCACTTGTACGAGTATAATAATGAAAAGGCTGGAGCCGAGGTCATGCACCGGAAAGTAAAGCAGCTATATAATTTGCATGGTCGCGTTTTCGCAACTAAAGGAGGTGGGTAGTTCAGCGCGACGAAGCATAAGCTGTTTTGTTCTGTAAGAAAACAAACGGAACATGCTGCGCTAGAACACAATGTTAAGCACGATGAACTCCTGACAACTCTGAAAGAGCAGCAAACAGGGTCGATCGATGCTCAAGCAGTGCAACAACTTATAGTTTGTAAACTTGTTTAATGCTTAGACCGGACATTTTCTAGATTTTCAAAAAGTAGCTCATGAAATACTAACTTTTTCAGAGGCAAGAAATAACGCTAGGGAACTACAAGATGAATACAACTGATTGAAAAGTGCTTAGAAAGGTCGACTTGGCAAGAATAGAATACGGGGAAAGAGAATAAATGACAGTATCATTATCGAAACATTTGTTTGCAAAGAAAAAAGGACATAGGCCTTCATCTGCGAGAACATGCAAACAGGCCTGAAATACGCAGACATACGATAGTAGAAGCAGACGATACAACTTGACTGTTTGGTAATGATTATTGTGCATCAATGTCATGTGAAGGTGAGCCACCAGTAAATACAAATATCAACACAGTCGCCAGAAAACTAGATATATTGCAGATGTAAGAAGGAGCATCTTCACTGCATGCTGAGTCGTTTCTACCAACAACACCATACTAACCCTCTTAAAGATCGCCATATTCTAGGCAGGCAACATCAGAACAGTCTCCACCTGTGACATTATATCAGCTGCCAATGTTGTTTTCACTTACTGTATCGCTTCAGGTAACACCAAATAACAAATTCGGCATAAGGAGGAAAAAATCGACAACAGACAAACGAATAAAATATTTGGGCCACGCGACGTAAATCCAAGTAATCAATCAAAACTTCCCAACTTCAGCCCGAGCATGTCGGGCGATAAAAGTTACATGCAAGCAGCAAATAAACTGTCGATACCGGCGCTCAAATTGACAAAGAGAACATAGAAATACTAGGTCATCTGCATAAACAAAAGATGCTTAATAAAAGGAGTACGAGGTTTTGCACAAAATTTAATATAACCAAAATTTCTTAAATGCGTCTTTTTGACCCCTCAGTCAGCACCAGGAAGCATCATATATTTCCTGTTAGCTGATGGAATTATCGCAGGATACTTGTTTTGAAATTGCTTTGAAATCTGCCGAAAATATGAAATTCTTTTACAATATAACAGCTGGCACTAACGAGTTCATGTATTTCAATCCGGCCAACAATGCTATAACAGTGCTAGCCACAAGTCCAGCTGTACATAATGTCGTTGACATCGCCCATGAGATAAAATGGCTGGTAAAGAAACATTCATGCGAGCGAAAACAGAAAACGCGCTGAATTTTTCCACATTCAAAACCCGAGTAAAGCTCAAAGGCGGCTACATCGTTGGCTTTACCTTCAACAACAGCTTAAGGTACACGTTGTGCTTTTTTACATCATGACTTGTAGAGGTCCATGGAGTCCATATGGCAATTTTCCGGTAAATTTAGCGATATTTGTGGCCAGCTCATAAACTGTTCCATCGATCAAGGATCATACAATGCAAAATGTGATCACAGCAATGTGATCTACAGATTTATTCCAAATGTGCCACCATGATCGTTCATGACATTAAAACCACCACAGTCGATTTATTGTCCGATCAACAATATATTTAGCATAGCAAAGGTTACGATGTCTAGTCTATCAAATTGAAAATAATACCAACCTTAACAATGAGCGGATGATATTTTATCTGCATATGCGAGAGCAAGAAAAAAAGATGTAAGAGGGTTGTATAAATGAGGAAAACAGTAGATAAGAGCATAAGGAATATTGGGGGATCTTTATAAATGCTGTTCTCAAACATTGCTCAGGCAGCACCTGGCATAGTGAAACGAATTGCTCCACTTGTACTTCACACCGCAGAAAATAAAGCTTTAGCCAAAGGAACAACTGATTACAAAGGTTGCTGACAAATTTGGGGAACACCTGCACATTAACAAGCTACACTAGACCCTCCTGCTGTGCTGCTGTCAAAGAAATTATCAAGCGATTGCATCAACAAAAGAATTATAGCATATGATGACAAGTATCACACATCATATCGTCTAAGCACGGTGAATGGTGGGCGTACAACGAACGCCAACACAATAGCACTGTGTCAAATATTGCGGCCGGATCCGGTCTCAAAATAATGTTGATTAGCAGTGATGTATAAACTTGTTGTCACGATTTACAGCAGAATAATTCAAGGTTTTGGTGAGGAGCCTATCGAAGAGTCCACTACGGAATACGAGAATGTTAAGCGCCTGGTCAATGTCTCGCATCAGATGAAGAAGCCTGGCACACCAATTAAGTATACGCGTGACGAGGACGTTTATCTGCTGACACACAACACTTTTCTTGAAGTCAGGATTTCTACAGATGAATGCTGCACCACCTGGAAACTATGCTGCTGGTGCACAGTATCAGCCTATGGTTTCAGCATATTTATGAGAGCTCAGTTTCAACTTAATAATCAGAAAGCGGAAGACATCGACAATTGTCTGCCTGCTGACAGCACCATCATGAGCCTGATGTTGGTGGTCGAGGATCACAATGGAAGCTCATAAATACAAACATTTTGATTGATGGACACGAATAATCGTGCAATTATCAACACCTATAATCAAGGAGATAACCTGATTTCTGATGATAACATTTTTGCTGCTTATTATGGTGGAGCCCAGAATATACGACATATTGGAAACGCCGTTGCTAATCAAGAAAATAAAAATTATAATTTAGGTTCTGCAGTAACGAGCCGGATCACTTAAATTCACCATGAATTATGTATGTTTTACCACTAATCTCTCTGTATGGTCCTCGCTGTGAATTTTATATCGTTTTTAGAGGAGTCGAGTGCAAACTACTTTTGGAAAGAGCTGACCCTAATGCTATAATGCATCAGCAAGATGCTGTTAATGACAGCCAATTGATTGTTACGAAGTTATCCCTTTAAATGTCACAATTACCACCCTCTATATTCATTTGCTAGAACTGGATCGCCTTTAGTCTATGTTATCAAAACTGTTTGTTTTCAACTTTTTTTTAATTAGCAGCGCATTTGTCAGTGACATGGAGACTACATACCTAGTTTGGCAGCGAACTGCCTTGCAACTATTTGCATTATTTCAACGCGCAGTACAACATGAAGACTAGGAACAAAGCAGCTAGATATTTTATGACTTTGGGCTGACTCGTATTGCCGTTAGAATAAATAGTAAACAATATCTTGAGCGCGAACTCTAATGTGATTTTAGAGTAGAATATCGAAATTATTCACGCGTATGCTTCATGCTTCAGGATGCCGTGGCAAAGAGATCAGTATGTTGATACAGGAACACAGATCATCTTCCTTGAATGACTAGTCCAATCACTCGTGAATAAACCGTATTACTTTATGGTCCGTGATCCACTAACCGGCAACCAGATGATTATTTTCCTATTTCATCCAAAGTGTTGATCGGTTTGGTTATCCTGATGATAGTGTTCCAGCTGAAATTTAACAGATTCTGACATTTCTTAGGCTGTACTTTCGGGCGCGTATCATCGAGTATTTTTTCAATGCGGGTTCATTTATGCTCAGAATGGACAATCATTGCTTTTTACACAAACAATGCAACAAACAAACAGAGAACAAAAGTATCTTTAAATCTGCAGATGGAAGACAGGAAACAATGTTGGACGTGTACTCAGAGACAAGTGTCACAGAATATAGGTAAGAAACAGAAATAAAAATGATTTAATAAATTTTGCATCCCTGTATTTCAAGACTGCAAAGAAATTTTCCATTTACATTTTATTAGGTCACTAAATTTAGTGAATGGTTTTTACTGGTATATTTGCTATAAAGTAGCTGTAACAGACCAATCGCTCCATGCATCGCACTCTTTCATTATCTGTATCATTTAGGTGTTGTATTACGCTCACTACAGTAATAAAGTACTGATTTTCTATGCATAACCACGTCTACCAGAGGCTAAATCTGGCGGGAGTTTCCAGTCTCTGGTTATGACAGTCGAACTGTGCCCTTAGTAAGACTAATCTCATACATAGTATATACCATTACTTACATTGTCAATGTTACTGACGAGCATGCAAAGTATTTTAACCTTTCTTCAATTGTGTCTTTTTAAAACTTGAACTAGGAAGCACGAAACATATTGTACCAAGGTATTTTCGATCGTACCGCGATTCTTAGTACGATATAGCGCAGTTATACTAAGGACCCACAAACGTAATATTCTGGGTCAGAGACCTGACACTACACTGCATAATTTCCGTCCATAAATAGCTGCTATAAAAAAAAACCCTTCCTCTAATTTATAGCAAAATAACATTATATCCATGTTACTACTTCGGAAAAAATTATTTTACAAATATTATTTATTTTGAGATAAAAGAAAAGAAAATATTTCAGCTCAAAAGAAAATCACATCCCGCTCCCGAAAATTAAATGGAGAGTACCCTATAGCAGACGAATGTGTTATGTGTGTGTTAACTGTTCTATAATTTGTTATGTAAAAACTGTAACAAAGATGGGATGATTAAGCTTGCACTCTAGCTGATACCTTGACAGACATCGTGCTTATAGTAGAGAACTATAGATAAAATATGAAGTGTTGAGACTGAAGCCTACAATTTACTACCTATACTATTGATATAACAGGCAGGCAAACTTTGCTTTAAGTGGGATGCCAATACCCGGGCAAGATATGTATGAGACACGGCCTGTAAACATAACGAACACTTAACTAACATGAAACTTTTTAGCTGACTTAAGAATTTACGTAAAGTTGATGTAAAAAAACAAGTGCACTAGTGAAATATGACATAGGGTGTCTTTTGTTGTTTTTTAATTTGAAATATTTCTGAAAGTTGAATTTGTCCCCAATACGATTCATGCTATTTTATTTGGTCACCGCGTTGACATACGTGACACGTGGCAAACATTTGATTATGGGATCATAAATATAATTATACTTGCAACACTCACCATTAATTTGTTTTATTATAAAATATATACGTTTTAAAACTATTTTGTTCTGATTAGCTGAATCATGCTGTTGATATCATCAATGTCATGACAAGCTTCTTTGTAAATTTCCTTACATTTCTTACCGACGGACACTACTTACTGACTGGTACAGTGAAAAAGTGCCGTGATACGTACCACATGGTAAAACATACCGTGGTAAACCACTATCCCGGGAATACCCAGCAATGCTAAATTTTACCCATAATTTTAGTTTAAAAAAACAAATGTTGGAGCTGGCTGGAATTTTTGTTGTTGTTGTTGTTCTAGGGTTTAACGCCATTTTCAGAACAAGATAGGCTATACATGGCGGCCAGTATAACTGGTGGAGGAAGAATCCTGAAAAACCAAAGGAAGAACCACCGACCCACGAGAAGCTACTGGCAGGCTTTCCCACGTACTCACGCTAGCCGAGCCTTGGACTCGAACCCACGCAGACAGAGGTGAGATGGCAGTGATCCGGAACGTTGAGCGCTTTAGACCACTCGGCCACTCGGGGCCCCCTGGCTGGAAATAAAATCCCAGATGCACCAAACCCCACCCAGTAGGACAGTCCCTACGTTATTTTGTTGATAGATAAAGAGATGGACTAGCTTATGGCCCTCATCAGTACAGGTTTCGACCCTCATTTAATATATTGATTATATCGGTTTCAGTCTGATGTCCTAGCTTAAATTCCTCTAAACTCACATAATATTAGAAGCTATAATCAGTTGTGACAAACCATCCCGAATATATGATTGTCATCTTAGAATCTTTGTGCAGATAATTTAATTTCAAAATATTGTATTGTTGTACAAAATACGCGAACGGGTAACGAACATTTCGATACACCAAGGATATCTCCAAATGGCTACACTCTATTGTGACTAAAGCCACTGATATGAGAATGCACAAAGTTAGCGGTATAAAAACATTTTAACAAGTGGCGAATGAAATGTATCTGGTAGTAACGTAGGAAAAAAAAGATTTTATTTTAAATTATATACCAAACTTACTATAGAATCGAAGTTTAGAAGATTAAACTCATGGTACAACATGCTCACCCAGCCCCTTTTCGTAAATTTACCTCACATTCATGTGCGACAAGACAATAAAGGGGGTAAATTTTGGTCGGGTATTCTTAATGAAAAGAAAACAATAAATTGTATTTCTATAGATTCATCTCTAGATGATGTAATTTTATTATCTTCTGGGACAACGTACGGAGATAACAAAAATATATTAATGATTTGCCTAACGGATAGCATACAAGAATTAAGGAGTTTTTAACAAGATTGTGTCGAGTTTACAGACAACGTTATATGTTATATGATAGCGTAAGGCCGTTATATGAATATCATCAGCCATCTGGGGTTGGCCTGTTTTTAGTATAATAAACGTTGTCCTAATATTCATGAGTATAATAAGGGTTAGGCACCAGAAGCGTTTTCGAAGGCCTTAGAAAAGATTTTCAAGAGAAGGTTATGATGCGTCATAAGCTCATCTAAGAATAATATGCTTCGTCGACGGACCTCTTGGATGTATTGTGGTGTCAACGTCGAAAATAACGACAGCAAGCGTTTCATGTGTGGGGTGAATTTTCCGCATTGTTTCATGCGCCAAATAAAACTCTGAGCGAGTGAGCAGTTACACAGCATACTAAAACCAGTCAAATTTTACTGGCATTAGCTATCCTGCTCAGATCGGTGACGTTCCAAAGTCTGACCGTCAAAAACAATATATATATGAAAATTTTTGATGTGGATGACGATATGGTTTATCAGCTGCAGTTGTAGTTCGTAAGGTGCGACAAAACTGTGGTCCTGCTTTACATCCATCACGAGATAATAGACGCCAATGTTTTTAGATAATGAATTTTAACAGACTGGTGAAAGTACAATACACCAAGCACAATGACAAAATGTATAACTGCGTAGATGTCTTCCGTGGTTTTTTTACGGGAAAACCTGCTCGAGCAGCATGGTCTAGATTGTATTTATACTACATCGGATGTGATGCCAAGCAAAGGCAATATTCTAGCCTTTGAATGGGGAGTCAAAAAATCAAGAACCCTCTTATTTTTTTTTTTGTGCCCATTTGCAGCACTCACTCTTTCTGTTGATGTCTGTGACAAAAACCCAGAAGTTTGTTTTACTAGAGTTTATCAAGAGTACAATCTCTGAGCGTACATGTACAAGTTGGTCCGTACCAATGACACCTAAACAAGCCACAAAAGTCGTATCATTTCATACACAGTCTGCTTGGTGAAGTAAGATATGTAAGCACAGCTTCCGCAGCAAATAATGAGTTATACGGCATAGGATAGAAACAATTTTACGAAAGCAGAAACTCGTTGCATACGCGATGAGTCACTTTGTTATGGTCGAGTCAGAGATAGCGTCATTTTACTGGCCAATTCCGTCATCCCACCCACAACCAATGAAATCTTCGACTTCTGTAGTGAATGGCATACCACGACTTATCGACAAAATCTTTAATCAGATTTGGAACATTAAAGATTACCAACACCCAATTGATTTTGTAACCATTATCATCATCGCACCACAGCATTTCTTCTGTAATACGTTCTGGTGACATGCATGAAAATTAGACAGTGGTCAACTTCTGTGATTGAGACCATTCATAGAGATTTCTTGTAATCTAAGTAGGCAATGTACTCGAATGGCTTTATGATATCATAATCTGGTAGAAATTTGTTATATCGCCACACAATATCTGTTGGAGATCATTGAAATTCTACCACGATGACCCTTCTTGATGAAAAGATATATGTCGAGGTCCGTAATCAGTTCCAGTTGCACCAAAGACACTTGAGCGAGGCGTCTCAAGACAAACCATGATCAGAGTAGTAACAAGCAGGATATGACCAACAATAAGACATGTCATAAGCGCGTCCGTTTACAGATACAGGTCATAATTCGCTGCAGTATTCTTTTTGCTGAATTTGTTCCAGACGTTAAAGACACATCGGAAACATCAGAGTTGTAAGGTTGGTTAAAGAAATCTTTTTTTTCCCTGCGCTAAACTGGTTTCATCAAATTTGTCCAAATATGACATGCAAGCATACGGATAGATTTCTATTTCTCGTGACCAAATCAATGTTTGTACTAAATTGCTATGCGGTATTTATAAACGATTGTGTATTTTTGACTAGATCATTTGGCTAATTCTGCATAAACTAGTAACTATCTATAACTATCAGATATCCAAGTACATATTAAATATTGCGCTCCATGTTATTTGGAATGCAGCTGATGTCCTGGTTATATTTTCCAAAGTGTTTTACGATCACGTGTGAATCATAACCGCGGAGGTTATGCAGCACAATCGGAAGAACGTCAGGCATCTTTGTATGTTTAGTCCTTATTAGCACATGTACACGATAACGTGTACGAATACATGTTTGTCAGGAAAAAACCTTTTAATTTTGCTGAATATCATAAAAACAGCATCTTTCATGATGAAAAGTAGATATGTGAACCCAAGTCAAATCCAATAGTAGAGATTTTCTGCCGAAAGCAAACTTTTTATAGCATTAGACTTGCCAATGATATTTACAAACAGCGCGCAAAGGTCATAAAAAGAAGAATGTCGTCAAAACTACCATCAAATACGAAATTACTTGCTGTCGAAGAACATTATGTCAGTGAGAACAGTCAGATGGAGCAACCACCATTTCTATACGGTGACATTGAACAAAATAAAACTTTCTTTCTTACAATGACAAAAGATCATTTTGCTCTCTCTCGCAATGTCATTAATTGTAATGTATCGTATTGCGTATTGATTTTATCCGCCACATATCTCTCTCTCTCTCTCTCTCTCTCTCTCTCTCTCACACACACACCACTTAACATATGCGGTGGGAACCAACAGCCATACCTAAAACGCGCCTCGAAGCAATATTGAGTCCGGTACTTATGGCATTTTTCCTGATTAAACCTACATTTTTATTATTATTATTATTATTAGCAGTAGCAGTAGTAGTATATTATTATTGTTGTTGCTGGTGGTGGTGGTGGTGGTGTTCATTACCACATTAAAGTTTAAAATATTATCATTGCCCAATTATTGATATAGCATAACTATTGGGAGCTTGTTATTGATGTAGGCCCTTTAATCATACTTAAAGATATCATATTTAACATTTAAGAAAATACCCTTTACTTCTTTACTGACTTTCCTTAACAGAATTGAAAATTGTCTGATAAACTTACATCAGCTCAGCTGCAATTAGATCAAAATCTGGGTAAAACTAACAGAAGATCTACTAATTATCTCAATGAGAAGTGAATACATAATTTAATTGAAATTGACGACAACCTTGAAGATTTATAATGTTTTCTTTTCAAATTACTTTTAAAGTTACAATGTCTTTCATCTTCTCGCTTATCACAATATAGCAGAATGTCATCATCATCATCATCATCATCATCATCAACAACAACAACAACAACAACAATGACAGGAACGACAACAACAATAGCAACAACAAAACCCAATATGGCAGTAATTTATTACTTCATGCTGTGTCTTCATGTATATTTTATTTTATTTGTTAATCTCCATATAAATCCTTCATAAGATTGGTGACTGGGTTGGCATTTATATGAGATAATTTATGTCTCATTTGATCCAATATTTTAATGCTTTCTTTTCCTAGTTCTTATCTCTATATGCGTACTGCAGTTTAACAAAAATAGTTATAAGTAAAGTGTTTATACTTATATCTCTGAGAAAAGTGATATTTTTCAAAATCTACAATTACTTCAAGGTTTTAATTGGATTCATTTTTGGGATAAGAGTACTGAACGTTTTAAAAGTTGAATAAATAAAAGCTGTATATTGGAAGGAAACTAAAGCAAATAATAGTATCAGTATAAACAGCAGTACTAGTAATGGTTGTATTTCTCATTGACTGACTCGGCATTCTCTCTGTGGGATTCAGTTTCTCGAAATGTTCTTTTCTTATGATTTTCGTAGTTTAATTTTACATTCCAAATTGTGCTAGTTCTAGCTGAGACTGACCCTCTTACCCCCCCCCCCCTTCTCTTGTTGAACCCACTGCTTGTATTTTTTTTTATAGTATTTAGTGCTTCGGTATACTACAATGATATCATTTGTTTAAATCAATGTCAAATTGAAACAAAAATAATAATTTTGTAAAAATACAATTATATCAAGAAAACTAATGAGAATTATTTGTATATGAATGAGATTCTTGTATTATATTTACCTGAATATGTTGAGATAATTATATTATCAGCGACACGTTTCACCGATACACGTTTAATGCCAAAATATTTACCCGCGGAATACATCGAAGGAAATTTATTATCATTTTCGTCGATGAAACAATAATTGGTTGTTGTTGTTGTTGTTGTTGTTTTACTTCTCCGTTACGGCAATTTTCACACTGAGTGACTGCTCGTAAATTACACACACGACTGTCTAGATGATCTTAATTAATATAATCAATAACATGATTAGGCTCAATTGGACCATTCAAACACTCATAAATAATCCGATGAGTAAGATGCGTTTTACCTTTGACATGAACCAACATATAACCAGAATTAGAAATACGGTCAATTTGTATCTTTCGCTTGCGGTGTCTAATAAATCCATCAATGGATGCTTCATAATTAACGAAAACAGGATGTGAAACAAATTCACACTCCATTATACAAACAAATTATTTCTAATTGTTTGTCTGGATAATTACGAGCAATATAATCCTGCTCGGTTAATACAAATTTGTGTTTGTTCGTGTAGTATCTTGACAATTCTCTGTATCTCTTAGCCACAATTACTACACAATTTTGTTTTTCCTCTAACACATTTATTGCAACAGATGCAGGAAACAGGACCTTCAGATCCTTGTTTGATATGTTGTTTATGAGAGGAACAATATTTGTCTTGAATTCTACGTGAGCAAAATTCATTTGACACGATAATCTTCCATGAACAATAATGTTGCGTCGTTACTATACTAATTATGTGAATATATTTAATTTGAATATAAATTTGTTTAAAATATAGATGGAAGATTTTCCAAAATTACCGATATAACTCCACGGAGGCAGCGGAGAGCATTTGATCTTGATCTCGCGCGGTGAAAAAATCAAGGATACGAAACAGTATAAGACAGGCAAAATACGAGTTTTATCTTGATGGCGCTGCGTATACTTTGTCAACATATATTGTAAAAGACACGAACGCGTTAATGAATAATGAGCGAGCAAATGAAATTATCGCCGCGGTAGATTTCACAGACGCGATCCTGTAAAAACCGAGCATGGTGATCGTGTAATTATCAGCGCAAAAACTAAACCAGGATTATTGGTCGGCATAGACAAGATTTTTTATGATCGTGGATATCAAGAAAGTGTTGTCATTTATGGAATTTATCTAATAACAAAACTGATATTGATAAATTAACACCAATGAAATTATCCGAAAAAATATATTGTGTAGCTGAGCGAATAATTGAGCATTTCACAAATGCGATACGTGGTAATAAATTAACAAATAAACGACGTGAAATAGGAACTAAATGGGCCGAATCTGTCAATGGAGGAGCTGCAATAAAAGATGTTTCTAGGTTGGAGAAGAAGGTAACAGCGATAACTGGAGAGGCTTTATATGATTAAAAAAACTACAGTGTAAATAAGAGAGCTCCAATAAATATAATCGATCATAATTCGCATGCGTGAACTGACGCGGTAACGGTATTTCCACGAGATCGAATTGTAAGATTTTATCCGGAGAGCTCTGGAAATAATATATTTGATTTTATTTACAAAAAAAAGGTAAAACGGATTCTGTCAGTATGATTGTTTTCGAGTTCATATGATGGAAAATATGATCAATTTGTACGACCTAACGGTGAATTATATCTTAAAGAATCTCTTCATGAACCGATGAAAAATCTTGCGCAGAAATTTTCAACAGATATCGACGAGATGCTGCGTAACTGTTTCACTATTCCGCCAGTTGCAGCTCATATTACCCGAGAAAAGAATTCATGGAAACCAAAACGAAATGAGTTTCTTCCGGACATACAAGCAAATTGTTGTGAATATGGACACAGTGGATTGTGGGATACCAAGTATAACCGCGACGATATGATATCACTTGATATGTCCGCATGTTATCCTGGAAGTTTTCTTGGAATGGGTGAATGCGCTGAATATTTTGGAACGTTTGGACACGAGATGACACGAGCGGCCGTTAATGGATCACTGCCTGACTTTTATTTACCGGATTTGCTCGTGTGATATCATTTGAATTTGTTGAGAATCTTCATCCGATCTGATATTGCTGGTTTGGTAAAAAAAATTCAGAAAAAAATGGGTACCGATAGTATTATTAGGATATATGATTGATTGTAAAATGTTAACATCGTTGACGATCAGCGAAGCAATTATATCATATCGAAAACAAACCAATATTTGGTTACCGCGTCCAAAAATTTATCCTGACGCAGATGCGCGATATGATGTTTTAACAAAAATATCATTGAAGAATGTACCGCAAAAGATCTTGGCAGAAGAATAATAGGTAAATTCACTCAAGGTGGATCATATGATCATAAACGAAATTATTCACGATTAATTATAGATTATGCTGAATACGATTTTATAATCGCTGAAGCAACAACAAGAAATATATTTGTGATTCGAGAAGACTCTTATTTATCTGATGGAACAAAGTTGGGTACACTTGTTAGTTATATGATTGGTGAATCGCCTCAGTATACTCATTTAAGATCTTCAATGTTAGCCTATGTGTCTATAAATGTATTGTCAATGATAAACAGATTTCCTGAGTACGCTGTCAGAGTTTCAACAGATTCATTTTACGTCGATGGAAAATACAAATCGATAGTTAGTCGGTTTATTAACGAGAACGAATCATTGGGGTCATGGAGAATAAAACAAGAATATCTACGCGATTATTGCAGTTCTGCTGATGTGAAAATATTAGATTGTTATAAATACGATACAATATCAGAAATATCTCAAGCAGCATCCGTGCATGATCCGGTATCTAGATATTAAAGTGTATTTGAATGGTCCTGGTAGTTGTGGCAAAACAACTCGAGTAATTGAATTATTTAAAAATCGCCGCTAGGATATGATTTTATTGACACCAACACATAGACTTTCCAGAGAAATGAAAAACCGTGGAGTTAATTCTTCCACTTATCACAGTTCTATTTTAGATATAGCGCTGATACGTGGACTCAAGACAGAATGGTTAATAAATTTATTGACGGGGTTATTATTTGGGATGAAATATGCACGGTGCCACTAAATATATTGGAAATGTTTCTTGATTGGTTATTATCATAAAACACAGCTGTGATTATGTGTGGAGATCACGGTCAACAGCCACCGTTTACTGGTAAATATCCCACGATTGGCTGAGAAATTTTGTTGATTACCATGGAGAGATTGATATTGATCACGGATCGCTCGATGATTATTGAAAACAACTCAAGAAATTAATCAGACTGGAGCCAAATAAAAACCAGTGTAGGGTATTACGAACAGTAATAAAAGAAACTTCAATGGACTATTAGTTACAAATGCGGACTCCAAACGATTTAAAAGCAGCAAGTAGAAAGATAGTTCGTGATACACTTCAGCGGCGGTTATTTCAGTTACACAAGGAAAGATTTTCGACGTTGCCAGTACCATTGTGTTATAGACCAATTGATACACGAAAACAAAACATCGACGTTGATATACCATGGCTAACTGTGAAGCAAAATCTAGTACTAAATGATATTGTCGAGGTTGATATTAATGTTGTCGAATATGCATTAAACATGAATAAATTCCCATGGACGTTAGGATACGCAATGACTATTCATTCTTAGGAATTAACTATTTCTGATACTCGTGTTTGGATTATCGATAATCGTATCGGGTGGTCAAATTAAGTTTATCTCGCAGTATCTAGGGTCAGAAGAATAAAACAACTACGAAGAGTTGTAATCGATGACACGGAAATTATCGATGATGTTACCGATGATACCATAATAAAGAAAAAATAGCCAGTTATAAACAATGTGATAAAAAAATAATCGAGATTTTAATAGAGATGTTGAATTTATCATGACGCTGAAGCAACAACAAAAGAATCACTGCGCAAGTTGTAATTGTATAATGCTGTGGCAGTAACGTAGACAGAAAAGATAATAGTCTCGGTCATACATGCGAAAACACGATGTTGACCTGTCTTTAGTGTAATCGGCGTAACGGCGCTAGTTAAGTAATTGAGGTGGTAATTGTGTATCCTCGGGAATTCCCTGTAATTGTTCACGTGTAAATCCTAATGCTAGATATCTTGTGTGTTGTAATACTCCAAATAGGACCAGTAGCTCTTTTTTTACCACCTTCAGGTTCACCAGGTTCATATAAATACCTAACAGTCACATTACCTAATAATGAATGTTGTGTATAATCACGTCGTTGTACTGGTATATATTTTGTTTTGTAACTGCATCAATAGGTTTCATTTTGATTGTTCGAGTAATCTCATTATTTAACGCAGTTATGATACTTGGTAATCTTGCAACCCGTTCACGAGATCTCTTGTCCTGAATTATTTCCTTCTCGTATTTATATCCAAATAACCGCTCAGCAAGCGTTGATTAAATCGCTCAACAATTGCCTGATCACGATGAATTGCAATATGCCCTCCTCGTATCTTAACGCGTCTTTGCTTCATCAGCGATGATACTGCGCCCAGAAATTCCTTGCCAGGATCAACCTGTAGCAGCTGTGGCCATCTTAGACCACCTCGTTGATAAATTCGTTTAAACGCAGAAGCAACTTTAGTTGATGTTTTAGTTGATAATGGTTCTGCATCTTTGTATCTACTTGCAACGTCAACAACAGTTAATTACGCGTATTTGTATGTCATTTGACGTCTTCGTATTTTGACAGTATCATGTGGTAAAAATAAAATATCAGCCTGATGAACTTCATTAGGGACGCTGATATCAAAATGCGCGTACTCGATTGTTTTAGGTATGGTAGATACATTTGCCATATTGCTTGTCGGGCTAACCACGCTGCTGTAACGGAATGTGTGACATTTGCTGCGTCAGCGAGTTTACTAATTGCTGCTCTACCTCTCCAATATCCGATCGTGGAATAATAAATTTACTCCATTTATAATAAATGATTAATTAATTACCAGCACCTAACAGCAGTTTACCTTTCATCGTGGATTTTACTAACCAACTAGCTATTTTTTCTTTGAAATATTTATCTTTTATAGAATTTAACGCGTGAATTAATTTCACATCTCCGAGGTGTCACTGCTGTAAATCTAAACTTTTATAAGCTACATCATGAGCATGACAAGCTCGATCTATAGTGTTTATTGGATACTCACCGGGTTTTGGTTGGTCCTGGTCATCAAGTATAATATCAAGTCTGGTACCAGGACCAGAGTGATTATATCCTGGGAGGTGTTTTTCTCCTCGATATTTAGCTGATGGAGTTCCTGGTAATTTAGATAACTTGGCGGGAATATCACCTCCTCGCTCTTTTTAAAACTGCACGGGAATAAACTTCGTTCACACTTACTTGTAACTGCTGACCTGTTATTTTTTGTTGTAATAATTGTTAGATCACCTGTATGGGTACGTGATTTACATTTCACACAAGATACATCCATATTATAATTATATGGATGTAATTGATTTTTCAGCTACAAGAAAACAAGAACCGATCAAGCATCATCCAGCACTACTAAATTCTGTCAGAATGATTATCATAGGTCCATCTGGGTCTGGTAAAACACAGCTATTGCTTAATTTGATAATGAGATGGTTAAAGTGGGATAAGTTGTATTTGGTGTCTCCGTCAGTTGATGATCAGCGGTGTTATGAAGTACTTAAACATTTTAATGAAAATGCACAATTATTAAATGAATGAAAATAGCAACATCATTGAATTTATAACTGACATCAGTGAAGCACCGTCAGTGGATGATTTAGACGGATTTATTAACAATTTAGTTGTATACGATGGTGTGATGTTGGATAAACAGGCAAACCCTGCTCGGATATTTTGTCGAGGCAGGCATAAACACACAGACGTGATTTAAGTCACTCAGCGGTATACACAAGTACCTAAAGTGATCATAAATAACTAATATTTTAGCTGTATTTAACTCCGCTGATACACATACTCTGAGAAATATTCATCAGACTTGGTGTAGTGGAGATATGGATTATAATAAATTTAGAAAAAAATTCAAAAGCGCAATCAGCTCAGTACGGATTTATAGCGATAAATATACATGATCCCAGAACAAGATATCGTGTGGGTCTTGATAAATTATTTGCTTGAGGCGATTGATAAGCAATTGCAGCAGAGAGGGTGTGACCTCGTTGGTGAGATCAACACGATAATCATATGTGCAAAGCGCTGATTGTGATTTCAGAGGATTTTTTTACGAAGGCTTATTTCGGCATTTGTACCTTTCTAAAAAGTGGTCCGTTCACCCTCTCTGCTGCTCAGCAGCTTTATTTCCTAAATCCTTGCTCACAAGACCAGTTTCCTATCTAATGTACCTAAACTCGCTTCTTTGAAGCGATAAACCTGCGCTCAACGCCATGACCTTCTTACCAACTACTACCTGCCACAGCACAAGTTGATGCCAAAATAAACATGAGCATAACTATTTCTTACAATAACTAGCTGTTAATAATCACCATTAAATCAAAGAACTATTCCTTATTTTAGACAAAATTGTATCACGGGATATATATTGGTAACAGTCGACCAAAGTATGTTCATTACAACAAGTTCACTTGTAACATCCGTGCATAGAACCAAGATTTCCTGTTCAAAGAAAATTACAAAAAAGTAGAGTTCCGATACTCAAACATCTCTCAGAACAAGTGACAATAAGAATAAGATATTGATTACCGCATATATATATATATATATATATATATATATATATATATATATATATATATATATATATATATATTCACGTCCTTTTCCCAATCATGTGCTGATAACATGTAGAATACGGACATTTACTTACCAGCAGAGAGGGTGAACAGACTCTAATTAACTTATCCGTCAAATCGCAAAATAAGCCTTCCTTTGAAAATCGCAAAAACTCTAACTGACTTACTCTGGAATCAAAAACAAAAAGCCTTTCTGAAAATCGCAACATCAGCAAAAAATCGCGGCGGTGACTGGGGTGCCGAGACAGCACTCGTTGCTGCTACTATCCAAAAATTGCATCAAGACCGATTCGGTATCTCGAGCTTGGGTCATGTAAATTTATTATTATAAATCCATGCGATATAACTGAGCCTGACTAAATAAATTTCTAAACTTAATTTTGTCCATATCTCCGTTGCACCAAGTCTGATGAATATTTCGCAGAGTATGTGTATCAACTCTGTTAAATGCAGCTAAAATATTGCAGTTATCTCTGATCACTTTGGTATTTGTTTATATCGCTGGATTACATAGATTACATCTGTGTTTTTATGTCTACCGCGTGAAAATATTCTAGCAGGATTTGATTGCTTATCCAGCATTCCATCGTCGTATACAACTAAATTATTAATAAATCCATCAATATCATCTACAGATGGCGCTTCATTAATATCAGTAATACATTCAATAACATCATCACCGTTTTCATCCAACAACTTTGCGTTTTCATTAAAGTCTTTAAGTACTTCATAGCATCACTGATCATCTACAGACGTAGCTACTAAATACAACTTGTCCCATCTGAGCCATCTCATTATCAAATTAAGCAGTAGTTGCGTTTTACCAGACCCAGATGGACCTATTATGATCATTCGGACAGAATTTGGTAGTGCAGCAGGATGCTTGACCGACTCTTGCTTTCGTGTCGCCGAAAAATCAACTACATCCATGATGTAGAAATATAGTAAATAATGTGGATTTATATTGTGTGAAATGCAGGACGCGTACTTCCACAAATGGACTAACAACTATTACAACAAAAAATAACAGATCAGCAGTTATAGGTAAATGTGAACGATGTAGTACAACAAAATTTAAGTTTATTTCAACAGGCGGAGTTATATAAAAAAGGAGGTGATATTGCCGCCCAGTTAAAAAAGTTACCAGGAACCCCATGGGCGAAACATCCAGGAGAAAACCATATTCCAGGATATAATTATTGTGCTCCTGGAACTCAACCTGACATCAGGCTTGATAACTAAGATCAGCAAAAACCAGGTAAATATCCAGTAAATGCTATTGATAAAGCGTGTCACGCTCATGATGTAGCTTATAAAAGTAAAAACCTGCAAGATAGACATATTGCAGATGTAAAACTATTTCGTGCGTTAAATTCCATAAAAAACTAAATCTTTCAAAGAATCATTAGCTAATTAGTTGGTAAGATCTGCGATGAAAGGTAAACTAGCATTAAGAGCTGGTAATTAATCGACAGATTATTATTACAATGAAGTCGATTTATTATAGTCCAATGGAATATTGGAAGGGTAGAGCAGCAATTAGTAAACTCGCAGAAGCAGCAGGTGTCGAACGTTCAACTGCTGAAAAATGGTTAGCACGACAGGCAATATGGAAAATTATATACCACCGCCTAAAACAATTCAGTACGCACATTTTGATTTAGCGTTCCTAATGAAGTTCATCAGGCTGATATTTTATTTTTACCAAACGGTATTACTAAGATTGGAAGACGTCGTTCGTGTAACATAAATAAGCGTTGACTGTCGTTGACGTTGCAAGTAGATATAAAGAAGCAGAGCTGTTATCAACAAAGACAGCAACTGAAGTAGCCTCTGCGTTTGAACGAATTTATCGACGTGGTGGTCTATGATGGCCACAGCTACTACAGGTTGATCCTGGCAAAGAATTTCAGGGTTTAGTATCAAAGCTGTTGCAGCAATATAACGTCAAAATACGAAGAGGACATACTGCTATTCATCTTGATCAGGCAATTGTTGAATGATTTAATCGAACACTTGCTGAGCATTTATTTTGGATATCAGTATGCGAAGGAAATAATTCAGGAAAAAAGATCTCGCGAATGGGTTGCAAGTTTACCAAGTGCGATAGCTGCATTAAATAATGAAATTACTCGTGCAACTTCTATAAAACCCATTAGAGCAATTACACAAAAAACGTATACCCGTACAACGACGGGATTTTTCAAAACAACCAGTATTAGGTAATGTGACTGTAAGATATTTATATGAACCCGGTGAACTTGAAGGTGGTTTTTAAAAGAAAGCGACTGATCCTATCTTGAGTATTACGACACATAACATTTTCAGCGTGGTAAGATCCGCGGGTAGACCTGCAATCTACAGACTAGATTCAACTGCTCCTCAACGTGGATTTACACGTGAACAATTACAAGTAATTCCTGAAGACACACAATTACCACCTCGATCACTTAACTAGCACCTCTGCACCGATTACATTCAAAACAGGTTAGCATCACATTTTCGCGTGTATGACCAAGACTATCTTTTATATCGACAGTAAATTGTCTTGGATCATTATTTAAATATCGTCTTATTTGAATATCGTCTCAATATTATACAATTACATCTTGTACAATGATTATTCTGCTGCTGTTTTAGCGCTACGATAAATAAGAGATGGTAAACCCATGAGATGAGTAAATTGTCATCACGCATTCCAATGTCCATGGAGTCTTATCCGCACTCAGCGCATCCTCAACAACACTGACATCAACCAAAACATCATCATTTAATGTTAGATTCTATTTCTCAGTCTGTCCTGGTATATCAACGTCGATATTCTGTCTTGGTGTCTATAATACAATGGTACACGTAGATCTAAAAACTTTTCTTTATGTAACTGAAATAATCGCTGTTGAAGTGTATCACGAATTATCTTTCTACTTGCCACTATTAAATCATTTGGTCTCCACACTTGCAGAAAGTCGTTCATAGAAGTTTCTGAAATTATTTTACGCATTATTTCACATTCAATTTTATCCGGTTGCAGTCTGATTAATTTCTTAAACTCCCTTAATTCTACATCAAGAGATCTATGATCATCAGTTACTTCTTCATAACAATCCACAAAATTCTTTAGCCATTCGTGCTTCCCGGATAACACGCGACCATATCAACCGAGACAACGTCGTTGTAATTATACTTAGTATTCCACAATCCACCGTGTCCGTATTCACAGAAACTAAGCTGCACGTCTTCGAGAAATTCAAATCGTGTTGGCTTCCACGAATTTTTCTCTCTTGCAAAGTGAGCTGCAACAGATAGAACTGTAAAACAATGATTCAACAATTGATAAATATTCTCCGTTGAAAATTTCTGCGCAAGATTTTTCATTTCTTCATGAGGAGATTCTTACGATATATTTCGCCGTTAGGTCGTACACGTTGATCATAGTTTTCATCATCTGAACTCTTAAATAGCCATACTGATAATGGATCGTTCTTACTTATTTCGTGAATAAAATCAAACATGTTTTTCCCAGGGTCTTGGGGGTAAAATCTTACAGTCCGATCTCGTGGAAATACTATTACTGCGCTAGTCCACGCGTGCGCAATGTGATCAATAATTTCAATTGGGGCTCCTCTCGATTTATTCTTTGATTCGTATAAAATCTCCCGTTATCGTTTTCACTTACATTGTATGTATAACTATAAAAATAGAGAATCGGCGACTTTCTAGTCAGTCTGGACTGAAGTTTACGGAGGTAAGTGAAATATTTCCTTCAATAATCTAGAGGTTGTCTTTTACACAACTGTATTATATCACACGGTTGAGAAAGAGAATTTAAAGATATATCACATACTGTATAATGAACATTGAAAATATCAATGATATTAGTTCTGCAATAGAAAAATTAGAAAAAGACGGCATAAAAATATCTGATGAACTAAATCAGGAAAAAATTATGTCTGATTTTTAAACATTACAAGAACGTAAATATGACGGCGGATACACACTACCATCGGAATACATGTTCTTAAAACGAATTCAAAATTCCATGTTTCAATCATTGGCTACAGTAAAAGAAAGTGAAGTGAGAGAATTCGTCCCTCTCTCTCTCGCTCGATATAAATAATTAGATCAGAGTTGTATCGTGAATACGAAGCAAAACAGACAATCAATACTCGCATAAGACAATTAAGAAACATTATGTCAGAAACTGTTAGTGGTAATGAAAATGAAAGTTAGTACGAATTTTAGCATCCGTGGTGAGAACCATGTTTTATATTTGCTTCACTTCCCCATCTAATTGATATAGTATGACATATCAGTATCAAAATATATATCGAATATTTTCTTCAAGTCCTGGACTCATTGTTTATTTAATACAATGACACATTATACAGTGATGACTTTGATGTCAGCGAGGAACTGTATCTGATTCAACTGTTGTAAAAGAAATGTATTAATTAATACTGATTTTTATTTATGCATCAACTTGTGCTGTGGTAGGTAGTGGTAAGAAGGTCGTGGTTCTGATCGCAGCTGTATCACTTGAAAGAAACGAGTTTAGGTACCGTAGATAGGAAACTGGTCTTGTGAGCAACGATTTAAGAATAAAGCTGCTAAATTGAAATACCTAAAGTTGAAGAAATGTGAAATTATATACATGGAGATAATGTGACTTGTACAGATGTGTAAGAAACGAAATATATATGACTCAGGCTTTTATTGTATTGTAGTGAAGCACGAATCTAGAGGCTGGTTTACAGCACGGATGGAAATATTCGAGTGATATTATATATCCCATTTTAGTAGGCGCTACATGACAGAGTAAAATCCCTTCGTGAAGTTCCTAGATTGACCATGGACACAGAATTTAAAATAACTTAGGAATGATTTTGACTACTGGTAGAAAATGCCTTTAATTGCTTTGGTTCCTGGTGAGAATGTTATGATCGCTGATGTAAATGCTATTATTCCACATATTATGTGTACAGAATTAAATAAAAAAAAAAGGCGTGAATTTGTATAGTGCTATAGGGATCTGACATTTTGACATTTCTTCTGAGATCTGTATGCGAGACTTATCAAACATTTTAAACATTCTGAAACCAGTGTGGTTAGTTGGAGGTGAGGATGGTGTAAGGAAGCCTGCAATACCATATATAATTACGTCCATTGTACTACGAGTTGTTTGTTCGTTGTCAGAGTTAGCCCATATTAATCGAGGATTCCAAAAAGTCCCTTAATGTCGTCTGAATTTTGCGAAGGCACAATACGCTACGTAGGGTGCGGTAGCTCGTGCGCTTATTTAATTCCTGTCGCGGGTGTATCTAAATGAGAGAGAGAGAGAGAGAGGGTGGGGGTGTGAGATTCACTGTTGCTCTGTGTGCGTGCGTGTGTGTGTGTGTGAGAGAGAGATTATGAGTTACTGTTGTTGTCATATTTAGTAGTAGAAATAAGATTTGACTTACTAATGGAACATCAAATATGAACAATGATAGCTCCAAATTGAGGTTTAATATTTTGCAAACAAATTTTCTCTCTAAACGTAAGAAACGTATGAGATGATTTTGTCATGTTGCATCGAAATATCAAATATGAGAGAGAGAGAGAGAGGTTTTCATATGCCTTCGCTTTAGCCGTGAGAAAAAAGATGAAAAATCACTTTATATTGCAGTACTCCGTATTGTTATTTCACCATACTTGAAGAGACATAGGTAACATATTTACTATCTCTTTTGTTGGTTGTAGTTTTTCATTTTCATACAATTGTTAATAAAGGGAAGTTACTCTTAAATTGGTTCCCAGCGTGGATGTTTGGGGGGCAGGGTCCAGTTTTTATGTACAAATTTAATGCCGCAATCAGTGACCTAGTATAAAAAAATCATAAAAAATCAAATACACAAGTGAGGTCAAAAAGGTCCATATTTTAAGACACCTGTATTAAAACGGAGCATAAGAATAGTATTCACTTGACCAGAGAAGTCAATGGCAGTTCATAGCAGAAGAGGTTTATGCACCCCAACCCCTATTTTATACCTGCATTTTTCACATCCAAATGCCATTTTTGAAAGCATGTAGTACTCACAGTGCAAACGCAAGCCCTTTCCCTGGATGAAACTTTTGAAAAACATTGTCTACTAAATAGTTTCATGCAATTCAGAATAGTTGTCATCCAAGCCGTTTTTGAGATACTCGGCTTGCCTTGAACCCACGTGTCTACTGCAATGGGAGGCTAGCTCTTCTTCCTAGCCAACTATTGGTATTTCACTATCAACATACTGCAGAGCAACTATGGAAGGTGTACATGACTGACATCAATTTCAAGAACAACACAAGCCCAAAACACCTAGTTCACAAATATATTCTTATATATAAATAGTAAACAATAATAACTGAAAAAGTCACACCATAGCCTTAAGTTAAGAAATTTGCCAGGGGCAAAATTATGAAACTGGACCCTGCCACCTTAAGAATTTGGCTGAAAATGGTTTATGTCAAAAGTTGTGTACATATCACATATTTAGACATTATCTAGTACAATGGTATAAAGGAAAACTTTTTGTGCACAAAACTAAAAATGGTATTATGCTTTTAAAAAAGTTACCTCTTTGCGGCAAAAAGCACTGCATTATTTACATTGTGAATTATGACTGACTGCATTTCTTGAAAGATTTCAAATTGTTTGCAACCTACAATGCTCTTGGTCTTTGTTCACCACCATAGCATCAGTACAAAATCAAAATTCCTTTACAATGTTTCATGAATGTCAAGAAGAGATCTGGAAGTTATACATTTTAGGAGGGAATAACAGAAATGCTATGTTAGGTGACAGTGACAAGTTTCTCTAAACTCTTCTAGCAAACTTAAAGAAATCACACATTTAAGTAAATCATGTGCTTTAGAAGTCCTCTTAGACTGATATAAAAGAAGTGGTTCCTAACTTTTCATTATCATTCTGGAGATGCTAATAGCAACATCAGTGTTGTGTCAGTGTATATTGTGGGGGGGGGGTAATCGCAACACAAGTCTAGCTAGTCTGGAAAAGTCAAAGTTTAATCAATTAGCATTAGACAATGCTGGAATATTGATATACTGATGTGTAGGACCCTAAAACTTACAAAGAGTGACATATCAAATAAATTCATTGATACATAGCCAATGAAACTGACCATACATATACAAATTACTCAATACAGTTTAACAGAGAAATTTCTTCTCAGACACCAATTTACTTACAACTGACTTTAATGTTTTCTGGAGTTTACAAAATCATAGTAAATAATAAGATAAGGTATAGAACAAATATTTATAGTGGAAAATCCAGTTCAAGGTAAAAAGCATATCACCGGCTTGGCTTTTGATAAGCACGTACCATAAAACAACTCCTGCAGAAGCTAAGTCTGTCCGTCAAAGTCACTCTCTTGTGCACTTAGATCAGAACGACTATCTGGATGAGATTGAAGCTATTGTTTCTTTCAGCATGACTAACCGATTAATCCTAATCTCTTACTATGCAAACTGACACCTGCAGAAAGAAAAGAAACAAGTGATACTGATGTACTTTTAACATTCAGTGAAAACATAAGACTTTCAGAGGAGAAACTGTATGTGCATTGTCAAATGCATGAAGCTGCCACTTAATTTTAAGCTTTTCCCCCTTTGTTAACTGAACCTAGAAATTTCAAGATATATACATAACATTGAAACATTTTCTACTATCACCCAAGTGTGAGATATGAATCTCTTATGTCAACTTCAGAGTGGGGTCATGAAGGTAGAAACTATGTCGGTGTGCTAAACCTTTCATTCTTCTCACCAAAATATACCAAGTAATATGCCATATGCATCATTATTTCTAAGACTGTTCCACTGGTGACATTCAATATTCACAACAGTATGTTTATGTATGATTCCTCTGAATTCTATCTGCTCCTGTGCAGTTAAATTACTTTAAAGAATACATGTTGACATGCTATGCAATTGTTTAGGTGTGTCTGTATTGAAATGTGAATAGTATTCATTAGAGGTGCAAAACCTTGACAGCTACAGAAAGTGCAAGACAGTACATTATGGTTACCATTTTGTTCCCATACTTAGTAAATTATATCCAAAATATGCTACTTTGTCATGATGTAAACAGTTCTCACATGGAGGTACAAAACACAGTTACCTCCCTCTCCAAAGAGCATCACATACAACACTATGTAATATATGGAAAAAGGAAGGAGATATAATAAAGGTAATGCATAAAAATTATTTAAATATACACAAAGAAACAGAAAAGTATAATAGATGTGGCTGACTGCACCATCAAAAAATGATCAATTTTCCTTAAGGGGGCAGGGTCCAGTTTTTATGTACAAATTTAATGCCGCAATCAGTGACCTAGTATAAAAAAATCATAAAAAATCAAATACACAAGTGAGGTCAAAAAGGTCCATATTTTTAGATACCTATATTAAAACAGAGCATAAGAATAGTATTCACTTGACCAGAGAAGTCAATGGCAGTTCATAGCAGAAGAGGTTTATGCACCCCAACCCCTATTTTATACCTGCATTTTTCACATCCAAATGCCATTTTTGACAGCATGTAGTACTCACAGTGCAAACGCAAGCCCTTTCCCTGGATGAAACTTTTGAAAAACATTGTCTACTAAATAGTTTCATGCAATTCAGAATAGTTGTCATCCAAGTCGTTTTTGAGATACTCGGCTTGCCTTGAACCCACGTGTCTACTGCTATGGGAGGCTAGCTCTTCTTCCTAGCCAACTATTGGTATTTCACTATCAACATCCTGCAGAGCAACTATGGAAGGTGTACATGACTGACATCAATTTCAAGAACAACACAAGCCCAAAACACCTAGTTCACAAATATATCCATATCTATAAATAGTAAACAATAATAGCTGAAAAAGTCGCACCATAGCCTTAAGTTAAGAAATTTGCCAGGGGCCAAATTATGAAACTGGACCCTGCCACCTTAAGAATTTGGCTGAAAATGGTTTATGTCAAAAGTTGTGTACATATCACATATTTAGACATTATCTAGTACAATGGTATAAAGGAAAACTTTTTGTGCACAAAACTAAAAATGGTATTATGCTTTTAAAAAAGTTACCTCTTTGTGGCAAAAAGCACTGCATTATTTACATTATGAATTATGACTGACTGCATTTCTTGAAAGATTTCAAATTGTTTGCAGCCTACAATGCTCTTGGTCTTTGTTTACCACCATAGCATCAGTACAAAATCAAAATTCCTTTACAATGTTTCATGAATGTCAAGTAGAGATCTGGAAGTTATACATTTTAGGAGGGAATAACAGAAATGCTATGTTAGGTGTCAGTGACAGAAGTTTAAAGTTTCTCTAAACTCTTCTAGCAAACTTAAAGAAATCACAAATTTAAGTAAATCATGTGCTTTAAAAGTACTCTCAGACTGATATAAAAGAAGTGGTTCCTAACTTTTCATTATCATTCTGGAGACCTTGGCAAAGGTTCTAGCTGTGGTCTGCCGGTTCTTTTTGCGCATGTACACTGCAAGACACTGTTTGAATCAATATGAAAGGTTTTGTGACCTCAGTGGGCAAAATAAAGGTTAATTCGCCTGATTGGAATAATGACATGCTCGTCTGAGTGTTATGCGTTGGTACGTAGCTGTCTTTTGAATGTATATGTGCAGTTTTTCAGTCTCCTTGCAATTCTGAACCGATAAAAGACGCGTGAGAAAAGACGAATCGAGCGGAAGGTTGTGGTCACCGTTGCACTCCTGTGTTCAGTTATATAACCGATAAGGTGATCTCATGTTGTCAGAGATTCAGAGGCGTAGCTATGATATTTTGCGCCCGGGGACGAACTATAAAATTGGCGCCCCAGCCACCTCCCCGTTTAATCACATTTTTGAATATTACCCTTGTTTACTTATTATAATGTAACGTTGTAAGCCTCATTTTGGCGCCCCTGTACCTTGGCGCCCGGGGACATACGTACCCCCTGCCCCCCCCAAGCTACGCCTCTGCAGAGATTTAGCCGTATTTTTACTGATAAAACGTCAGGCTTCTGTGCAATGAACGTTCAAATCTCGTCTGCCGAAATAAGTTTACATATCTGTGAATTAAAACTGGGACAGTTTAACAACTACGTATAATCTAATAGGGTCATTCCTAGTTGCATGAAATCACATGGGCTTGTTACAAAGAAAATCAAGGGATGGGGGTTCTAACCTGTAATAAAAAGTGATATATTGGTACAGGTTAGAACCCCCGTCCCTTGATTTTATTTGTAACGAGCCCCTGTGCATGAAATAGCTCACTAAATGAACAAGATGTATATCACGATAGTGCCGTGAACGAGAAATGCCATGCTGTAAACATGCTGAAGTTGACGCTGTTGACTTAAACCAGATGGACCGGCATAACAGTGCCCCCACTTTAATCAGTGTTTGGTCTCCAAACAAAGATGGTGTGTATATTTTGTAACTGAATGGCTGTTTATATCACAGGGGCTCGTATCATTGCTTACAATCGACCGGTCATACATGTACTTATATAATAAATACAAGGGAGGACACTTCTCTCCTTTCTCGCGCGACCCATTTAAGAATAAACGCTGTTATTTCAAGCCACATTTCTCGTAGCGTACTAAATTTGGTACCGATTTTAGCTCGGGCATTCGACTGTGTATCCTGTCAAAAGTTTGACTAAATATCATACCTTTAAGGAATGCCAAATCAATTTCCCACGGTACCGCTCGACATGTACCTGATCGCGCCCGCTTAATATTCAAGAACAACGCGCTGAATGGAACACTGCACTCTCATTGGCCAACCGAAAATAACGCATGATGGCTTAGATTTTTAATTTTAATTTTTGATTGGCTAAAATACATTGACATATGGCGGGTGTTTTCACTGGGATCGTAGTGTTGCTGATGCTGGCACGTGTTTGCATGATGGAAGATATCATACACGCCGCAATTTCAGGTCACAATATCATGATATTAGGACATGCTGGCACTGGTAAAAGCATCCTAGTTAACAACTGAAGCAAAAGACTGAAAGAAATGGGAAAAACAGTTTACTTGACAGCCAGTACAGGTATAGCTGCCTCTCAGTTGCACGGAATGACAATAGACAAGTTTTCGGGCATTCAGGACGGTCGTTTCCCCGATGATTTTTTGATAGATAAGATTAAAAATGATAATGATATGATAGATATTAAAAGAAGGATTATGAATGTTGACACTCTTTTAATTGATGAAATCTCCATACTATCTCTGAAATTCCGTCTGCAAATAGAGAAGGTGTTCAGAACAGTAAAGGAAAACAATTTCCCATTTGGTGGCATTCAGATCATTGTTTCTGGTGATTTCTTTCAACTGAAGCCTGTGCCAAATGATGTGTACCATGATAGAGGAGAACTCATTATCAGTTATGAGAAGATTCACAGCCTGATTCCACATCATTATGTTCTGTCACAAGTACACAGACAAACAGAAGGTAATTTAAACATTATATTTTAATAACAACAGACCTCGTGTGAAAAAAGACAAAAAGATAAAACAAAACAAAAAAATCTTCCTTCTCTTTGAAAATCTTTTATTTTTGTTCTTTCTATCATTTTCACCAATATTTGGATGTATATGTGTAAAAACTTCAACACACACACACATATATATAGAGAGAGAGACAGACAGACAGACAGAGAGAGGAGCTTCCTAAACATACTAAGCTCTCAGACAGTAATACATGTAGTCCTGAAATCCCTAAATTTGTAACATTTTGCATCATATTGGGCAGTCAATGAATAGTCATGATCACTCAGTTTTTCTTTAGGATACCATCCATAAGAATGATATCACCAGTGACAATACCATTTTTCTTTGAACACATTTTTAACAATAAACTATAAAAAAAATTTACATGCACACTCCTGTTTAAAGATACTTGGAATAGACAACACATTTCAATCAGTAATTTCATCTTCATTTCATACCATACTTTTACTTTCTCTGATTTTCACACCAGGAATTCAGTGTCTTACACCAAGTTATCCACAACAAGTCAGACACAGTTCAGAAGAGAACTTATACGTGTGTGTGAGTGTGAGAGAGACAGAGAGAGGGGATGGATGCAAATTAATATATATGCATAAACATTCACACATATTATGATTTATGTAGTTGGTTACAGATATAATCAAAATGGGTTAGTACAGATTTTCATAAGAGGTGTCATATATAATGCTTATTATACAAACCTCATGACAATGAAATCACCATCATATAACCATATATAGAATTTATGGCCATTTAGAGACAAATAAGACGAATAGGTCAGTGTCTATACCCAAGGATCATGTCCCTTATGTCAGAACTTATGAACTATTGAGATTCACACTATATTTCCATATATAAAATGACTGATCATTGAGAAAAAATGTATGCATGCAAATGAAATTGACCAAGGGCGTACATTCTTATTCTACCCCCCATAATATCTTAATAACTGTTAAGATCACACACACACACACACACACATATATATGGGCACGAAAAGATATAAGTCACACATCCAGCTCTTTATCCTTTAAGGACCTGCTCAAGAGGCAATAGGCTCAAACTTGGGAATTTGGGATGAAGGTCAGAGCAGGTAAGCATGGGAACACATGCATACAAACACAGCCTTTTCTAAATACATTTGCAGCAAAATTTTCACATTGCTATTTTTACACAGGTGACATGTTTAAATTTCCCTGTGAAATAAATAAACAAAATATTTCTGAAATAAATAAACAAACAAAATACAGAGTTCACACATACTTGTTTTCTAAACACCTTACAGGAAACTTAATCAAAGCTGTACATGAACTAAGTGAGGGTGTACCGTTATCTAAAGACACAGAAAGTCTGCTACAAAGATTGCAACATACACTACCACCTGGTGATCAGCCCATCAAATTGTTTGCCCTAAATTATGATGTTGAAAAGTGCAACTCGGACAGTTTACTGGACATGGAAGGTAAATGCAGATCCCTTATTAACTTACAATGTCAATTGCTCCCAGTAGCTTTTTATCATCCCTGTCATAAATTTCAACTTTTTGGAAAGACTGCTGCGATACAGGGACTGTTCCATAAATATACTTTTCTCTATATCTATTTATGGACTCCAACTTTCCATATGCCACTGAAATCAGGTCTGAGTCACATTAAATTCTTCGTTAAGTTCTCAATTAAAGTCAAACCACTGCTGTTATACTATTGCTGTAGCATCAAGAATAATTTCTTGACTGCTCCAGTGCCTTAGTGGTTAGAGCATCTGCCTCAGATGTGGTAGGTTGCTGGTTCGAACCATGACTGAGTCATACCAAAGACTTATAAAAATGGTACTTGCATCTTTCTCACTCAGCGCTCTGCATTAAGAGATCAGTGTTAGGACTAGTCAACCTGGTGTCAGGATAATGTGACTGGGTGAGACCTAATACTACATGTATGCGGTGTGAAGCCCCAGTGCTAGATATCACTATAAACTGCCATACTTCAGACATCATGGTGATGTGACTGAATTTTTTTTAAAGTTACGTTAAAAATCAAAATCACACAGACACACATGACACACACTACAGCAGCCCTGATTAAACCCATTTTCTTTTCACAAACAAGGTTGCATTTAACAGCATACATAAATATTCTTCTAAGGTGCATGCTGTATGAAAGCAGCAAACTTAAACTCTTAGATACTCCTGCTTTTTTCTCCTCTTTGTTAAAGGTTCATTCACATAAAAAGTAAATGGTTTAGCTGCAGCAATACCACTATTTGATTTTCTGCCTCTAGATTTCAGTGACTGTCCCAGTATGACAGAATTGACTGTTGAACAATACGTTGAGTAAAAAGGATGTGTAGCATTCCCACTGTGAAGGCCACGTTCTTGACAGAAGTGATTTTCCAATATGTCAGTATTAAACCTTGATGGCACTACCCCACCATGAGGAAAGTCCTCAAGATGTCTCTTGCATATCTCAGGAAATGTTACTAACAGAGATTCCACATCATCACAGCATTGAATTGATAGTAAACTTTTTGATCTTTCACCCTTGGCTATGCTTTCATCATTCTGGGCTGAAATATGCCAATTTGTAAACCATTGCAAAATATGGTACAAATACTGCAGACGCTCATCGTCAACAATCTTGACAGGCCTATGACCTCTGAAAATAGATATCATTTTACTGGTATTTTCTAGCAATTCTATTGTACTGTTATGGTGTGATCCATCTGGTAAGCTTGCCTGATAACTCTTCATCAGGAACAGAGCATTAGAATCCAACATTTCTTCTGCCAGATGATTTTGCATCTCCTCTGCTGAATTTGGGTACAAGTGAGCATCTGAAACTTTGTGATGTATTGGTCTGGTGTGCACCTGCTGATCCCAGTGAACTGCACTGATCCAGTGTTTCCACAAAATGTACTTTCCATTCAGTTTCAGCTTCCTTGTATGAAGACCCTTTATGTCACCACTTTTCATTACACCATTTCTGATTTTTTTCATATTATGCGAAAAGTCCTGGGAGATTGCAACTGATTTAGTTGGATTCACTAAGTTTACAGCCATGTATTTACTATCTAATGGATTCCCATTGAAATGAGATTTTATAAATTGCCTGTTTTCTTCACCACCATCCTGTAAGATGTAATCTACAGAAAATCCCCAATCCTGCAACCTAGCAATGACATCCCATATCATGATGTGCAGTTCAGAAGCTTTCACCCTACATGTTGATAATGACAAATTGGGAATCTGAAGCCAGTGTATCCCAAGAAATATATCTGTATTACTTCTGTTACTAGCTTTTGTTCAACTTTTCCCTGTTCTACAGTTCTCAGATCATTGCCTTCATCCCCAGTGTCAACCCATCCAACTAAATGAGGCTTGCCACCTCTCATATCCAGTACAAGATCCTGTTGAATTTTTGTTTCATCTTGAATCAAACCACCAGCCCATCCCTCCTCAGGAACATTTGCATCTTTTGCAGCCAGGTACATCCACAGAAAAACTTCATCCTGTGGTCCTGCTTCTTGTGGAACTCTGTTTTTGTACCTTCTTAAATGCCGACCTGTTGGAAGGATCATCATGGTACTGTCTACTCTATTCTGGTATGTTCGTGGGCTCCTTATCCATAGTGCCAGGCAAATGCTAATCACTCTCTTATTCCATCATCTTCCATTTGGACTATTTGCCTTTAGAGCAGCAGATTGAGACTTAAGTAAAAGTTTCATTTCCTCAGGTGCATTGGGAAAGCACTGTTCTAAACATTTCTCGAGGTCTTTGCTATCTTCATCACTTAGTTCAACTGTCTCCCCTTTGTCATTATCATGTGTGCTTGGCTCTTTCAATGTGCTGTGACTCTGACAGCGTCGACAATATTTGGTTAATCCCCACGGAACAATCTGATGACAAAATTTGGAATGCAGTACCCATATATCATTATCTGAATTGTGCTGTTTCACCTTTTCAGTTACTGTCAGTGAAGTTTCCGGTATAGAGGAGTCCAGTTTTGACACACCACTGCATACAGACATCTTCTTGACAATGTCTATGATCCTCTGCAGACATCTTTGTGTACATGAAAATTCATTGCTAATACCTAATTTACTCAGGTCAACAGTTTTGTTTCTTACAGTAAGTGTCCACCTTGTTTCTGATATATTGATTGTTTTCATGATAATACTGCAATTGACATTAACTGAAGATACGACATCAATTATCAAATCTTTCAATGAGGGTAGAATTGTCACATCTCTAGGAATACAGGTTCTTAGTTCATCAAAAGTTATCTTTACATCATTTGGATAATTCTCTTTTGAGATGTAAGAAAGTCCCTCATAAAATACTTCCTTCTTGCCTGAATTGCGTCGTCTGACCTTCTTTATGAGGGAAATGTTTTAATAAAAGTGTTGAAAGTGCCTTTGATGTTACACCTTTACAGTCTTTCATTAGGTAACTAAATATTATAGTCCCCTCTTGATCTTCTTGGAGTCTTTCTATCAACCTACAGTAAGAAGAATGTCCTGACATACATGAGTGATATAAACCAGAATATCTTTAAATAAGTAGACATACATCCAAAAATTGTGTATTACCCCAAAAATAATGGAACACTTGAATAATTCCAATGAATATTTCTGATAAATAATTCCTCTCTGATTATATTATTTGATTAGAACAACACAACTGTAAAATCGGATTATTAAAATAAATTCCTTTATATACTTATTGTTAGAAAAGAATGAGTTGGTGTTTACCATTTAACGAACTATCTATATATAAACACAATCACCTGATAATATTCTAAAAAGAAAATGCATACTTGACACTTCAGTAATTCTAATGGAAAAACCAATCTAATTGTAAATAAAAGCAACCCTGACATCCAATTGTATGTAAACTACTTGTAGACAGTTACAAATTATAGTTATGGATAAAAGTTAGGCATGTTTTCCAAAAATATTTAAGCATGACTTGTACATAACACTGTTATTAAATATATATTTATACACATTTCAGTCTTCATATAGTGTAAGTGGAAAATGTCTTTTCAGATACAGTAAAACATTCTTTAAAGTATGTACATAAAATCAAAGTGTGTGTATGTCAAAACTTTTCTTCTTTTATCCAGGTGAAGTCAAGGTATATCACAGCGCAGATGAAGGTGATATAGCAGCATTATTGTCTTGTCGAGCTGTGAAGCATTTGTACCTTAAAGTAGGAGCTCCTATAATTCTGAATGTGAATTTGTCAGATGAACTTGTAAATGGACTCACAGGGATTGTTGTTGAGATGCACAAGGACAGTGCTATAGTGAAGTTTCATAGAATTGATAAGACAACTGAAATACAAAGATACATTTTTACAGTCTATAAACCCGAGGAAGGAAAAACTATTGCCTGTAGGAAACAGTTGCCTGTTCAGCTTGCATTTGCATTAACAGTGCATAAAGCACAAGGAATGACAATAGATAGACTTGAAATCAATTGCAGAAACATGACAATGCCTGGACAAATTGGGGTGGCTGTTGGCAGGGCAAAATCAACGAAGGGACTAAGAGTGAAGAACTTCAGATTCTGTCTAGTCAGAAGTCAACCTCAGTTTATCAAGAAATTTTATGAGTCTCGATTTTGTCCAGTTGATGAAACATGCTGTAGGAAGCTTATTTCTGTAGACCATTCAAACTGTCCTGAGAATAAACATGAGTGTACCAGAGAAGCTGACAACAGTGATGATACAGATGATGTGGAAGAGAAAGATATTGAAAATGACAGTGATGAAGATGAAGAGGTGATAAAAACAATGGATATACTTGAAAGTACTTTCAAAGAAACTTCTGATAGTCCAATGCCTGCAGCAATAAAGATAGATGAACTGCTAGATATGATTACTTATAAGATCCCACATACTCAGGAACAGAATGACTTGAATAAAGCCAACAAGCATGTCTCTGAGTCTTTTGCCAGAAATATTTACTTCAAGCTCAAATGCTTATTTCAAGACACTGTGTCAGAAGGAAACATCAGGAACCAAACAATGACTTCATTTTATGCTGCAGTCACAAAGTTTATTAGTACAGAAGAGTACAGAAGTTATGTAAGGCAGCTTTTTTTGTGCACAGATCTCAGATGTATCCATTATAGAGTTGCTTTTAAGATATTAATGAAGCTGAGAGCAAAACTTGTGGCTGATATCTCTGATCCATTAAAAGCAAAAGCAATAGAACAGTCACAGAAAGAAGGAAAAGTCTTTGAAGATACAAGCAGTGGAAGAGCAAAATTGAGATATATAGTGGGTTGGTGTGTTGCATCACTCAGACATAGAAAAAGAAGTGCTGTGAGAAAAAACTTGTACAGCAATAATTCCAAAGATTATGTGAACCAGTTGTACTACCAAGCAACAATGTTAGATACACTCATCCAATATGAAAGTGACCTAATGGAAACATCAGAAGATAAGGTTTCCATGATTGAGATACAGAGAAAGCAAAATGTAAGGAGTGGTCTGTGCTGTGTAAGTGATAAAACCTTTCATTTCTTCCAAGAGTTAGACAAAGTCATCAGAAAACTTGAAACAGTAGAAACTGTACATTTTTATGGCAAAAGCTTTTATGACTTTGTAACATCAAGGGTTCTGCTAAATGAGACACTGAACCAACAGTGGTCACAGATCTTTAACATTGAAGATGATGAATATTTCTCTGTACAAGTTCAGAAGTTAAAAGAGGAGGTAGTGAGTAAGTATTTGTTAATGTCATCTGCACAGTTTAGACGAGAATTCAAGAGAAAAGTTAAGGCTAGGAAGGAAGAAGCACACAGGAAGCAAATTCAAATGAGAAGAGACAGTAAAGTAAAAGCTACTTCTTCAGAAGCACAAGTAAGCTCTAAGCAAAGTCAGTCATATCAGATGATTCTTCCACCTCAGAACCACAAGGAAGCCTGAATAAACTAGTAAAAAGGAAAGCAGTAAAGAAAAAGACGGGAAAAGGAAAAGGGAAACGATCAAAGACAGCTAAGTGGCCATGTGGAAGATGTCAGGAGGGCTGTATAGTTGATAGTGTTTGTTGTGATACATGGCATCATTATGAGTGCATTGGTTTGCTCAGAGATGAACAGGAGCTTCAGGAGGAGGAATGGATATGTCTAGACTGTAGACTTTCAGGTGACGTCATAAAGGAATAATATTGGCAATGTCATTATTTATTAGTTTGAGTACTACCAATAAGTGCACTAGAATTTTCAATATTTCTCATAATTGCAAATCCCTGTGCTTCCCAGCTATGTCAATGGGTGTAACTTCATGCTATGGAAATATGTATATAGTGTTTGGATCAGTGTTATATTTATGACCTACATGCATTCAGTATATTACAATATGGAGTTAATTAGAACTTGCAACATTATGAATGTAGGAGAAAAATGTATTTACACATTGTTCATGGTCCAATGGATTTATCCTAAAATCCATTATATAGGTAATATAATGGCTCTCAATTATGATGCATACAAATTTGAAGATACTGAAAAACAGTGTCTTATCCACTTTTCTCCACATAAGCGATAATATCAAATTCTAAAACTTTTGTGAACATTTCTGATGAACATCAATCATATTCCATAGTGTCATGCCATTATATTCAGGAGTGTTAGAAGATATTCAGTACACTTATTAATAGAATGATGGATTGACAGAATGGTACATGGGCTGCGACAATATGTTCTCCCCCAGTGTAATCTTTAAAAAAACCTATAATAATATTTTTTCTTCAAAACAGAGATTGAGTTGTGATCATGCACCCAAGACCCTCATGAAATGCCTCAGTGACCATTAAACTTTGGCAATCTAGTGTACTAAGGGAATAATTTATAAACAATGAACAATGTAAGGATATGCTTAAAATCCTAACATTTTAGACATGCAGTTAGTAGGAAAGCACTTCTAACACTGCCCCAGTCAAGCTGGAATACCTATAGGAAATGCTAAATTTCTCAAATCAGATTAACCACCCTACATTTGGTACCAAATAATTACAATCTTAGAAATCTGTAAAATACATGTTGTAAATGTTCTCATATAATTAGTTAATGATATATTGAAGCCCAACACTGCAGTATCTGGTTCAGAATGCATGGGTATTTTTGTTGCATTCTGCAAACAAATGCTGAAAACATTCACATAATTTATAACAGAAATGATTAGGACTAAACTGATGCATGTCACTGTATTTAGAGGAGAGGAAGGGTATTCTCATGATGAATTTTCATATACATGTATCAATGCATGCTTTAAATCTCAAGTCTGAAAGGGTGCTTTAGGCAAGCTGCAGAGATTTTTCAGAAATGTAGCGGTTTTCTTTTATTTACATTTTCTATTATTGACAGATATTTATGACAACAATCATATATCACTTTCATGAGGATTATATATATATATATATATATATATATATATATATATATATATATATATTTGCAAACAGTTATGATCTTTATTGTTTAATAAATTTAATACAAAAGATGATCTTCACATTTTGATCATTCTTACCATGAAACAATGTGTGATTCCGTCATTTTTTTTTCATCTGCTTCTTCTGGACAATCGAGCAATTTAAATTTCCCGGAATAACTTATAAATAGGTGCGTACGTCATTTTCGGTTGGCCAGTGAGAGTGCAGTATTCCATTCAGCGTGTTGTTCTTGAATATTAAGCGAGCGTGATCAGGTACAAGTCGAGCGGTACTGTGGGAAAATGATTTGGCATTCCTTAAAGATATGATATTTAGTCAAACTTTTGACAGGGATACACAGTCAAATGCCTGAGCTAAATATCGGTACCAAATTTATTACGCTATGTGAAATTTGGCTTGAAATAATGGCGTTTATTCTTAAATGGGTCACGCAAGAAAGGAGAGAAGTGTCCTCCCTTGTATTTATTATATAGTACATGTATGACTGGTCGATTGTAAGCAACGATACGAGCCCCTGTGGTTTATATAACTGAGTATTTGCACAACCTATTCATGAACATAAATAATCAAGTACCCACTTGATGGACTATTCATCACTAAGGCAAATAATTTTCATCTGCATGTAATACATAACTATTATACTGATAAAATTCTGTAATACATATTCTGCAAAAACTCTACAGTAAAAACAAGAAACAATAATTAAACATATTAGATCTCCTTTCAAAGGAAGAATCTTACTGACATATACAAAATATACATTAAATGCACTTAATTGTGAAAAGCATGAGCCCTGTTTTAATAACTCTTATAATATTTCATGCATATGATGAATCATATAAAAAAAATTATATAAATGTTTATATCATAAGATATTCATCCATATCATTTATACTTAATGTACCATTTACAATACATATTTTTTTATTAAAAAAACATTTTCAATGAAAGTATCATTTTCATTTACAGAATGATGATGCAAAGTACAAGCCTGATCAGAAAAAATTAGAATGAAGCCCAAATCAAGATCATTAATAGTAGGCAAGTATTATGTTTTAAACAAATATTACACTTGAACCCACCTTTCCTAACTCTAGCTTTTCCAAAACTAACTTTCCATGTTACTTTGACATTGAATGGGCATATACAAAGTTAAGTTTTAACAGTAATCATGTATTTGAATACACACATGTGCTGTTATTGTTTGACATGTAAAAATAGAATTATGCCAACTAACCAATATGTGATAGTTGAATGTACCCAGGAAGCAGCATTCAATATTCTTTGCTATCTATGTCTAATTAGAAACAAAACAATATATTCAGTTATAATAAACAATACATGTGCATATGCTATTCCTGAAATATAACAGAACCATTGCAGGTTCAATTACTTTAATGTAGTACACTTATTTTTCATTTCCTCATACTTCTGAATATATATATGAACTTGAAATATGCAAATTGTGAACCATGACTGACTTATTTGTCACCTATTGCAAGTGCATATAAAATTAGATGGGGATTGAAAAGTTGGGGCTATGCTAACTAGCCAACCATTGATATTTTTTAAATAAAAGATACACCTTCACATACTTTTGTACATGCATATCAAAACTTGTTTTTCCACCCATCATTCCTAGATGATACTTAACAAATATATGTACATCCTTGAGGCATCATATGTCATATTTTTAGTGAGAGAAATGTGAAAATTATTTTGACTAATTAAGTCATAAATTATTCACAATATTTTCCAGTGATTACTCTAATACTAGCACATGCTAGTTTAACACACTTTTACCCTTCAGTTCTAATGCACACAGTTTAATCCAAAATTGGGAGTTCTTAGTCCTCCAAGAATAATGAAGTCTGGAGAGAACATCAGGTAGCATTATGGTGTGTTATCAGTCTGAGTGTCCAGGTCAGAATGATTTCCATTCACGCAAGTTAGAAAATGTCCATGAACACGAATTAGTTGAATATCCTCTTCCGTCCAGTATACAAGAGATGTTCCATCTTCTGAGGGTTCTTCTACAGAAGACTTCGTGTGGGGCATACTGGGCAACATCCAGGTGATATACCACAAACAGGTACTATAAATATATTCATGATGCATTTCATGCAAGCAAACCACAAACAGATACTATAAATATATTCATGATGCATTTCATGCAAGCAGACCACAAACAGGTACTATAAATATATTCATGATGCATTTCATGCAAGCAAACCACAAACAGGTACTATAAATATATTCATGATGCATTTCATGCAAGCAGACCACAAACAGGTACTATAAATATATTCATGATGCATTTCATGCAAGCAAACCACAAACAGGTACTATAAATATATTCATGATGCATTTCATGCAAGCAGACCACAAACAGGTTGCATTATGGTGTGTTATCAGTCTGAATGTCCAGGTCAGAATGATTTCCATTCACGGAAGTTAGAAAATGTCCATGAACATGAAGTAGTTGAGCATCCTCTTCTGTCCAGTATACAAGAGATGTTCCATCTTCTGAGGGTTCTTCTACAGAAGACTTTGTGTAGGGCATACTGGGCAACATCCAGGTGATATACCACAAACAGGTACTATAAATATATTCATAATGCAAGCAAACCACAAACTGGTATGAAATTTGATTATACTGCTGCACACCACTTACAGGTTTGTGAAATTAAACTATACCTGACACAAGGTATGAATCAGAGCTTACAGCTAGGCATCATAAAGACAATTTTTTTATTCTTTTATTTATTTTATTTTTTTAGCATCTGAACCAAGTAGGTGCATTCCTCCATACATAAGTTTCATTTTGTCATGATGAACTATCTTTGGTTTAGATCTGGGTGTCTCTTGGACCATATAAATCACATCATTCACTTTTTGTGTTACAATATATGGTATATGGACCACCCCAATCTCTTTGCAACTTTTTGTTCAGACCTCTCTTAAATTTTGGATTATGAATCCAAACTGGTGTTCCTGGTTCATACATGTTAGATGCAATCTTATGATCATAGTATTTTTTCATGGTTTGACCTGTCAGTACAAGTTTTTCCATAGCATATTCATGCACTTGCTTGATATGCTCCTGCAGCTCATGCTCATAATTTGATATTATCTTATTACAGTTTCCATCTCTTCCACATGTTGTCCAAACAACAAATCAACAGGCAAGACAACTTCTTCTCCAAGCATCATGGCATTGGGTGACACATCAGTAGCCTCATGGACTGAAGAACGATACGCCATCATCAACATAGGTAAGTAATGATCCCAGTTTCTTTGGTTTTGTTCAACAAAGGCCACCAACATATCTTTTATAGTTTGATTGGCCCTCTCCACCATTCCATCTGAATGTGGTCTGTTAGTTGTTGTCCTGGTTTTCTCAATACCGAACAACTTGCACATCTCGGCAAAAATAAGAGATTCAGAATTGGAACCTTTATCACTGTATATAAAGTGGGAAACTCCAAATAATGCTATTACTCTCTCCACCAGCACACTAACAACAGTTGTGGCTTGGTTTTGTATGGCAAAAGCATCCATCCATCTGGTGAAATAATCACCAACAACTAGACCTTTTGCAGTATGAGGCAAAGGTCCCATTACATCAATCCTTTTTTAGTGGTGTTCCTACATAATATAACCTAAGTGGTGCCTTAGGTCATTTAATTGGTCTCTTCTGAGATGCACAAATGTCACACTTTGTGATCCATTGTTCGACATCCCTCCTTGAGCCATACCAGAAAAATCTAGCCCTTACTTTTTGAAAGATTTTCTTAATACCTAAATGTCCTGCAGTGAGGGCATCGTGCAGTTGTGCCAAAACAAAGCCACGTAGGATCTCTGGCATCACTATGATCCAGGCTACATGTTTTATAACTGTGCCATTCCACTTATCATGCAACATATTGTTTTTCATTTCTAGAGATTCCTATCATGCAACATATTGTTTTTCATTTCTAGAGACTCCCATCTGGCCCAATAAAACTTCAACTCAACACTCTCTCTGACCACCTCAGACCATGCCGGATGAGTTATTTTTTCTCTCCTCTCAAACAGTATTTTAATGATTATGTCTTTTCTTTGGGCAACTATTAGGGAAGCTGTACAGTAACACCACCCTTCTGAAGGTGTTTCCCTTTTTGGGATAAGGGGATTATAACCATCAGGTGGACACTCAGTCTCACCTTTCTTTAACTGTGATCTAGTGACCACAAATAAATTCCATGTAGGAACTGCATCCTGCTGATACATCATTTGCATCAGACATTAAAAAGGTAGGAGGTTCACCATGCAGTATTTTACCTCTACTACAAAGGGAAGAACTATTTCCCAAGTCAGTACCACATTCCTCTCCATCCTCAGGAAGTGATCTTAACAATTGACCTGATTTATTTTCATATTTGCTTTTAGCCCGAAGGAAGTACAGTTAGTTTTAAGACATGGTCATCTAGAGAGCGCATCAGCATAGGATTGGATTCTCCCTGCTCGATGTTCAATTTTAAAATCATATGTAGCAAGAGTCTCAATCCATCGAGCTATCTGTCCTTCATGATTTTTAAAATTTAAAAGCCAATGCAGTGCTCCATGGTCACTTCTCACTAGAAAATACCTGCCATATAGGTAATGATGAAAGTGCTTGATTGATGACACAATTGCTAAAAGTTCCCTTCGAATGACACAGTATCTGTTTTCTACTTTTGAGAATGCTTTACTGTAATAGCTGACAACATGCTCAACACTGTTCTGTAATTGACAAAGAACCGCTCCCATTCCCTCATTACTTGTATCTATATCAAGAACGAACAAATCCCCAGGAGTGTGATATATATGGATGGGAGAGCTAATTAAAGCAGACTTTAACTCTTCGAAAGCTTTCTGACAAGCTTCAGACCAATCAAATTTTACTCCAGCTTCTGTGAGCTTGTGAAGGGGCCTTGCAATATCGGCAAAATTTCTAATAAATCTTCTATAGTAGGAGCACAAGCCCCGAAAACTTCTGACTTTACATTCTTTGGTACAGGCCAGCTCATCACAGGCTCTACTTTTGATTGATCGGATCCAACACCTTCACCGCTCACCACATGCCCCAAATAGCTGATCTGTTTTCTAATAGATGACATTTCTCAGGACTCAGTTTCAGATGAGCCTGTTGAAGGCAATTAAGAACTTGACCTAAATTTTCTATGTGTCCACTAAAGGTCTTAGAAACCTTACACAAAATCCCCTCTTCTTGCAAGGGGTTTGTGGGTTGGCAGATTGTACCTTCTTTCAAGGTGTCCGCTTCGGTTGGTTATCGTTGTCTAGAGGTTGACCATTCTCGATGTTATTGCCCGGTTCGAGTGAATATAAGTGGTGAAACTTATAGGTGGAATAGATAGAGATCTGAGCAGAGATATAGAACAGACCAACACGAGCCCCTCTGTACATGTAAACAACAATTTAATCAATTACATAAAACACCTATAAGAATTCATTACATCAGGAATATACTCTGCTTCTAAAAATAAAACTTTCAACTAATTATAAAACACAAATATGTTTAACTAAAGCTGCCAACCTGTTATACTGATAAATTTAGTTCATCATAGGATCGAGTGAACAATTGAAGTCAATGCCTTGTACAGTTGCATAACCCGCATGATCTCCGGTTCACTCCACTTCCACTGTAGCTGTTCCTTCAACTTCCCTCTGTTTGGCCTCTTTTCGTCCTCAACTCTGTGCATAGCATGTAGATTCACAGATATCTGGATTTTGGGATAATATGTCTCAGAATACATCTCAGAGATAATACGTCACAGGATATGTCTCAGAGATGATATGTCACAGGATTCATCTCAAGAGTTAATATGTCACAGGATACGTCTCAGAGATAATACCTCACAGGAGCTATTTTCTCCCTTTGAGCTTTCAGCATTCCTCGCTTCTACTGCCAAATTTGTTTGTCAGTTTTCCTCGACAACAGTCCTCTTGGACAACAGTTTTATGAGAGAATTTCTCCCAGATTTATTCTCGGGGGTTCTTCTTACACTTGTTTTCTCTTGCAGAAAAGCTTAGACTGGCTAAAATTTTCAATGTGGTGATATTCAAACTAGGAAATGTAGTGTGGGAAACATGCCCCTTATTTAGTGTAACCAATCAGGATTAAATATATTTGCTGCCTTTTTCCAGAGGCACCAGAGCTGTGGTCAACTTGACCTTGTAGTTTGAGTAACAGAGTTCTGCAATCTTTCAATCCTGACATTTACACTATGGAATCGAAGTTAGCTTTTGTTTCCACCAGTCTTCTGTTGGCTAAACAAACGAATGCTTAATTAAGAATAAAATTCTCCGCTCAAAAAGACATTACCAATTATGGCAGTATGGCGGTTTGATAAGTGCCTGTCCCCATAAATCTAATTAATTGTTCTCTGGTCTCAACTAATGTGTTCTTCACAGATTGCCAGAAATTTGCCCCTTCACATAAGCATACTTTCCAGGATAAGCCTCTAAGGTCCCTCCCCATTCCACAAGTCTCTCAAATGTGGCTGGTGTGTTGCACAAACCAAAACCAATCACTGTAAACTGCCACAGGCCACTACCAGGAACTGAAAATGCTGTTTAGGCTTATCCCTGTCTGCACCTTTCACTTGCCAGTATCCACTTTTTAAGTCAAGAGTTGAAAATAGCTTAGCACCAGATAAGGCATCCAAAGTATCATCTATTCTGGGAAGGGGATGTGAATCTTTAATGGTCACATCATTTCAACTTGTGATAGTCCATGCAAAAGTGTGTAGACCTATCTGTCTTCCTCACCAACACAACTGGTGAAGACCAACAGCTATTTGATGGTTCAATGATCCCTCTACTTGCCATATCTTTGATTTCTTCCTCTGCCTCTGTCATCTTGGCAAAAGGAATGTGAGGAGGGGGCTGGTGTATGGGTGCAGCATCCCTAGTATTTATTATGTGTTCAACTAAGTTTGTAACCCCCAAATCTTTGAAGTCTTTTGAAAATACCTCTTGATATTTAATCAAGATCATTTGCAGTTGTTTCTTTACATCATCATTCATCTTTTGAGAGCTAGCTTCAAAAATAGTGTGCAGATGTGAAGGTAAAGCATCAGAAGTAGTCACATTCTGAATACTTATGCCCACCTCACATTTTTCTTTTTGAAAAATATGCTCCATTGTCTCACATTTAGCTGCAATTGTGTTTTTGTATATTTTGCAGGTTAGGTTTGAAGCATTGAAAATGCGGAGAGGAACCATGCCTCTCTGAGTCTCTACTAGAGTATGAGCCAACATCAAACCTGTTCTTTCAACCAAATGTGGCATGGCTTCAACAAAACCAGTCTGACTATTAACCACAGAGTCAATAAACCTCCCAGGAACAATGATCTCAGTCTCTGGAGGAATGCCTACATCTTGAGAAACTGCAATGTAGGTTTGACATCTTTTGTAAAATGATAGCATGGTATTTTATCTCCTCGAACAAGCAGACAACTCTTTCTTAACAATACGTCACATCCTACATTGGATAAGAAATCCATGCCAAGTATCCCATCATTTTGTATATCAGCCACTAAGACAACATGCAAGATATGTTTTTCTAATTTAATTTCTACATTCATATTTCCAAGAAATGGTGAAATTACACCATTTGCAGTCACTAAATTCAAGTTTACTGGTTCAATTTCCACAAAGGGTGAGTGTGGAAATTTATCACAATATCCTTTTTCAAAACTGTCACATTAGCACCAGTATCCACTAACATGATTACTGATACATCTTGAACTTGAGTTGCAACAAACAGTCCCTCATCACCATACTTGGATGATCTAATGGTAATGGCATTGGGCCTTAATTTCCCTGTTGAACATTGGCCCATGTGTTCAACTGGTTCAAGTTTAAATGTGCTAACTCAGCTTTAGCTTTTTCTGATTTATTGTAGCCTGTATTGAGCTTATAGGAATTACCCTTCCATGCATTGTTACCTCTGTTATTCATTGTGATTTATATTGATTTTGTCTGTCTCTATTGTTATTCTGATTGTTCTGCCAAGTCTGATGCTTGTCCTTAAATTTTTCAGGTTTACTTGCAGAGAAGTTGGTCTGGTTGGACTAAATAACACCATTGAAGTCCGCAGTCATGTGCGTAAACGCCTGGCACACATTATCTACCATGTTATGCAGAGCTTTACCGTTTTGCACCTTACTTGAGGTTGAGAAACCACTTTCAGGACCTACAAAATCAACAGAGTGGACACGCTGTGTTTTATGGTGGTCTGCTAGCTGAAAGGCTTCCCACTGTGTGGCTAAGATTTCTGCATCACTGATATCCCTAGCACATGATTCACGAATTCTCAGATGCATGTCAGATTCAGGGAGTGCATCTATAAAATGATCCCATGCTAAAGTGGAAATTACTGCTGTAGGAGCTCCTGGATAACCTTGACTGTGCCAATTTCGATATGGGCTCATCCTTTCGCTTTGTGTGAGTCTGTAATGAGTCTGCTTGCCAAATACAAGGACTTTAAGTTGTAATTCCAACCATTCATTTTTGATACAATCTCAAACTGATACAAGTATTCATCTACGTCTTCTGTTCCATCATACAACAGGGTTTCCCAGTGAAAGATCTATTACTTTTATGACTGTTTGATTGTACAGGGTAGGGTTAGATCATGTACATTTGCTACATTACCTCTTGATACCAAACCATTCAGTACAGATTAATCATGCTGACCCTGCACCTGATGCAGCAAAGAATGCTGATTATACTGATCCAAATTGCCCTGAGGTACATAGCCAATTGTTGAACTAATAGTACCGCTAGGCTCAACTGGAATGCATCTGTTGTCGTCTCAAATCAGTCACCAACTCAGAATATGGGTTTTGGTCACATCCACCAGTCTTATCATTTTTAAAACCCACACTGTGAATTTGCAACTTCAGATCTGAGATCTCCTTGTCCATGTAAAACAACGCCGTCTCTGTAAACTGCACCAAATTCTCTTGGTTTGCATGTAATTTCTCCAGCATCTTTTGCCATATCAAAGCAAACTGATTTTCTATCTTGGACTCATTACTAAGCAGTCTTGCCTGAACTGCATCAGTTATAGAGGTTTTGGAAGTTACAATCCCCACCTCTTCAGCATCTTGCACATCAGTAGATTGTTTTTCTGAAGTGTTCGATAAGCTTTCCTCCTCAAGGGAGGTTTCATCATGATTCACAAATGCAATCTCAGAATCATCCATCCTGGATGAAATATGCATCCATATAAAATCCTCAGATTTACCAATGATAACAAGAGTTTCAACTCAATATATGACAGAGTATCACATTCACAAGGGGAATAACTATACAAGAGAAATAACTCCCACAAAAGGAATATATATATATATATATATATATATATAGAGAGAGAGATAGATAGATATGGAAAAGGTATATCACTCTGCTCCTTAGCTTTTGCCAAATAGTTTTACATCAAAATGGGAATAACTCAATCACACCAAACTGTGTTATTCATTCATCATTCAGGGATAGATAACTCTTAGAATCCCAACAACAACGATCTTATTCTAAGGGTGCAGTTAATGAACAGAAGCGTTGAACGAAGGTAACATTATTTAATGACAGAAAAGATGAGCCAAGCAATACAACTGACATAGGAAACGTTTGTGAAATTGTAACATTATGAAATGCAATATAGTATGATCTAAAGTAATGTTATTGTCAGCTGAATCTGTTGGTAGAACACAAATTTGTTCATAAAGCTTGTTAAGATAAGTTATGACTAACAGAAAGCAGTTAATTTAGATTTAAGTGGTTTTTGCACAGTCATGCATGTACCACTGTTTTATGCCTACACAATAGGCTGTTTAATTACTCCTAGGGGAAGGAATTCGAGCCACTTCCCCCAGGCTTTTATGTGCTCATGGAGCACTGTTTGATTAAAGCTGTCAGGCAGTGGGGCTAAGATTAGTCCCTAACTGTCTGGATGGAGGGCTTGATGGCGAGTGGGAATAGACTTAACACACACTCGACATATTCAGTCACTTCTACTTAGCTGCATTTAGGTACATGTATATATGAGTGTGAATGGACCCATCACACACTCATATGTTGGTACTGAATTTTCAGTAGTATTTTTTATTTTGGTGTCTGGCTGTGGCAAGGAAGGAGACAGTGGAAAGGTGGCTCCAAGGTCACAGGTCGGTACTCCTAGACTGTGCTGTTTTGAGTTGAGAATTTAGCTTAGGAGAGGTATCTTAGGTGACAGTTTATAATAAAGTTTTCCACCATGTGTGGCTGGTCCTGATGGTCTTGGACTTTTGAGACCACCTTATATGTAGGATTCTATTTTTAGAGTCTGTCTTGTCTAAATTATTGTTGTTTTATTTGCAGCATTGTACTGCTGGGCTTGATGGTCGTTGGTGTTTAGACCATCTTATAGTTGCTAATTTGGGGTCCTTCTTTCCTAAAGTTGTTTATAGTTTTGCTGCTTTGTGTAGCAGGCCCTGATGGTCTTGGGTGTTAGGCCACCTTATATGCTCTAATTTTGGGGGCCTAGAATTTCTCCTGGTATAGATAGTACTGTCTAGAGTGTTACATTCACAGAGGTGTTAGTGGTGTTACGTGTATGTTAGGTTTTGTTGCCAGGTATTGTTAAGAGAAAATGGAAAAGGGGGGAGGTGGTTTGACAGTTATTGGTTGGTTGTTATGGACAGGTTGGGCTTTGGTTCTGTTTTGGGGTTTGGGATGTTGTGGTGTCTTTGCACTTTTATCTTAATGTTCTTAGTTACGCTGACCTCCTGTACTATTATTATTGACCAATCAGAATTTAGCACTTACGATCATTGGACAAGAAAGAATTACTGACCAATCAAAATCACGCATCAAGCATTATGTGATGAAAGTGACATAATCTTATAAATGTGAAGACCCAAGAATATGAGACACAATAAAAAATTCATTCCACAGATTTCCACACGAATGATTACATATAAAATGCAACTACACAAGGTGTCATACATTTAAGATGTAAATA